>CM076574.1:1036908807-1037309977 GCA_034641835.2 Pinus albicaulis | reverse complement strand
TGACTCTGTAGAATCCATCCCAGCTCCTCTTTCACTGGAAGAGTTGGATGGAGATGTGGCTCCAACTTGGACACTTAGTTCTTCTTCTGCCCAGGATTGCCTTGATACCACTCTTCCATCTGAAGAGGCCATCCTGGAAGCTATGACTGGTATAGATAGATTGTGGGATGATTTGCATCATCGGTCTTACTTTTTACCTGATTTGAGCGAAGTTGAAACGATTTTTCCAAGTACTCAGTCTCCTGGTTCTGTTCGCCCAGTCCTGAACCCTTTAGCACCAACATAGGTATATGCTGAAGGGAGCATGGCTGTGATATATCCAACTATCCCGGTGAACATTTCCAGGGATCCCAATGTTATTGAGAATGTCATCATCGGAGCTGAATGTTCCCCTGAAGAGATTCAGATTTATACCAAACTCTTTAAAGAGTATAGGGATGTCTTCGCTTGGTCTTATGAGGAAATTCCTGGTATAGATCCATCTATTGTCTAGCATGAGATCAAGACTTACGAAAGCGCTAAGCCTGTGAGGCAAAAACTTCGTTCGGTCAATCCTAGGAAGGCAACAACCATCAAAGATGAGGTTGAGAAGCTGCTTAAGGTGGGATTCATTTTCCCTGTTCCTTTGACTGAATGGGTTTCAAACCCTATTCCCGTAGATAAAAAACAAGGAACAATTCGAGTTTGCATTGATTTCAGAGACCTTAATAAAGCATGTCATAAAGATAATTACCCCACACCATTTATAGATCAGATCATTGATGAGTGTGCCAGTGATGAGATTTTCTCCTTCATGGATGGTTTCTCTGGATATAATCAGATTACTATCCGTCCTAAAGATCAGCATAAGACTGCCTTTATTTGTCCCTGTGGTACTTTTTCATACAAGAAGATGCCTTTTGGTCTTAAAAATGCTGGGGCTACCTTTCAGCGGGCCATGTCATATGCCTTCCATGACATTAAAAAGATTATCGAGGCATATTTGGATGATTTAGCTGCTCATTCTTGAAAGAGGATGGATCATCCTGCTCACCTCCGTCAAATATTTGAACGATGTCGTTTCTATAAGATTAGGTTGAATCCGAACAAGTGCGTTTTCGTGGTTACATCTGGTTGGTTATTGGGATTCATTGTGTCTAGAGAAGGGATTAGGATAGATCCCTTCAAGGTTGAGGCAATACTTCAGTTGCCTCCCCCGTCCTCTGTTCGTCAACTTCAAAGTCTACAAGGAAAGTCTAACTTTCTTCGGAGGTTTATCGTAAATTATGCTGAAGTTACCAAGGGATTTATGAGATTGTTGAAGAAGGGAGTTCCATTTCTTTGGGATGACTTCGCTCAACGCTCATTCGATGCTTTGAAAAAAGCATTGACCTCTACTCCTTTATTGAGTCCACCTGATTATAGCAGGGATTTCCTTTTGTATCTAGCAGCAGCAGAATCTACTATTGGTATGGTTCTGGTTCAGGAAGATGATGCTCTTGCAGAGCATGTTATATACTATCTTAGTCGAGGATCGGTAGGACCTGAACTCCGGTATACTCCGATAGAAAAGTTAGCTTTAGCAGCTGTTCATGCTGTGTAGCGACTCCGACATTATATTATTCTACGAAAAACTTATGTTTTGGCAGTAGCCAATCCATTTCAGTTTGTCCTCAGTAGGCGAGTGATTGGGGGCAAATACAATAGATGGATTGTGATTTTGTAGGAATTTGATCTTGAGTTTATGTCTTCCAAGTCCAAGAAATCATTGGTTTTCGCGGAATTGATCTCCGAGTTTCCGAAGAAGTTGGACAATAAGGGGGAGAAGTGCATATTTGTTGGATATAGTGAATACTCCAAAGCATATATATTGTATAACCCATCCGCCAAGAAGTTTATGATAAGCAGAGATGTGCTGTTTATTGAGGAAGAAGCTTGGGATGGAAGCATTGAGAAAACAGTGAATGTGAAAAGTTGTTTGTCTCATGATGATGATGAGGAAGAAATGGCTGAAAGACATCCCTCATTAGTAGCACCACCTCCACCAACACAAGGATAGTAAGGGACACCACAATCAGGTACGAGAACACCCTTGAGAAGTGATGATACTGCTTCTCCAAGCACATCACGAGGAGCAGATTTGACTGCTTCCACAAGCACAAGTTCAGTAAGTGAAAGAGGAACCAGATTCAGAAGTCTAAATGAGATTTATGAGCAATAGGAAGAAAATGAAGGTATGAACTCTTTATTTGCATTGTATTTTCATATATAATATCCTATTCATTTTGAAGAAGCAATAAAAGATAATAAATGGATAGATGTTATGGATGGAGAAATAAATGCCATAGAAAAGAACAAAACATGGGAACTAGTTGATCTCCCAAAAAGAAAAGAAGTGATTGGATTCAAATGGGTTTATAAAACCAAAATCAATGCTGAAGGTAAGATTGAAGGCACAAGGCCCAACTTGTTGTCAAAGGCTACAAGTAGCAACAAGGAGGAGACTATGGGGAAAATTTTTCACCGGTTGCAAGAATGGAAATAGTAAGAGCAGTGTTGTCCATAGCAGCACAACACAAATGGAAGGTTTACCAAATGGATGTGAAATCATCATTCTTGAATGGAGTATTTATGGAAGATGTAGATGTTGAAAAACCTCTGGGGAGAAAAATGGCCAAGAGCACAAGGTATGCAGATTGAAAAAATCTCTTTATGGGCTGAAACAAGAACCAAGAGCATGGTACAGTAGGATATATGCCTATCTAATAGAAAATGGGTTTGAGAAATGTGAAGGAGAACCCACATTATACATCAAAGAGAAAGATGGTAAGATTCTAATTGTTGTTTTGTATGTTGCTGATGTTATATTCATAGCTAATGATTCTTACCTCATTGAGAATTTTAAAATAGTCACGAAGGATGAAATTGAAATGACTGATATGAGATTTCTGAGATACTTCTTAGGAATAGAAGTAGAGCAAAATGAAAAAAAAAAAAATTTCTCAAGTTAAATATGTGAAAGAAGTTTTGGAAAGATTTAATATGCAAGATTGCAAGGCAGAAATTACTCCTATAGTGATGGGATTGAAACTGAGCAAAGAATATAGCAGTAAGGATGTTGATCCAAGTTTGTATAAGAGCATAGTTGGTAGCCTCATGTATTTTTCTGCAACTAGGCCGAATATTATGCATGCTGTGAGTTTAATTTCCAGATTTATGGAAAGGTCAAAGGAGGCACATTGGCAAGCAGCAAAAAGAATTCTGAGGTATGTGAAAGGAACAAAAAGGTATGGTATTTTATACACCACTTCAGGAAATTTTGAATTGATTGGATATACTGACAGTGATTGGGTTGGAAGTATATATGACAGGAAAATCACCTCTGGATATGTTTCTCATATGGGATCAGGAGCCATCTCATGGGCTTCTAAGAAACAACCAATTTTGGCTTTATCAACAGCAAAGGAAAAGTATGTGGCAACTACAGCAGCAACATGTCAAGCAGTTTGGATGAGGAGAATGTTGAGAAGTTTGTGTCATGAACAGGTAAAAGGCACAACAATTTATTGTGATAACAGCTCAGCAATAGCATTATCAAAGAATTCGGTGTTTCATAAGAGAACGAAACACATTGATGCGAAGTACCACTACATCAGAGAGCTAGTGAGCAATGGTGAAATTGTTCTTCAACATTGAAAAATTGAAGAGAAGTTTGTTGATATATTGAAAAAACCATTGGGGCAGAAAAGTTTTAATTATCTGAGAAAGTGTCTGGGTATGGAAGAGAATGGAACCGTTGAAATTAAGGGGGAGTGTTGGAAATTTAATTCCAATGTCAGCCTTGTGCAGGAGGACGAAATTGAATGCTGATAGAAAAGCGGAAGGACAATAGTGCAGGAATTTTTGTTAAATTCTACACTCCACCGAGAAATGAATTTCTATTTTTTTTTTAATGAGCCTGCAAATCCATTTTGTTTGGTTCAAAACTATAGCCTTTTTTTGCAACAAAGCCATGGTTCTTGACACCACCCAAACCTGTATTTAAACCTGCCATGTCGCCTTTAAAAACACCCACTAACAACTTTGATTAAACCTGCCATTTTCATTTGATTTGAATGAATCCACGTCATTCATATTGAGCCCACTTTCGCCACGTCAAAAGTCCTAAACCAATCTGGCAACGCTCGCATCGTTTTGAGCCTAGTCACTATGGTCCACATCCCGTACGATAAAGCGGAGGATCCACACGCCGCATCAATTTCCCTCATCCAATAGCATGCCTATCAAATCACTTGGATGTACAGTCAACCCAATGGAAAATGGATGCGATAAGCCTTTATCAAATATGGTTGAATTCGTTTGAAATCCGCCGGGGGTCCACCTTCATCCAATAGGAGCCCAATCACAAGGTTGAAGAGTCCAGTCAGCAAGGGCTCTGATGGATGCGATAAATCATTTAACTGGATTGCATAAAGGTCTTTCAAATCCACGAAGAGCGTGTTATTAATTTTCTTAAAACATAGGTTAAAAGGATAATGTCTTATACTTTTTTTGTTGTGACATGTTTTATTGAAACGTTTTTTTGACTTAGGCATATATACATAAGTTCTAATATATATATTATAAACTTATAAAGTTTATAATATATATAATGTTAGTTTATTATATATATAATATACACAGTGACAAATAATTTTTTATATAGAGATTGTGTATTGTTTTGCAATAGCCCAACAAAGGCAGAAAAACAAGAAAAAGACAGAGAGTAAGATTCAAAAAAAAATACTGTGTGTGCAATAGTTGAAGCAGTTTTTTTGTAAGCCAGAACAGGGCAGTTCTGAGGAAAAACATTCATTTTGTAATTGATTTTATGCTTAATCAAAGAGAAGTTGTTTTTCTGTGCATCTCTGTCAATATTGTTAAATTATTTCTCTGTGTGTGTTTGAAATAACCAGAACTTTCAACATTATCATTCGACGGGCCATCTGCGACGATCCTGCCCATGGAGATTCATGGTAGGTCAAGATCAAGGGTCATCATCTCCTCTGGCAGAATATGGTTGGAATATTGTACCTGTACAGTAGACAAGATATTTTGACAATTTCCAGCACAACACAGGTAATCATAAATTTTCTATTTCCCTGAGCTCTGAATTTGCTATTGTATCTTCTGAAGAGGGGTCTGGGTGGATAAGGGGTTGGATCTATTGAGGGATGCAGGTGTGCATTATGGGGTTAAACCGTTTCAAGCACAGGTTCCTACACCTGTCTTTGCCTCTCCTCCTCCCCCATCGAGATCCTTTGAACACTCTGGTTTGTCGGTTGTTCATTACGAGGTGGGGTTTTCGAAGCCCAATATCCCTCCCGCATCTGTTGTTCCCAATTCACTTCCTCCTGCTAAATTCATCTCCTTCCCTTTCCATCCAATCCCTATTTCACCTAATAAAGAATTGAATTATCTCAATATGGATTCCTCTTTGAGCATGGAGCCACTGGAAATTAGATGGTCATTGTTTTAGACTGGTCCTGGAGAGGGGGGCTATAGGATAAGGGTTCACCTACTTCCGAGAGGAAGCGCCAACCGAAATACAAAAAAAATCCAAATGCATCAATTCACACCTCATCTATCTCAAATCGGGGACCAACCATGTGACTAGAAACATTTCTATGTTTTCCATGATTGATGAAAATGTAAAGTCTCAAGTAACATTGGGGGTAGACAGTAAGGTATATGTCATGGCAAAAGGCAGAGTGAGTGTTTTGACAAAGAAAGGAGAAAAGAAATCCATATCAGATGTTTACAATGTGCCTGGTATAAAGTGTAAACTTTTGAGCATTGGACAACTCACTCAGAAAGGCTAAAATGTTTTCTTTGAAGATGATGTATGCACCATCATGGATAAACCGCCAAGTAAGCAATGCATTGCACAAGTGAAGATGACAAGAAATAGAATTTTTCCTCTCAAAATGAGAGCAGATTTGAAGAAAGGAGCTGCAATGGCAGCAGTAACACAAGAGACATTCCAAAGAGAAGAAAATGATGAAAACTGCTTATGGCATTTGAGATTTGGACATCTCAAATTTGGAGGTATGAATTTGTTGCATAGGAAAGGAATGGTAAAGGAATTACCATTGATTGAGAAACCGGACAGCCTCTGTGAAGGCTGCATCTTGAACAAACAACATAGAGAAAGCTTTCCATCAGGAAAGAGCATAAGGGCAAAATAACCCTTATAAATAGTTCATTCTGATTTGTGTGGACCAATGCAAACAACATCATTAGCAGGCAGCCACTATATGCTGACCTTTATTGATGATTATACAAGAAAAACATGGGCTTATTTCTTGAAGTTGAAGAGTGAAGTGTTTGAGAATTTCTGCCACTTTAAGGCTATAGTTGAGAATCAAAGTGGGCAACATATTAAGGTCTTTAGAACAGACAGAGGAGGAGAATATATCTCCAAATAATTTCTCCATTTTTGCAGAGAAAATGGGATACACAAACAATTTACAACAAGGTATACACCACAGAAAAACGAAGTTGTTGAAAGGAAAAATAGAACCATCATGGACATGGTAAGAAGTATGCTGAAGGAAAAACATTTTCCAAATGAATATTGGGCTTAAGCTGTACATTGTGCATCATATATCTTGAATATATGCCCAACAAAGTGTGTAATGAAAAGAGTTCCTGAAGAAGCATGGAATGGCATAAAGTAGTTTGTCACCCAAATGAGAGTTTTTGGTTGTGTGGCTTATGCACACATTCCAGAGCAACCAAGGAAGAAGTTGGACAATAAGGGGGAGAAGTGCATATTTGTTGGATATAGTGAATACTCCAAAGCATATATATTGTATAACCCATCCGCCAAGAAGTTTATGATAAGCAGAGATGTGTTGTTTATTGAGGAAGAAGCTTGGGATGGAAGCATTGAGAAAACAGTGAATGTGAAAAGTTGTTTGTCTCATGATGATGATGAGGAAGAAATGGCTGAAAGACATCCCTCATTAGTAGAATATGGTTGGAATATTGTACCTGTACAGTAGACAAGATATTTTGACAATTTCCAGCACAACACAGGTAATCATAAATTTTCTATTTCCCTGAGCTCTGAATTTGCTATTGTATCTTCTGAAGAGGGGTCTGGGTGGATAAGGGGTTGGATCTATTGAGGGATGCAGGTGTGCATTATGGGGTTAAACCGTTTCAAGCACAGGTTCCTACACCTGTCTTTGCCTCTCCTCCTCCCCCATCGAGATCCTTTGAACACTCTGGTTTGTCGGTTGTTCATTACGAGGTGGGGTTTTCGAAGCCCAATATCCCTCCCGCATCTGTTGTTCCCAATTCACTTCCTCCTGCTAAATTCATCTCCTTCCCTTTCCATCCAATCCCTATTTCACCTAATAAAGAATTGAATTATCTCAATATGGATTCCTCTTTGAGCATGGAGCCACTGGAAATTAGATGGTCATTGTTTTAGACTGGTCCTGGAGAGGGGGGCTATAGGATAAGGGTTCACCTACTTCCGAGAGGAAGCGCCAACCGAAATACAAAAAAAATCCAAATGCATCAATTCACACCTCATCTATCTCAAATCGGGGACCAATTTAGAGCCCAAATCTCAAGTTTTTCTCAGCGTATTGTAAAGGGAACAAGAGCTCCTAGTTTTCTGTCTAAATGGGTCCTTAAAGGGGGTAGAACTGACTCAAGGGTGCCTTCATGAATCTCCTATCCCTTAACATTAGGAGCTTGTTTGCAGCCCATAAAACAAGAGAACTCAAAGACATGGTTAGAACTCTCAAACCTTCAATCATTTTTCTTCAAGAAACCATGAGTGGTGTTGATATTGCTTGGTCATTCATGCTTTCGATCTTCCCAAATTGGTTGGTCTATGCAAAGGGGGCGAATGGGAACTATGGTGGATTGGGTGCAATGTGGGATCCAAGCATCTTCAATGAACTGGATTATTGGTATGAGCTGGGTATTTTTCCTAAAGGTTACTATAGGGGCACTAACTGCCAGATTCACCTTCTCAATATGTACGTTCCCTATACGGGAAAACACTTGTTTTGGGATAATTGTGTGGATTCCAGGATTCTCTCCCTCTCATCCATGGGTGGCATGGAGATTTGGGCTATTCTAGTGTATTTGGATCCTTTATCAGCTTTATTTTCTGATTTATTTGATGCACTCGACCTTAGGGATGTTACTCGGGCATAACTACTCCCAACATGGCAGAATAGTTGAACTAAGTGAGAAGGAATTTTAAAAAGGCTTGACCACTTTTCATTCAACTCTTATTTTCTTGGATCACTCAGAGGGGTTACTTCGTCAGTCCATCCACATTTTATCTTAGACCATATGTCGATCCAATTGAAGTGGGAAGGCAAGAATCAAAGGGGCGACATGCCTTTCAAATTCGATCCCAATTGGGTTAAAAACTATGATTTTACTGCTTTGGTTACTAATATTTGGGGAATATAGTTGGCTTTGTCGGCGACCAATGTGATGGAGCATATCATGGAAAATTTGTGGTTCTTAAAAAGGGCATCCAAGACATGGATAGTGAAGAAAAGGAGGGATTACCTACAGGTGCTAACAAATATTCATAAAAGCTCTTTCATATTATAATGATCCAGTAGACGCCTTATTTTTTTCCAAAGTATAAAAGAATCAAATTATTTAATTGGAGGGGGAGAAGAAAAAAATCGTGTTGAGATAGGAAACGGAAAGGAGGCTTCAAAGCTGAGCAATTTGGGTGGAGGAGGGTGACGAAAATTCGAATTTTTTCAATGCATTCTCCAATTCAAGACAATAACGGAATGTAATCATGGGAATTTGTGACATTGAAGCGAGGGTTATCATTGATCAAGGGGAGTTACAACATGTTGCTGTATGTTTCTTCGAAAGTCAATATGATGAAAAAACGCAAGATTTTGATGCACAAAAAGAGATGATACAACATATTCCCCAAATGTTTACAATGGAATCAAATGAATTCCTAGGAGGACTGATAAACAAAGAGGAGATCCTCGAGGTGATTAAATAGTCAAAAAAGGAGGAACTACCTGGTCTAGATGGATGGGGAATGTAGTTGTTTATCCATTTATTTGATTTAATGTTATGTGATATCCTTGTGGAAGTGGAGGAGTCTAGACTGTATGGGGTCATCAACGGGGGTTTGAATTCTACATTCATTCCTTTGATTCCGAAGAAGGATCTTCCTCTCTCCTTCTCAGATTATAGACCTATATCGTTACGCAATGCCCTATATAATATTATTTCCAAGCTAATTGCAATGAGGATCAAAAGCACCCTATCGAATTTTATTTCACCAGAACAATTTACATTCTTGAAAGGTAGAAAGATCCGAGATGAAATAGGGGTGTCACAGAAATGCCTTCACTCTATGAAGGCTTGGCATGGGTAGGTGAGCATGATTAAGGTCGATATGATCAAGGCTTTTGACGTCCTAGATTGGGGGTTTTTTTAGAATGATTCTTCACAAAATAGGCCTCTCTCAAGGTAATATCGATTGGATTTTGCCTTGTATTTGTCTTCTAATTTTTCTATTTTGATTAATGGGTATCTGACTGGGTTATTTAAAGCCTACCATGGTCTTAAACAAGGTTTTTCCTTATCCCCTCTTTTATTCATTCTTGCAATGGGTTGTCTGATATGCTCGATAAGAAAGTCCAAGAATGTAGGTTTAATTCGGGGACTTAAGGTCTCCAATAAGGAAAGGGTGACTCATTTAATGTTTGTGGATGGCCTCTTATTTGGAGGCATGAACAATAACGATTATTGGAGGAAAATTCATCGATTATTGATGTATTCAGTAAGGCTTCAGGATTATACATGAGCAATAAAAAATCAGTATTAATCTCGGAGGAAGTGGAGGATGTTTGAAGCAGATAAACTGGGAAAATTTTCGGGATTCAGTAGGTCTATCTCAAGGCAGGTTTATAGTATTTGGTATTTCACCTCAAGGTCAACAAGTATGGGATTCGCAACTGGGACTGGCCTTTGGCTTGATATGATAAAAAATTGACTACTTGGGCGCACAAATGGCTGTCGCCAGGATGTAGAATTCATTTAGTGTGATTGGTCCTTCAGAGTGTTACAATGTATTGGATTCACCTCTTTCTCATCCGAGTGGAAGTCTTCCATAGAATTGAAGCTCTTATGTCATGATTAATTTGGTCGGGGACAACACTGAAAGGGAAGATCCACCTAGCATGATGGAAAGCTATTGCTAGGCCGAGAGTCAGAGAAAATTTTAAGGATGGAAACTTTTCTTAAAGTTTATAAAACTTGTGAATTTCACTAATCCATAGTATGCAATCTATAAAATATTTGATGATATTTTTGTAAAAAAAATTCATATGTCTAATAATTTTATATAGTCTCTATATAAAATTTTGGCTATTTTTAAGGTAAATAGTTTACACTATAAAAATTTGGTAATCATTTTTACGAAAAATGGAAATTAGCAAAAATTTTTTTGGAAAAAATCATAGAAAATTAGCCCACTTGCAAATATTAACCTCAAAAAATTTCCATGCCCACAGTTTTGGGAGGTTGGAGAATTCTGTATATTCGTAACTTTAACTGTGCATTGATTAGTAAGTCTCTGGAGGGAAACTGTTGTCGAGGGCATATGGAGCAACATCATATGGGATAAATATATGAAGGGAATTCCTCCCTCAGCCTGGAATACAAAGGGGAAAACAAACCCGACAACGCTTCCCTTGTCTGGTGTAGCTTGCTAAAGAACAACCACTGGATGCTAGGTACTAAGAAATGGAAAATTGGTAATGGGAAAACAACAGAGGTTTGTCTTGATGCGGTGATAGGATTCACTGGAAATCACTCCCTCTCGACGGATCTTATTTCCCTCCTTAGGGTGAGAGGCATATCCAGATTCTCACAGAGTTCCACTTCTTTTCCCTGTTCCCCTGTATGCCACAAATGGAAGAGGGCCTCAGTCCTGTAACTCAACAATGACCTGACATTAGAGTGGGAGGTTTACATCTCCAATATTTATAATATGGGAGTTTCTATAGGCGAAGGTGTTGATGCATTATAGTGGGAGGGCAGAATGAAGGATGAGATGCCCTCGATTAAAGATATATATGCCAAACTCCCTTTTCCTGCCTCCAATCTGACTCGTTATGACTAGTTTAGTTCTACCTGGGGATGGCCAAACCTTGTAAGATTTTATGATTCAGATGGTTGGCGATTAATTGCAGAATATTGACATCGAAAATGTTACAATGTAAAGGTTATCGGGTTCCTAGCATTGTTCTTTGTCTTACCAACACAAAGAGGATATTGATCATCTTTTCATGTGCTGCGCATTTTTCCGGGAAGTTTGGAAGGAAGTGTCAGTTCTATTAAAGCTGGATTGTCCTAACATGAGTGGTACTCTGTCCATTCTCATCCATAATTGGATTAATACTAACAAGGAGCATCATGCACTTCCTTTCTATGTTCTTTGGGTGACATGGCGAAGATGAAACGCCAAGTTGTTTGAAAATACAATTCCATCGGTGTGGATGGCTTCCAAGGAGGTCATCTCTTATTTCAATGAGATTGGGCCGATGAAGATTACTCACAAAGTAAGGAATCCCAAATACAGAGATATAAAAAATCAATTTCCAAGAGACTCCTTTGAAGGAGCTTGTTGAAACAGGAAATGTGGATGTGGAGTGGTAATCACATTGCCTCGTGAGCATTATTACCACTTTTGGTGCCAAGGGTGATGGGAAACTAACAGAATAGCCAAGTGATTTCTCTTTGGAGAGCTTTGTCTTTTTCCGAATGATTGGGCCTGAATACTATCACCATTAAAGGAGATGCTAAGAGCGCTATTGATTGAGTTAAATACCACTCTCACTTCAGCCCACCCATTCTCACAAATTGGATGGATCAAATCCGAGCACTGACTACCTACCTTCTTCGGGTCTGTCAACTTTAATCATATATATAGGGAACAAAATCAGTTGGTCGATCTTCTGTCCAAAAAAGGTATCGGGGTAGTGCCTAGCAAGTACTACTTTCTCAAAACAGCCTTATGAATACTGGAAGCATTGACTCCATCTAGAACTCGCTTCTATTTTTCATTCCTTTTATGTATTTGTCTGAATGATCTTTTATAAGTAACAGTTTTATTGGGCTGGATACGAACATATCTAGTATCTTTTTGTGGAGAAGTTACCTCCAGTCTTTGTGAAAGCAGCAGATTTACTATTATTGTAAGGGATAAGAGGAACAAAGAGAAAAGGAAATTTGCCAATGTACTTTCTTTTTATTAACGAAAAAGACATAGAAAAAGATATTTTTCTTTTTAAATAAAATAAAATAAAATGGCTATTGAAATGAAGTCCAGACCAAAGGGACAAATCCTGGAGAAACCAGACAAGAAAAGGAAAACACCACGTTTGAGAAAAAGCGATGACAGTTCGGGATGGTTTCGCTTCTCTATTCGCTAACACTTCGGGAGGTCTCGAGGAGGAGGCTCCAATGCGTTCTTCACCAGAAACGCCACGCTCAATCTCCATAATAAATGGTCATCTAAATGGCAATACACAAACCACACTCCTGTACCAAATAAAAGATTAAGTTGACTGCTACATTAATTAGATGCGACTTGTTAATCCTGTGCTAACGCAAGTAAGATATATAATAGAAGCGAATTCAGTTGGGCATAAATGCAGGAGTAATATATATCAGTTTAAATATAGTTGGATTATCAGCTCTGAATCTTATGGCAACCCACCCGCTCATTGGAGCCATTATTGTGTTGCGCTTTGGCGGGTCAACCAACTTAAATTTGAGCGGATCAATCACTGAATTATAATTCCCCAGTGCTCCCACCACGTAGAAACTGTAACCATAGTTGTGGGATCTCCGTGTTCCGACCGCAAACTCTGCCAGGTTTTGTAACGTACTGATTCAAAATTTGATCAATGTCAGCTGTATAAGCCGCAACCTCTGTCCGGTTTTGTAACGTACTGATTCAAAATTTGATTAATGTCAGCTGTATAAGAACTTGGTAACGTATTGTTTATAAATTTGATTAATGTCAACTATATTTTGGAGTAGTTTTTAGTGTGATTTTTTGGAGTTTTTGGTGCCCGAATCTGTGAAAAAAATTGAGATAAAATCTTGATTTTTATTATTTAAACTAGTTTTTTTTACTATATATAGATTTAGCACTCTAAAAAATTTATAGGATACTTCTACTGTACAAGTTACCCATCAAATTTCTGTTTTCAACAAATTCTTACTGGACTTTAAAAAAATTAGAACGAAAAAATCCACCAAAACACTCTTTAAAAAGTCACACTAAAAACAATTCCTATTAATTATAACTATGCATAGAAAAAATGACTATGGTTCAACAGGTTTGGTGGAGAAGAGTAGTCTTCAACGGTATCGTCTTCCAATCTTAAACAGGGCCATTTACACATGATTATATATATGTAAGAGCTGCTTCAAGGGCCATTTCTTCCATTAAAAATATGAGATTGCACATATCCATTTGATCCTGATTAAAAAAAAAACTTATTACATATCAATATGAAATTTAAATGTAATTAAGAAAGTATAATTGTTATTTAATTAATAATAATTTTTAATTTTAGAATATATTATTTATTTATTAAATTTTTTTAGAAAATCACATTATCATAAAAAGTAATGAGTGTAATTCATTATCACCAAATTGTTGATTGAGCTGATTCAAATATCTCATTATATATGCTGGTTAGATAACCAAATAAAAATATAACCAATAATAGATGCAATTTTCACCTGCTTTAATTATTGGTTATATTTTTATAAGATGGTTCCATTTAGCTAGCATTTATACTCTGATATTTGGATCAGTTCAATTAGCAATTTCATGATGATGAATCATCGGTCCCTTTTTCTTTTTATGATAATGTGATTTTTTCAAAAAAAATTATGAATAATTATGGATCACCTAAGTTTTCACTAGCATGCGTTCTAATATTATTAATTCTTGTAATTTTTCAATCATTTTTAATATCTTAATCTATAATTAATTAATTTATAAATCTATTTTCCAATTTTTTCTCATTTCATATATTAAATTAATTTATTTTTCATGAGGTTTAGTCAAAAGTGATTATTATTTTTATTTTTGACCTCTTCCCAACTGATAATAATTTCTTTCTTCCATATAATAGATAAAGAATGGTTTAAGAGTACTCATATATTGCATACAGAAGGTGTATGCGATCAAAACTCTATTAAATAGAATTTCTAAGATCCAACTTATTCCTAAATTAGAGAGAGAGGTTGAGAGAATTTCTCAACCATCACAAACCAACTTCTCAAATAGGATGTAAGCATTAACTCCAACATCCTCTCTTAATGATTACATTACATGAATTTATTGAAATCACTCATAAATAACAAAATACACAATTATTCTTTAACCAATTTTCAGCTTATCAATATAGGCTCCATCAAGTTGCCTCATAACCCTCGTAAAGGTGTAGTCAACAAGTTGGATTCCCGAATTCGGCTACTGAACTCTCAAATCAAAGATCTCTTGAAGTCAATTACTGGACAGCATCCCAGTCTATCGCATAACCTCATTAGGAGACCACTCCATGTCTACGACTAATGAGGGATCCTTCCCTAGATCTGCAATTGTCGTACTATCTCAACAACCATCCATGTTGAACCTGAATTCTAGTTGTTCTAAAAGAGTTTAAGAGGTTCAAATTCTTCATTGAATTCATCATCAGAAATCAATGGGTATTCATCTATGGCTATGTTTGCTGATTCTTTCCCTTTTAACACATCACTGACAGGGCTTCTGCAATTCCACAACGTATGCCCAATTTTCCTGCAATAATAGCATTCAATTTCACCTTTGTTTGCATTTTTCTTTCTCGTCCTTGATTTTGTCCACAATGCATTTTCTACACGAGAATTCTCTTCTACATCCTCCGGTTTGAGTTGCTTTTCCTCCTCCAGAAGTGCTGCAATTGTCTCATGCAATGTTTGTGTAGACATTTGACTCAAAGTGAAAACAACATTACTATAACTTGAAGGAAGACTATTTAGTAATATTGCTTTAGCATCTTCATCCTCCACCTTAGTACATTCTTCACCATATTATTGTTCCTGGTACCTAAATCTATGAAATACCCATCGAAGAAGCACATCGCGGGACACATCACTAGCAGGGGATACAGTTGGCTTTCATATGTTAGCAAAGCATGCCCACATTTATACATGATTTTGCATATGCTTCACGTCTGCAACAGTGGCAATGATTCAGAAAATGCATTCCCACACAATTTTGCATCGGCTTCACGTCTGCAACAGTGGCAATGATTCAGAAAATACGTTCCCACACAATTTTTCATCTGCTTCTCGTCTGCAACAGTGGGAATGATTCAGAAAATGCATTCCTAGTAGGCGCAATTTCTATCCTCTATCGCAACTATATTCAACAATAAGTGTAATCCCACAATGAGCACAGCTCTAATTGACGCTAATGACGAAGATGAGGACTAATTCAATTCAAATCTAGTGGATTGAATACCAAAAATTGGGTTGTGCGGAGTGTCACTAAGACGGTTTTATGCTTAACAATTGAACGCTTCTTATTGGACACCAACCAACACAATTGCAAAAAATCTATTACATTTGCATAAAAAATAATTTACTATTTCTCACAATCCCACTACGAGCCTAAGCTCTGATACCAAAATAAAGAATGGTTTAAGAGTACTCATATATTGCATACTTAAGGTGTATGCCATCAAAACACACACACGATTACATTTAGATTACTCTATTAAATAGAGTTTCTAAGATCTAACTAATTCCTAAATTAGAGAGACATGTTGAGAGAATTTCTCAACCATCACAAACCAACTTCTCAAATAGGATGTAAGCATTAACTTCAACAATAACTAATTTCTTAGCACTTTTCACTCTTGAAACTCTCTTGTTTCTTAATGATGAATAATGTAACCATGAGAAACTTTAAATGGATTCTAAATCTGTTACACAATCTTTCTCAAGAAATTTCAACCAATAATTTTTACATCTAACCAATAGAAACTAAATCAAATAATTATATCACTCTCATAAATTTCCAAAATATTACAAAATCCTAAAAATTCATAAAACTTTGACTTAATTATAAAGAAATTCGATAATCCAATATCTTTTGCAATTATAAATGTAACTCAATAAATTAAGTGTAATTTTTTTACCATGCAGACAAAGCTGATATTGAGGATAACTTTAATTTTGAGCTAAACAACAATCGACCCATTAATTAAAAACTCTTACAATAAAGATAGAAACCTAATCGAAATATTACTATAAACCAATTCAACCATACTAATGTACTAGAATTCAATACTTCTCACTCTGAAAGGATGAAATCGAGGAAATTCTAAGATTAATGTATAAAGACATTGATGTGATGTAAACAGCAATTGTCCAATCAATCAGGACCTCACATATTTCGCTGTAATTGTGACGTGCTACCAGTTCCAATCAATAAATTACACAACCTCGTCGTATTCACCACTCTCTATGTTTTATCAATAAAATACTCAAGTCGCCTATTGGCTACGCTACGCTACCAGCTTTTATCAATTAATTACTCTACCCGGGCCGCCCTTTTCCTTCTAGAATAAATCAAGAATGGCTTCACCTTTGTTCCAACACTGAAATGTAATGCGTTGACCAATCTTTTTCCTTAGACTCTTTCCAAGATGAAGACACTCTATCACATATAAATAAAGAAACGCCAATGGCCTTAGTTGTTTATTTAGCGATCAAAATTCGTTGGAATTTGGGCAAAAAAAAATTAAAAAATTTTGCAGTAGTAATGTTTGAATCATGTTTTTGATGGTAGAAATAGATTCAGCGCCATCAAAAACCTCCAAGACACCCAATATATTGAAGTTTGATAGCTATAACTTGTATTTACAAAAATTATTGGCCTGCTTTTATATATATATATATGTATGTATATTTTATAATATAATTTAGATATCATTATGAATTTGTATTTTATATATATATATATATATATATATATATATATATATATATATATATATATATATATCATTATGAATTTGTATTATATATATATATGAATTGAGTGCATCTTAAATTTATTTTATTTCCAAATTTATCAAATATTTTTCTTAATTATAAATATAAATATAATTATTATTTTTAATTTTAATTCTTTGTAATTTGATTAAATCAAAATAATTTATAGATCATTATAATTATTAATTTTTTATTTTTTATTTTTTATTTTTTTATTAATTTTATTATATTTTGATTAATTCAAAATATTTATAGGACATTACATTTCCACACAATTATTTTTAAATTTCTATTATTTTTTATTTGAGTCTATATGTAATTGTTACAAACATTTACATCACTATAACATATTTCGGTACTTTTTGGGTTATAGATTTAATTTAAAAAATGTTATTAAGAAAATTCTTTGAATGGATACTCAAATATCTAATGTGATTTTCCAAAAGATTTTTCTTAATAATTTGTTATGAATCACAAAATTTTACATTGTGAGATTAAAAAATGTTATAAAATAAGATTAAAATAAAATATTCATAAAATATTTGGATTTTAAAATGAGTTATGGTTTATGGTAAAGTGGTATTGATAAGACAAGGTAATGGCCCATCACATTTTAACAAAGCCTATTTATAAAGAAGCTTATCTTTGAAACTTTAGTCACTCCTGTTATCTTATATGGATGTGAGGTTTGGGGTTGTAGCATCTATACAGAATCCTCGAGAAAGATTGAGCAAATCTAGAAACGTTTTATAACATATAACCTCAAAATTAAAAGCAATACACCATATCTTATTCTCCTTATAGAAATTGGTCGCACAAATCAATAACATGGGAGACCATAGACTTCCTAAGCTAACTTTAAATTCCAGCCAAAGCCACTTGAGGCTCAAACGAGGTTGGTATAAAGATGCGGGCCTGGTTAAACCATTGGGAGATCGATGGAAATGTTGCATTGAAAAATATTAATAACATAAAAAATATTGTTATTTCTAAGTTTAAGGAGAAAATGTGGTGCGAGAAAGATTTAGAGGCTAAAAGAAAATTAAGATATTATAAGGAGGTCATCAACCCTACTCTAGAAGATCAAAAGTATCTCTCTATTTTAACTAGCTCAAAGGAAAAAAATTAATATAGCCAAGATAATAACGAACTCCCATGAGATCCATAGTGAAACAGGTCATTAGGCAGTTCCTAGAACACCTGCCATCTCTGTGAGAATATGAACATTGAGGATGAAAATCACTTGCTTTTAAAGTGCCCTGTGTACACCCAAATTAGATCTCAGTTTCATAATCTTTGTTGCAATACCAACCTTCCTAGGCTTTTAACATGAGACAAGGTTGATATCCTTGCTAAGGCATCCTTCATTGCTTAGCACACTTCATCAGGCTTCCAAAAAACAATTTTGGAGGATTTTGAACAAAGTTTTGAATTTTTGGATTTTTTGCAAACTTTTGACAATTTTAGCACAACTAGACTGCCAGAAGCGCAACGCCTAGGCATTGCGCTTCTTCTAAGAGACTCCAAATGTAGAACTAAGTGTACTATTAGATTTAGAAAGAAAAAATAGTCAGGTTAGGAACTTTTCTAAGTAAATTGGGGCAAACTGGCAGGGGAAAAGGTCAAAAACACCATAAAAATCATGTTTCTTCCCCGTTTTTCAGCTAGGCACTGCACTCCTAACCAGTATTAGGATATTGACCTTTTGGAGGCTCAAACCTTATCATTTTTGGAAAACAAAAACAATTTTGGAAACTAGACAGGACAAAATTTCCAATGAGCTATCGTGAGCTCAATTTGGACATCAACAACCTCTTCAAACGTTGAGTTAAAGATGGCAATATGCTCCTGACACTGGCGCTGCGCTCCTAACACTGGCGTTTCACTCTTGACCATCCTCTATTTTTCCTGAGTTTTTCTAGTTTTCTCAATTTCACCATGGAAAATCATGATTTTACCAATGTAATTGATGGATGTAAATGTAATAATGATGTTTTTGAGTTACCTAGGGGTAAATACATTAGGTAAAACTCCTTGTGAGGATTTATGGATCAGTTTCACTAAAGTTAGGGATGAGTCAATTTGACCTCCGTACAGTCTAGGTTTGCAATTCAGAATTTTGTGGATTAGCTCCACAACTCAGAGATTCGACCCCTGACGTTGGTAGAATTTGTTTCATGGTTATAGCTTTCATTTCTTAACCTATTTCAATGGTTGGATGCTATTATACTTATCAGAGACACTAGTGTATTCAGATTTTGGTAGGAATATATTTGATGAGTTGCAGCTATTCTTTTGGGATTCATGTGGTTACTTTGGCATAGTTTCTTATTTTTTTCATATGTATGAATGTTTTGTACTTTCCATGTTCATTCCAATTCTATCATATGTTTGATTCTCAAGTTTGATAAGAAGAATACATCTTTTATGCTCTGTTTTCGGAGAATCACCATAATTTGTTTTAGTACTTCACTCTAAAAAGAATTCAAGTACCGTCATGCTCTTTTTAGCACCTCTCCAATATGATCCATCTCACCTAAGAAAACTAAAGTGTTAAAGTACATACCTACCTTGCCCCATTATATTCCTATAATTCTGATCTTATTTTCCCTGACCTAGTTACATATTTGACCCAATTCACTCATCCTACATCCAAATCAACAAATCAAAACCTTTGTGCTACTATACCTAACATAAATCCTAATTGATCCAGTCCTCTTGGTTGTGATCCCTTGGAGAGAGCCCTCTCCTGCCTAGTAGTGATAGCTACTTGGCAAGAGCTTTGTATGTAGTTACCTTTGTTGGTCTCTTCTCAACCTCGGAGATCTGGTGGAGTGATAACATCTTGGTGACCATACTGGGGAAGAAAAGTGTTAGATCTTACCTAGTTGTACCATTAGTTCCTTGAATTATTGGCTTCTGGATGATATGTCTAAGATTTCGTTGAGGGTATTCTGAAAAAGTTGCAGACAAAACAAGTTGTTGAACAATGAACATTTTGACTTCAACGAGATACACCAAATCAAATCTTGATCCTCACCCAACTGATCCAGTTGAATATCCAGATAGGCTTGCTTGGAAACATAGATATCAAGCTACATAAATTCAGTCAGATCCAATTCCATTGGTGAGATATTCTTCTCTACCTGCTAAAGTTCTATCTCTCGAAGATATACCATTTGATTTAAAATTTGAGTTGTCATTGTTTTGATCTAAGTATGAAACCTCATTAGCTGATATAGTCTTTGATCCTTTAAGGTTGTGAGGTGAAGTCATTATTTGATTTAGATCTTAGATCCTTAAAAATTAAAGAAAATTTATCCTTTGAAGAAACTAAGTTTGAATTAGACTTTGACACTAAAGTCTAGATTCAATTTTATAAACTTGGAATTTTAGAAAACCAACTTTAGTACCAGTCGGAAAAAGCCATAATCCAATATCAACAAGAGGTAATACCTATCCCGACACACTCATATTCAGTTGTTTTTTCCTCTTCCACACCATCTACTTCATCACCTATTCACCAACCTCTTCCTACTGTCATTGCTATAGTCCATTCAGCGTGAATTATGGCCATATTTGCACCCCTCATCTTACTAGGTCAACTCCGTGCCTTACCTTAGGGTTATGGCCAAAGGCTTCCACTTTTTGATGAAAATTATTCAATCACTACAAAACAACACATAGTTAAAGTCACTAACTTTATTGATCTAGAAGAAGTAGCTGAGGATGATGCAAAAAAGAGAAAAATAGTTTAGAGTTTTTTAGGAGAAGTTAAAGCATGGGTCAGATTATTAAATGAAAATTACAGAGCCACATCAAATCAGTTGATAGATGTGTGCATAGCCATATTGGAGATAAATAAAAATCCATTACAAATCCTTTCTGAATATAACAATCTGAAAAGACAACCAAATGAATCAGTACAATAATTCACTACTTGATTCATCAGAGTATACCATTCCATTCCTAATGAGATCAAAACTCCTCCAGGGTTGGCCCTTTTGCATTACCCAGATGGTTTTGATCCAGACATGGCCTATCAGTTGCGAGAAAAGAATCTTGCTACGTTAGAAGATGTTGTAGCTTCTCGAGACAACCTTGAGTTGTATAAAGACGATTTCCTAGGACATCTTAAATGCAGGAGCATATGACTCAATTGACTGTAGTTGGAAATGTTTGGCTCTCATGAAACTATCACTCAGATGAATGGTTTTAATAAGGGTGGAACCAAAACCCCAAAGTTAAACACAACAACTAGGAAAACTACAGAAACTGAGTACAAACTGCAATAATTAAATGCATCAAACAACTCTAAAACAGAGTGTTGTAAAAGGGGGCCGACTTCTAAAATGAATACATAGTTATCAAGTTATATGTAAGCGATGACTATGGGAGAAGATGGAGTAAGATATCAACTATAACTGGGCTTATTCAAGGATAAGAATCCAAATATATTGGGCTTATTCACAGATAAGAATCCATATATCTGGGCTTGTTCAAAGATAAGAATCCATTGTAGTTAGTATCGGAAGAACGTTGAAAGAGATAGAAAATGAACAATGTATCAGGCCTGGGCCATATTTAAAGTGTTATGGATGTATAAAACATGAGTATCTGCTATGATAAATTCACGTCCGAACATGGTAGAAATCACATTCCAAAACCTGTAGATATAAGAAGCATGGAGAAATACAAAATGAACACTTATATTAAAAGACAGAGAGAGAGAGAGTTACAAACTGTGAATCATCCCAAGTGGAATCCCCAATTCCAACAAAAATTCTTATTACTGAATCCCTACGGAATCTTCAAACATCCACTATCAAAGTTCATACAAAATACATACAGAATAATCGAGCTAGTGAGTCCTTTGGAAAATATGGAACCCTCTGTTAGTGTTTTCTTCTTGCTTTTATAACCTCTGATTCCTATGCACGAGAAGATATTTTGGGAAAATATCTTCCTTGCATGCTTGTATGTTGTTTCAGGTCTAAATCATAACAGAAATGATGATGAGGTAAAACTACCTCTCATCATCTTACAGCGTAGGCCTAAAGCTGTTTCTAACTGAAATGTAAACAATATACTAACTGAAAGTAAAAACTGCAGGAGTGAAATAAGGATTTCACCCGAAATGACAAAATGAAAAGAACATAAGATGAAAAGGCCACATAGTCCCAGTCATTAATTATCATTTCTGTTTGATGAGGCGGAGCCACTACTGCTACTGGGGAAGGCGATATCATTGGTAGTGGAAGAGCTAGCCTTCTGTGCTGGAGAATGTTGTACTGCTAGTAGTGGAAGAGCTCACCTTCTGTGCTAGAGAATGTGGTATTGCTAGTAGCGGAAGAACTCGCCTTCTGTGCTGGAGGTTCCTGTAGAATGGCCAATGGTCATGATCCATTGACTTGGATGTGGAATTGACCCTCTTCATCTTTTTTCTCTGCTTCCTGTGCATGGAGGATCATCAATTTCGACCTCAAGCCACTGTGATTGGCTATGAGATGGCTCGCATACTTAAAATGCCATGAAAACCTGCACAGACAGCAAACCCGTTAAATAAATCCTGTGACGAAGTCATAGACTACTTTAGAAGGCTCGAGTGAAGGCGGAAGAGAAGTGAGGAGGCAGGGAATGCAGCAGAGGAATTTCCAGGGCGAAAGCAGAGTTTAAATCTGATTTGGTGCAAAGTTATGCAGAAGGCGATTTTGCGGAAAACCGGAGTTCTTTTCATGCAGGCGGAAGGTGGTAAGTGGTAATGAGTGAAATGAACACGATACAGTTAGGTGGGTGACGCGTGTCCTCACAAAACTGCCCATTTCACGTCGGAGTTGCACATTAGGGAGTTGTTGTGAATTGGGTGCGAAAACGAACGAGAGACGTCTGACCTGGGAAAATCAGATCAACATCACTGGTTGAAAGCGACAGACGTACCTGCGCGGTCAGGTGGGACTGGCGATGACGTCAGCAATCCTGTCATGTAGCGGGATGATCAGTTGCAGGGTTATAGAAGCGAGATTGATGTGGGCCGTTGGATGAGGGAGATCAACGGTCCAGATCAGAGCGGGGGAGTGAAATATTGGATGAGTGATCAAGAAAGTAGCGAAGGAGTGATGGAGCGGGGACTGTTAGATTATGAGGACATCAATAGTGGAGATCAACTGCAGAGGCGCTGCGGGGTACAGACAAGTTGGTGGGCTTGGTGTACCCGTACTTAATCTGGGCCGTTTGATAGGGTGAGATCAATGGTCCATATTAAAAGCTGTGAAATGATGGAGGATGAAGGGGGAGAACAGGGAGGAGCCTGCTGGTCGTTGAATCAGGTGAGATCAATGGTCCAGATTGATTCCAGGGAGCTAAGGAGGTACGGGTCAACTTTTGGTCGGATGTTGTCGGGGTTAAACAGATCCGTTGATCTGGGGTTTGATCAGACGGTGGGGATTGCATCGGGGAATCGACATCTGCGGCAAAAAAAAAGAAAAAGGAAATGGCAATGGGGATTGGTAAAAAGCGATGGCCGATGGAGAAATGCAAAGCGCGACGACCGTTGGATCTGGGGGAGATCAACGATTAGGATTTTCTCGGCAAAGATGATATCGGTGGTGAAATATAGAGTGAAAATGGAGTACAGCGAAGTGTGATGTCCGATGGATGGGTGAAGCATGACGAGCGATGACCGTTAGATCTATGAAGATCAACGGTCGGGATTGTGTCGGGGTTTCTCACATTGGCAGAAAAGGAGCTCAATGAATAAGGAATGTAGGGTGGCAATGAGCAATGTGCAATAGCCGACAAGTGGAAACGAAACGCGTGATGGCCATTGGATCTGCGGAGATCAACAGTCAGGATCTCTTCCGCAAAGATGAACCTCGGCGATGAAACAAAAGAGAAAATGAGTGGAGTTGGGAACCAGCAAAGTCCGATGGCCAAATAGGGCTTAAGGACTTTTAGCTCTCAGTCATAGAGTGGGGTCATATGGGAAATGGGGGCTAAGGGCTTAAGCCAAAAATGCGCTTAGAGGCCTGAAATGTTAGAATGAGCGCTTTTAAAGCTAAAAGGTGGATTTTTAGCCCTTTCAAAGGTTCCGATAGGTGGAAAAGGGGTTTTGATAGTCCATATAGTCCTCGTATTTGCTTTGCAATATAGGGCCCCTTATCATTAGACATCCCAGCTCAATGAGGGATGTCATAACAACATTGGCTCCATTGGGGGACGACCCGTTCTCGAACGTGTCGAGAAATCCGCAAACCATCTGTTAACTTCCTTCCTGCAAAAAAATTCCCTTGATTCCTTCTCTTCTTTCTTCATGACAACTCAAAACATAGAACATCATAATAAAAGCAACTGAATAATGTAAAATATCATGAATCATACGTTTCGGCCTGAATCAATACTGGAAAAAGGGTTTTAAGAATTTCCCATTCACAGGGGCTTCGAGCAGATCACCCTACAAATTTTCCAGTCGAAAAGTGTTGTTTCCTCCCTCTTCATAGATTTTGAAAGGTCCGACCCATAGAGGATCGGACTTTCCATGCTTTCCTTTCTCATCCCATCTTATATCCCATCTTAGCACCAGATCTCCGACCTGCATCTCTTTATCTTTAGCATGTTGATCGAACAGGTCTTTCATTTTCTCTTGGTACTCAGTCAACCTATGATTTACTCAACTTCGAGTCTCTTCCAGCTCTACTAACTGATTCATTCTTCTAGTAAAATCGTTTGGTTCCTCTTGACAATCATGCATGAACCTAGCCACAGGTAGGGCCAATTATATCAGGAAAACCGCTGCTCTACCATATACCAATTCATATGGGGATTTTCCTATTGACCTCTTACTGGTGATTCTATTTTCATAGCGCAAACCTGAGCTGAGAATCCTAGTTCTTCTGGTTTTCAATTATGGCCTTTTTCAATGCCCTTACCAATGTCTTGTTTGAGCATTCTTCCAACCCATTTCCCTGTGGATAGTATGCATTATAGTGTCCTAACACAATATTATATTTTTGGAAAAAATTGATAAATTTGACAAACTTAAAAGCATGAGCATTATCTGTGACAATCTTAGCAGGGCAGCCAAACCTTGAGCTAATGTTGTCTTCCAGAAACTTGATCACCACTGTGTTTGTAGCATTCCTTGTTGGCATGGCCTCTACCCATTTACTGAAGTAATCGGTGGCTGTTAGTATCCACTTGAGGTGCCCGCTTGAGGCAGGATGAATTTCGCCGGTGAAATCGATTCCCCACTGTTGTACCGGGATCATAGGCAAAGGTGCAAACTTCTTCCTTTCAGCAAATTTCGGACATTTTTCATAGGCCCTTACCTGAGTATGAACTTATCTGAAAAGTCCGAGCCAGAAAAAGCCTGCTTTCAGAATCTTGTGTGCTGTGGCCCTCCAGCTGTAGTGACCACCACAAATGCCCTCGTGGAATTCCACCATCACTTCTTCTATTTCATTTTCTATGAGATATAAAAGTAGTATGCCCGATGGGTCTCTCCAGTACAAATGGCCATTTGCTACAATGGACTTCTGAGATTTTAACCTCAACGTTCAGTACTTTGTCGTGTTGTAGCTTGGAGGACATCTAAGAGTCAAGATGTACTCTACAATTTCTTTGTACCATGGACTGAGAAGGTACTTGATCTGGGTTTTTTGTGTGGAGGTTTCTATTCCGTGCTGCTCATCTGCTCTTTTAGGCTCTTCATTGGCCACCATAGATAAATTTATCCCCAAAGCCTGACAGTTTGATTCGGAAAGGATCTTGGCTAATCCCTATCCCTTTATTAGTTTAGTGGGGCATATTTCCAACTCATAATACTATATCTTGGCTATCCATTTGCCTTTCTTTCCTTCACTATCCCCCTGAATCAAGATGTCTTTTACAACCGCTGTGGATACAAATGTAGTTATAGCTAACATCAATACATACATCCAAAAAGCCTTCAGGGATTTGACCAAGGCATAAGCCTGTTTCTCCAGGATGTTATATTTTAGCTCAGCCTTGCGAAGCACTTGGCTGAAAAAGGAGATGGGTTTTTCATGACCTTCCTCATTTTTCTACAATAATACAGCTGCGACAATGTGGGGAGATGCAAACGAAAATATCATGAAGGGTTTTTCATAATCCGATCCTGCCAATACTAGGGCTTCTGTGAAAGCATTTTTAATTATGTTAGAAGCTTCCCGTGACTTAGTAGTCCATTTTACTTCGTTATCCTTCTTCATCATCTTAGTTATGTACCAGACTATCTCTACATAGTTCAGTATGAATCTTCTCAAGAAGTTGATACGTCCAAGAAAAACTTGGACCTATTTCTTGTTTCTGGGCAAGGATATACCATTTATGAATTCTACCCTTTTCGAGTCAATTTTTACCCCCGCCTTTGTTACAATATGCCCCAACAGCTTACCCTCTTCTAAAGAAAACAAATATTTTTTTGGGTTTAAAGACAATCCATACCCGCGGCACTTGTCAAAGGTTTTGTGCAAATGCTCCATATGTTCAGCATCGTCCTTTGAGAAGACTGTGATATCATCTAGGTACACCACCACGAATTTGTCTTGTTCCCCCACAAAAGAAATGTCCATTCCCCTTTGAAATGTAGCCCCCACATTGATCAATCCAAATGGCATTCGAGCATACATAAACGTTCCCCAATGAGTAGTGAATGCAGTTTTCTTTTGGTCCTCCGGAAGCACTGCTACTTGATTATACCCAAAAAATCCATCCATCATAGACATTCGTGAAGATCCTACCACTTTCTACAATATATGGTCCATCTTTGGCACTGGATAATTGTCTTTCATAGATGCTATGTTTAAGTTATGAAAGTGAATACAGTCTTATCTCCCCATTATTTTTCTGAATTGGGACCAAGTTTGCTACCTATTCAAAATACCTCAATGGTACAATTATTTTAGCCTTCAACAGTTTCTTGATTTCCTTTTCTATGGAGGGAAGGAGTAACGGATTAATCTGCCTTAATTTCTATTTGTGTGGCTTAGCATCTCTTTTTAATGGAATCTTGTGTTGGATAATGTTAATATCAAAGGTCTTCAAATATTGAGAGGACCAGGCAAAGACTTCTTTATATGTCTTAAATAGCTTCTGATATTTCTCTTTGTATTCTTCGGGTACCTTATTAGACAATTTCACAATCTTGGGATCGGCCTCCGTGCAGAGGTTCAAGTCATCTACCTGATTTTCTTCAACATCCTTACTTGGTCGGATTGGGACATCATTCTTATCAAATAGTCTCTCTAGAGGGACCAGTCCCCTAGGTATTACATTCCCTTTGAGCTGCAACACCTTGTGCCCAGCCATGATATCCTGCCATTTATTCTGAGGAAGCTCCTTAGTCTATTCATCGCCAACATCTATGTCCATATTGGAGAATTCCCCAACAGTCTCCATGAATCTTTTCACTTTCTCTTTGTCTTCGAAAACCTGGCAGTGTTTGACATTGTGAGGGATGGAAGGACGATAGCGAACCTCTATTTCATACCTCGGGAGGGGGTTCTGAGGTGGTCGAAAAGTGCTTGCAGCTACTGCGAGAGAGTCCACCATTTTGTTCTGGTCTCTTGGCATGAATTGAATGTTGAATGCTAAGAAGAAATTTTATACCATGTCCCATACTTCGTTTCAGTAAGCCCTCAATCGAGGATGCTTAGACTGACATTGGTTTCTTATCTGTCTCACCACCAGTTCCGAATCGCCCAAAACTTTTAAATTCTGAATATTCATATTATTTGTTGTTTGTAGACCTAGAAGAAAGGCTTCGTATTCAGACACATTGTTCATGGCTTCATACTCCAATTTGAAAGATAATAGGACCAGTTGTCCAGTAGCGGAGATTAGGAGAATCCCAGCTCCATTCCCTTCCTTTGAGTTGGCTCCGTCAAAGTGCAAGGTCCAAACCCCACCCTCTTCGTTACATGAAGACTGCTCAGTCTTTACTTGACAGAAAGATGGCTCGTGCAAGTAATCTTGGTATTCTTCAAGCATTAGACAAGAAAACTCACCCTCTTTGCTGTACAGTAGCAAATTTACTGAATTATCAGCTTTAGTGACCATCTTCAGAAACATTTTTTCCAGGTATAATCTCCTTTCTTGGACTACAAACACAAGGATGGTCGCATAGGTTAGGTCCAGCTTTATAGATCCTCCGATTTTTGTACGCCATGATCTTGATAACAGCATCCCAAACCGAGCTGGGATGTCGGCTGCTACTATGTCCATTACCACGCTCTTAGTTTGGATTTGGGCTAGATTTACCACCAAATCCTTGATCATCCCCAAAAAATTGACTCTTTTAGAATCCAAAGAGTAGAGATATTTATATGGGCGAGTGATCTGCAGCCCCAATTTCTCCATCACCGACAGAGGTAACAGGTTATGGGATGCCTCGGAATCCAGCATACAGTTGTGCAATGGCAAATCATGAATTACTAAAGAGGCATAGAAATGAGGAGTTGAAGCATCTAGTTCCTTAACATGGGGACCGAACACAACCATGGGCCTTTCTTCTTGGAGGTTTAAACTGTTTGGGATTGAGACAACTCCTTGAGGAAGCATGAATGAAGACACTTGGGCTTGGTAGACTGGTTGTTTCAGGAGTTCAGTTAGAGGGACCGAGATTTTAACTTTTTCAAGCTCTCTTTGAAGACTAAAAATAGGAGGAGGCTTCTCTATGAGACTTTCTTTTGGCTCTTTACTCTCAACTGGAGGTTTTTCTTCCTTTGGGATAGGCTTGAATTTTGCAATTGAGTTGGGGACTATATTAGAAGAAGATGGAACAAAGAATTTAGGATGCAAAGGTTCGGTCATAGGTTTCTTACCTTTATCTTCAATTTTCTAAACGACAGGCTCCTTCTGAGGCGTCTCTTCTTCTTGTTCTTGTGTGCGGGTTCTCTTTATAGAGGACCTGAGATCATATTTTCTATGAAATTGTGCTTGCATGAAGTCTAAATTTTTTTTAGAGTAATCATCAATCTTTGGATCTTCAACAGCACATGTTTTTTCTTCTTCTTCTTACAAGGAGAGCTCCACTCCTTCACCTTCTTGCAAAGAAGACTCAACTTCATTGTCATCTAAGTAAGCAAGATATTAATCATCTTGCCCATTGGGAATGTCTTTGGCATGGCCATCCATCTGCCCTTCCAGATAAAGTGGGGGATGTATGTGGTCTAGTTGCTCCTTCCGCTCTCTCTACAATATTTGAAGAGGAGGCTTTCTATATTGTGAGTTAAATCCCCTGTTTGGAGCAGTTTGGAATGGCTTGGAGGATCATTTCTTTGCCTCGAGCTCAAGCTTCACCAGCTTGCTTGAAAGGTTCTTGATCATTTTACTCATCTCTTCTATTTTGTAATCTGCTACCTCTCTATCTTGACTTGAGGTAGATGCTTCTTCTTTCCCTCTAAGTCTAGCATCATGGTCTAACCTCCCTTTTGATTTACCCGTAGAAGAAAAGTTGGCTTCCACTTCCAATGCATCAGTCTGGGCTTCATCCAGAGTAGCATACTTCCTTTCTCTTATAGAGAATCCGAATTCTGACTTTAAGGCTGCTACAAACACCACATTAGCAGTGATCTAGTGAGGCTTCATTTCAGCTAAGAGACTTGTATATAATTTATTAAACCTCTTGATGAATTTAGACATGTCTTCATTATGTCTCTTTCTAAGTGCGTTGAATTATGTAAGATAGTATCCGTGGTCCTTCTTCTCTCCCCATTTCCTGGTGAAGGTATTTTCCATTTCTTTCCAGTTATTAATGGAGTGGTCCCCCAAGGTCTTGAACCATTTTCTGGCCTCTCCATCTAGAGACAGGACAAACAATCTCAACAACACATCCAGATGTTCAAC
This sequence comes from Pinus albicaulis, assembly GCA_034641835.2. Taxonomy (NCBI): domain Eukaryota; kingdom Viridiplantae; phylum Streptophyta; class Pinopsida; order Pinales; family Pinaceae; genus Pinus; species Pinus albicaulis. The sequence goes on along the minus strand of CM076574.1, from coordinate 1,037,280,007 downwards.
ATTGAAATTTTCGTCGAAGGTGCAGAAAAATTCCAGGTGTTTCTGAGCAGCAGTATTGTCTTCCCCATTGAAACGAGGTAAGACCTTTAGGTAATCCTGAGGTATGTCATTCAGGACCTGAGGCAATGCCAGGGGGGCATATTTGTTCAGTAGGAAACTAGGGCTAGCCATTGGAGGTTGTGGGGGTACAGGAGGATTCTGATGAATAATAGGAGGTGGAGGAAGAGAGATATGTATGACAATAGGGATGTACTTCACGACGGCCTGTGAGGTCATTTGGACGGATGGAATATGTGAGGTGGAAAAATCTGTGACTTATTTATCTTCTTCGGCTTCGGGAGTACGAGGAAAAAAGGAGCTCGTAGTATCTATAGTCTCGACCTCATCTTTTACTTCAACATTTTCAAGGGAGGAGCTATCAGAAGTATAATCAAGGGTTCTTATAGTAGAATCAGGACCTTGATCTTGAGCTAATTGAGAGGAGGATGGAGAGTCTTCCAGGGAGAATCTGGGAATATCTGTATAGGTCGATTGTATTTCTCTCCCACTTCTCTTGTGAAAAATCTTCTTTGAATCAGACACCAAAGGTGTTCTCAAATGGGATGTATCCAACCTCAAGTGGCGATTTCAGGAAGCCAGGACTGTAAACAAATTTATCCTTTAAATAATAGTGGAGTCACCAAGGTGAGGGATCTACAACTCCCAACCCTTCCTGCTCACCTATTATGAAGGGTGGATGAATATTTGTTGAGGCCCAGGGATTTAGTTCTTTAAATTATTTCCCTGTAAACGGTGCTGGAAAAATGTTGTAGCTCCTAGAGACAACCTTGAGTTATGTAAAGACCAGTGCCTATGACATCTTAAATGCAAGGAGCATATGACTCAACTGACTGCAGTTGGAAATTTTTGGCTCTCATGGAACTATCACTCAGATGAATTTTTTTAATAAGGGTGGAACCAAAACCCCAAAGTTAAACACAACAACTAGGAAAACTGCAGAAACTGAGTACAAAATGCAAAAAGTAAATGCATCAGACAGCTCTAAAACAGAGTACAGTAAAAGGGGGCTGAATTCTAAAATGAATACACAGTTATCAATTTATATGTGAGTGATGACTATGGCAGAAGATGGAGCAAGATATCAACTATAACCGATCTTATTCAAGGATAAGAATCCATACATACCGAGTTTATTCAAAGACAAGAATCCATATATCTGGGCTCATTCAAAGATAAGAATCCATTGTAGTTAGTATCGGAAGAACGTTGAAAGAGATAGAAAATGAACAATGTATCAGGCCTGGGCCATATTTAGAGTGCTATGGATGTATAAAATATGAGTTTCTGCTATGATAAATTCACGTCCAAACATGGGAGCACTCGCATTCCAAAACCTGTAGATACGAGAAGCATGGAGAAATACAAAATGAACACTTATATTAAAAGACAGAGAGAGAGAGAGTTACAAACTGTGAATCATCCCAAGCGGAATCCCCAATTCCAGCAAAACTTCTTACTACTGAATCCCTACGGGATCTTCAAACATCCACTATCAAAGTTCATACAAAATACATACAGAATACTCGAGCTAGTGAGTCCTTTGGAAAATCTGGAACCCTTTGTTAGTGTTTTCTTCCTGTTCTTATAACCTCTGATTCCTACGCGTGAGAAGTTATTTTGGGAAAATATCTTCCCCATGTGCTTATATGCTGTTTCAGGTCTAAATCAAAAAAAGGAATGATGATGAGGTAAAATTTCCTCTCATCATCTTACAGTGTAGGCCTAAATCCATTTCTAACTAAGATGTAAACAATATACTAACTGAAAGTAAAAACTGTAGGAGTGATATAAGGATTTCACCCGAAATGACAAAGTGAAAAGAACATAAGGTAAAAAGGCCACATAGGGCTAGTCATGAATTATCATTTCTGTTTGATGAGGTGGAGCCACTATTGCTGCTGGGGAAGGCGATACCATTGGTAGTGGAAGAGCTAGCCTTCTGTGCTGGAGAATGCGGTACTGCTAGTAGTGGAAGAGCTGGCCTTTTGTGCTAGAGAATGCGGTACTGCTAGTAGTGGAAGAACTGGTCTTTTGTGCTAGAGGTTCCTGTAGAATTGCCAATGGTAATGATCCATTGACTTGGATGTGGAATTGACCCTCTTCATATTTTTTCTCTGCTTCCTGGGTGTGGAGGATTGTCAACCTCAGCCTCGAGCCACTGTGATTGGCTATGAGATGGACGACATAGTTAAAATGCCATGAAAACCTGTACAGACAGCAAACCCGTTAAATAAATCCTGCGATGAAGGCATAGACTGCTTCAGAAGGCTCGGGTGAAGGCGGAAGAGCAGTGCAGAGGTAGAGAATGCAACAGAGACGTTTCCATGGGAAAAGCATAGTTTAAACCTGATTTGGTGCAAAGTTATGCAAAAGGCGGTTTTGCGGAAAACTAGAGTGGTTTTCGCGCAGGCGAAAGGTGGTAAGCGGTCATGAGTGAAATGAACATGATACAGTCAGGTGGGCGACGCGTTTCCTCCCCAAACCACCCATTTCGCATCGGATTTGCGCGTTGGGGAGTTGTTGCGAATTGGGTGCGAAAATGAACGAGAGTTGTCCGATCTGGGCAAATCAGATCAACGGTAGTGGTTGAAAGCGACAGACGTACCTGCGTAGTCGGGTGGGACCGACGATGACGTCAGCAATCCTGTCATGTGGTAGGATGATCAGTTGCAGGGTTATAAAATTAAGAGTGATGTGGACCGTTGGATGAGGGAGATCAACAGTCCAGATCAGAGCAGGGGAGTGCAATATTGGATAAGTGATCGGGAAAGTAGCGAAGGAGCGATGGAGTAGGGACCATTAGATTATGAGGACATCAATGGTGGAGATCAATTGCAGGGGCACTGCGGGGTATAGACAGGTTGGTGGGCCTGGTGCACCCATACTTAATCTGGGCCGTTGGATAGGGTGAGATCAATGGTTCAGATTAAAAGCTGGGAAATAATGGAGGATGAAGGTGGAGAATAGGGGGGAGCCTAGTGGCTGTTGGATCGAGTGAGATCAACAGTCCAGATTGATTCTAGGGAGCAAAGCAGGTACGACCAACTTTTGGTCAGATGTCGTTGGGGTTAAATAGAGCCATTGATCTGGGGTTTGAACAGACAGTGGGGATTGCATCGGGGAATCGACATTGGCAGCGAAACAAAAGGTGAAAGGACATGGCAATGGGGATTGGTGAAAAGCAATGGCCAATGGAGAAAGGTGAAGCGCAATGATCGTTGGATCTGGGGGAGATCAATGGTTAGGATCTTCACGGTGGAGATGATATCGACGACGAAATATAGAGTGAAAATGGAGTATAGCAAAGTGTGATGTGCGATGGATGGGCGAAGCGCGACGAGCGATGACTGTTGGATCTGTGGAGATCAATGGTCGGGATTGCATCGGGGTTTCACACATCAACAGAAAAGGAGCTCAATGAATAAGTAATGTAGGGTGGCGATGAGCAATGTGCGATAGCTGACAGGCGGAAACGGAACACGCGATGGCCATTGGATCTGCGGAGATCAAAAGTTATGATCTCTTCAGAAAAAATGAAACTTGGCGGTGAAACGAAAGAGAAAATGAGTGGAGTTGGGAACCAGCGAAGTCCGATGGCTGAAGAGGGCTTAAGGACTTTTAGTCGTCGGTCATAGAGCAGGGTCATATGAGAAATGGGGGCTAAGGGCTTAAGCTGAAAGGTGCTTAGAGGCCTGATATGTTAGAATGAGCACTTTTAAAGCTAAAAGGTGGTTTTTTAGCCCTTTCAAAGGTTCTGGTAGGCGAAAAAGGGGTTTTGATAGTCCATACATTCCTCCTTGTATTTTCTTTGCAATATAGGGCCCCTTATCATTAGACATCCCAACTCGGTGAGGGATGTGACAACAACAGAAGACATGCAGAAGAATGAAATTAGTGTATAAGCTAATTTGTCAATAAAGAAGTAAAAAATAAAGGGTGATATTAGAGTAACTATCAAAGAGGATTCATCATCATCTTCTCATGTAAAAATCAACAATTTAATAAGAACAGTTGAGAGGATGGTTGATAGGATGTCTATCACTGAAAGGGAGCTAGAAACACAAGCTAGAAATCCTAACTTTGGAGGAAAACAACAACAACCTCAATTCAGGATCAAGCAAAGGGAATAGAGGGCGCCTGAGCAACCAGCACAAACACAAAAAATTTAGAAAACCTTGCAGCACAATTATTCTCAAGGAGTTGAAGAAGAAGAAGAAGATCATATTGTTGCAGAAAATAACTCTTTTACATCTCATGGCCAGCCCATATTTTTGACTGAAGATGAAGATTATGTCGAGAATACAAATTTACCAAAGGATGAAGACTATATTCTACCCCAGGATCATCAATTCGACGTTGAATATGATGATTACCAGCAAGGATACTTGAATGCCCTCAACTCACAACAGAGGGAGTATACATTGAGATGTAGAGATGTCCCAATAACTCCTATTCAGAAACAGGCAACTCAAAAAAAAGATACTCAACCAAAATAGAATTCTCAAGGTAATTAGAGTAAATTAAAATGACCTACATCTGAAAATTAGAACAAATACAATCAACCATCTACAAGCTCATAGGGGAAAGAAAAGGACATCCAGTGGAAAGAATGTGCATCGAAAGATCATGCCGAAAAAGGAGACATCACTAAAGAGGTATATAATACCAAATTAAAAGTGTCAATACCTTTAACTAAACTTTTCAAGAATAATCAGTATAAGTCTCATGTAGCTAAAATGTTAAAATTTGATCCTTCGTCTAATATACTTAATGTCAATGATGACCAACCTGAGCTTGTCTTTGGTTGAGCAATAGACAGTAAGTTAGAGGATAGTGAAGCTCCCCCATTCTATTTGAGTCTAAGAATCCACCAGAATATCCTTCACAATACCATGCTCGATTCTAGAGCTTCCCACAATTTGATGTTGAAAGCCATTATGGAGAAATTAGGCCTAGATATCACTCGTCCTTACCATGACCTGTATTCCTTCGATTTAGGAAGAGTCCGTTGTTTGGTTCTTATTAAGGATTTGGCAGTTTCCCTTGAGAAAATTCTAGCAAATAATGTATTGATGGATGCGGTGGTCACTGATATACCACCACGTTTTGGTATGTTTCTATCTAGATCTTGGGGAGCGAAGTTGAGAGGCACTCTGCAGCTAGACTTTTCTTGTGCCACCATCCCAGTTTTCGGACAATTGAGAAAGTTGTACCAGGAAATAAAGATGAAGTACATGATAACCAACAAAAAAAGGCTTAATAATTATCCAATAAATATTGTACATACATATTTATAATCTTTCATTTTTTTCAATGATAGTGGTGTGAATGATGTAGATAGCTAGCTTGTAGAAGTAGAATATGTTCCAGAGATTTCTAATTTCATTAGAACAGTTTTAGAGAATGGAAAAGAGAATTTCTTCAATGTTTCAAAGCAACCATTTGATAAGTCAAAGGAAATTTCAAATCAGAATTAAGAAGTAGCCCTCACAGTTGAGACAAAACAACAATCAGAATTCCAGCACTTTGAGGATGAAAATGGTCTATGGACCATGGATTTTGATGGTGCCTTGGGGAAATATTGGGCATGCATTGGAATTTGGATCCAAAAACCTCTTCATCGTACTTTTAAGGTTCCTAATAATGTTATATTATGTTCATACAAACTGGATTTTGATTGTTATAACAATGAGGCAGAATATGAAGCATTGATTACCGGTCTCAAGATTTTGAAAAAACTCGGCGCAAGAATAATTTTAGTATATGGTTTCTCCAAACTTGTGATAAAATAGGTGAAAGGGGAATACCAGGCCAATCATCCATGAATGAGAGCATACAGGAATGTTTTACTGGACATCCTGTATATGTTTCTAGAATACAATTTGTTAGTAGTATCAAGAAGTCAGAACCTCATGGCAAATTCACTTGTTATAGCAGCAAGAAATTTCAAAATCCCAAAATTTTCTAAAAGAAAATTTTAAATTGATGTGAAGCATCAACCTACAGTTCCTGATAACTTTCAATATTGGAAAGTATTTTTGGATGATCAACAAGTTAATAATTTTCTGCAAAGTGAAGGTGAGTTTGAGAATTGTGCAATTGACAAAGTTTATGACAGGGATGATTAGATCATCGAAGCAACTCAAGTTGATATACTAGAGCTGAAGGACAAAAATATTCCAAAATGTCTTCTACCTTTAGAATAATTGTTTGATCATGATGATTTAGCGAGGAAGCCAACATTGGTTCCTACAAAAAAAGGTGTGGAGGACCTAAATATTGGGACAAGGACAAGCCTAATATGGTCAAACTTTCCAGGTCTTTGGCTCCTAAGGTAAATGACAAGTATATTGATTTACTTGTCAAATTTTCTGATGTTTTCGAGTGGGATTATGCATACCTAAAGGTCTATAATAAAGACATCATACAACACACCATTCTAATTAAGCGTGATCAAAAGTTGTTTCGGCAAAAGTTGAGAAGGATCAACCCAAGGTTGTGGCCATCAATTGAAAAAGAAGTGTCTAGGCTCTACAAGTCAGGTATCATTGTTCCTATAAGGTTTCCTAATTGAATATATAATTTAGTCCCTGTAAGAAATGAGATTGGTGAAATAATGCTTTGCATAGACTTCGTAAATTTAAACAAGGTGTCAATAAAAGATAATTACCCCATTCCCAAAATGGATCACATCTTACAATGAGTGGTTGGGACTTCCCAAATGTATTTTCTTGATGGATATTCGGGGTACAATAAAATTTTAGTGCATGAGAAACATGAGAAATAAAATGCCTTCACTACACGTTGGGGTACGTTCAAATATGCAAAGGTGCCATTTGGACTAAATAATGTAGGGGCTACCTTTCAACGTGCAACGGATATAGCATTTGCAGATGAGAAAGATGTTTTCCTAGTGGTATATTTAGATGATTTGATAGTTTTTTCCCATTTAGATGATGAAAGCTTGTAACACTTAAGGATTTTTTTTTAGAAATGGAGGAAGTTCAAAATCTCTCTTAATCTGAAAAACAAACTTTTTTCCATGGAGGAGGGAAAACTTCTTGATCACGTCATCTATAAGGATGGAATCCAAATTGACCCTTCTCGAGTTGAGGCAATTCAACAAACTGAAATTCCATGGAGAAAGAAAGAAATTCGGGCTTTCAATGGTAAGATTAATTTCTTACACAAATTTATTCCAAATTTGGCTAAGAACCTTTGGGAAATGGCCAACATTTTGAAAAAGGATCATGAGGTAAAGTGGTATGAGGATGCTAAGAAGTCCTTTAACATAGTGAAGTTTTATTTGACTACTGCCCATGTTTTAATAAGCCTAGATTACACTATTGATTTTATTATAATTTCATTCACCTCTGACCACACCATAGCTGCAATTTTAATGCAAAAGAAGGAAAATACTGAACAACCCATTCCATTTTTCAGTTGAACCATAAGGAATGCATCTCTTCGGTACAATATCATAGAAAAACATACTTTGGCTTATGTCCCTAATGCAACAATAAAAGATTTTCTTATGCAGACATATCCAGTAGGAAGAAGAGGGAAACAGATAGAAGCGATGTTGGAATATGACCTTGAGATCAAGCCCACAAAGATGATCAAAGGTCAAGGTTTAGAAAAGCTTATGGCTTAGTCAAATCTGCATGTTTTAGATATCAATACTATTACAATATTGTCTGATGAAGAACAAGATGTCACTTTCATACAGTTATTTGATATGTTTCTTTCATCACCTTGCTATTCCGATATAATTTATGTGCTTCAAAATTTGAATCCTCCTCCAGGCATAACTAAGAGTAATGGTAGGTCTTTAAAGTTGAAATCTTTGAAATATTGCATTCTAGACAACGCCCTTTATTGGAATGATACAGGAAGTATATTCCAGAATTTTTTAGTTGAGAGTGAAGCCCAAGAGGTTATGAATTATTTTCATAAAGGAGGCAGTGGGGGCCACCTCTTCTAGAATACCACAGCTAATAAATTATTTAGAGCAGGATAATATTGGCCAACTCTATTTTCATATTTGTACAAAATAGTGATGAGTTGCCATGAGTATCAAATTTTTCAAGGTAAAATAAAACTTCTTCCATTACCTCTGCAACCTATTTAAATTCATGCACCATTTCAGCAGTGGGGACTTGAATTCATCATGTATTTTCACCCTACTTCATCTGCATAGCACAAATGGATATTGATAGCCACCGACTAATTCACCAAATGGATCGAAGCAATCCCAACAAGGCAAGCAACAGACCTTGTAATTATTCAGTTTTTGGAGACTAACATATTGTCTCATTTTGGTTGTCCTCATAATATTATTACGACAATGCAGTAGCATTCAAATAAAAAAAATGGTTGATTTTTGTGACAAATATAACATCAAATTGGGGCACTCAACCGCCTACTATCCAAAAGGTAATGGTTTAGCAGAGTCCTATAATAAATCCCTGATCAATATCATAAAGAAGATACTGAAGGTCAACAAGAAGAACTGGCACAAAAATATTGTGAATGCCTTGTGGGCAGATAGGGTGAGTAGTAAGAAATCTATCAAAATGTCCCTTTTTCAGTTATTTTATGGAATAGACAAGTTTTTAACTACATCACTCGCATTCCTGGCCATGAAATTGTTAGAAGAAGCAGGAAGTGAGGAGAATTATGTACAACGCTGGATCAATAAAATGATCCATCTTTAGCAGAGGAGAGATGAAGCATTTCAGAACACCTCAAAGTTTCATGAGAAGATAAAGAAGGCGTATGGCCATAATACCAACGAAGATAACTTTAAGCTTGAATATGTAGTCCTCTGGTGGGATGAAAGGAATGAGGAAAATGGGAAGCACGAAAAATTTGAAAACGTATGGAAAGGGCCCTACAATATCTTAGCTATTCGAGGACAGAATGCTTTTCTACTACAAGAGATGAATGGAGAATAATGTTTAGGAGGACCGGTCAACGGTAGGCTCCTTAAGCATTATTATTCTTAATGAAGTTTTTAGATTTCCCACTATCATTGTAAATATCAGTTTAACTTTCCAACAAAGTGTGAATTGGAGAATCACCAAAGCTTGGGGCTTGAAGTGAACGATATAAAGTTTCATTGGTTTTCTTCTATTTTCAGAGTCAAGTCATTCAAAGTCAAGTCAGTTTTGAGTCATTTTTTAAAGTCAATTTTTAGTCGGTTTGAGTTTGTCACAAATCAGTTTAAAATCTCAGTTTTCAATCAGTTTTTAGTATTTGACGCCATGAAAAATGGATAAGCACTTGGTCTACATTGTTCTTGGCACCTCCAAGGAGCTACCATCCCCAGCTGGAGCCAATGTTAGAGTCATTATTTGCATCCTTCTACAAGTGATGAAAATTAAATCTTTCATGTCATATTAGGGGTCCCATTCAGAATTTTTTGTCATTCCACTAGGTCATGCAAACAATTGGTCACTTGGTGCATATTTTAATCAAGTCTCACTCTTTTCAAAAAAATGTCATCTCATCACTTGCTGGCTCACTTTCTCACTATGTTGAGTGTCCACTATTCATGAGTCTTTATAATTTTTTCAGTCATGTCATCATGAATTCCATTCAGTCAATGTGTCTATTAGGTCTTAGGGATTTTAAGGTACATTAAAACATCATTTCCATTGCATAAAAGACCATCAAGACTAAGAGTGACCAATAAATTCACTTTAACATGTAAATTTGAAATGTAATATTTATTTTTTATTCCATTATGTAATTTTCATTTCATCATGTAATTTTATGTTTTCTCAATATATAATAATTTCATGGTTCCAAGATAGTTGTCAACTCAAAGGTTTCATCTGCCACGAAAGATCAAAAGTTTTAAAGTCCAAAGTGTTCTCAATCCATCAAATTATCAATATCCAAATATCGGAAACAAAATCGAAAGGTAAATTTTTCAAAGTTTAAAGTGAATGAGAATATGAAAAGTGGGTCCCAAAGGAAAATTAATTCAAATCATCAAGTATAAAGCCCATCACAAGACAAAGAAAACACTCATTTTCTCTCCCAACCATCGAGCTCACACTCGCTTAGCTCGAAAAACACGTTTGCAAGGTCAAATTTCAAAATTTTGGTGGCGCTATTCTCCTAGAGGCAAGGCACTACGCTCCTGGTAAAGGCATTGTGCTCCTGGAGAAGCTCACTGTGCTCCTAGAAGTTAGGCATTGCGCTCCTACAACTGGCGTTGCGCTCCTGCCTTATTTCACTCACAGCCTTCAAAACTTCATGCAAGTACTCCAAACCACCAAAAAAGGGCTTCTCAACGTCATGAAAAGTAAGAAACACCATTTTTTTCCTCCTTGCATTTCCTATTTTCAAATTTAAAGTGTTAAATCTCTCATTCAAATTTGAAAATTTTTTAAGCTAATAAACCCTGGATTTTATTCCTACAACCCTAAATTATTCCCTAGAACCTGCATTCCCTTCCCATATCACAATAAATCCTATCCCTATCCCTACATCACTAAATCCCTATCCCCAAACTACATTTCCCAAAACCCTAGCTCATAGACTACAAATTTTCTAAGAAGCTTCCCTATACCTGTATTCAATTTCCCCATCTTATTTCCCTAAGCATTGTAATCCCATATCAGTCCCCAAGTTCCCTAACCCCCTTTCCTATTTCCCCATTTTTTCCTACTCCCATCCCCACTCCCTAAACCTATTTTCCACTACCCTTTCCCTTCGCTAGGGTTTCAAACTAAAAACACCATGGAGGACGAAGAGAGAGATTTCATAGAGGAAGAGGAGGATAGAGAGGAAAGAAGACCTGACAAGGGAGGAAAAATTTTGAGGCTTGAGCCCACTAACACTAGATAATTGATGGCCTCACCTATGACAGCCTGTTGCTTTGAATATGTTGGTTGCCTTGATTTCTACAAAATGATCCAAAGAGTTCAACACCACCTTGTTTTGAGAATACTTTTCATCTAAAACCTTAAAGACAACCAGGTGACCCTTGTAGGTGTGACCTTCACCATATCAACACCTATCATTAATGCTTCCATAGGGATACTAAACACGGGTGAGAAGTGGTTTAAAGAAAAATACCTGGATGACCATTATTATGAACCATTCATCAAACCAAGGTACAAAAATGAGAGAAAGAGAGTCTTCCTTTTCAATTAGCTTCTTAATAGGTATACCGCCATGAAGAAAATCATCATCAAGTACTTATCTTGTGAAGGAAGGTTCTTCAGACTTTACATGTATCATATTAAACTCCTCATGCACTTCACAAGGGTCAATTTGGTCAATATCCCATACTATTTGTTCAGGAGCATAGAAAAAATGGCCTACATAGTACGGAAGAGAGAGTATGATCATCAAATGAACAACCTCTTTCATCATTCTTTGATAACATTGTACTCCATCATCTAGATCAATTTCATATTTTATAGGATACCTTCATTTCCAAAGATGTTTTCACTACTCTAGAAGCTTAGCATGCTGAAAACATCCCTCCTTCATCTCATACCTCTGCATCTATTCCTCCATTAGCTTAGCCTACTAGACCCATATCATCACCATCATCAGTAGTTTAGAGTCATATTGGGTCATCCAACAGAGTTGTGGCCAAAAAGCCTAAAAAGACCAAAGAGGCTGAGAAAGACAAGCAAGTCAAGACTTATCAAAGGGGGCCTAGACAGGTGTTTGTTCCACATATTTTGGAAGGGGCCTTGCATTATTCATCAGTAAAGAAGGTACAAAAGGGAAAGAAAAAGAAAAAAGAGGTAGTTGTGCATGAGGAAGTCATGCAAGAGGATGAGGACCCTCATGATGAGGAAACAGATTTTGACCTAGTTGACTTGGATCAGCAATATGATTATGAGGCCTCAATATTGATTGCCAAAGAGAAGGATGCCCAAATTATAGAGTTGCAAACTAATTTGGATAGAGCTCAGTTTTCCATTATATTTCTTGAGCAGGAGAATTATAAGCAACTAAAATTTCAACAAGTAATTATGGAGCTAGATCTGCTCAAAATTAAGAGAGGTAAAGCCATGAGGCCACTTGATGATCCTGATCAAGGATTACATCCAAAGCAGTAGAACAAGGCCAAAGACAAGGCGTCCTAAAAGGGCTTTACAACAACATAAGATTGAGGATAAAAAACTCACTTTTGAGGACAGGATTTCCAAGGAGGTTGAAAATGAAAGGGATATATGGCTTGATTGGGTCAATAATCACCTTGAGAAACTCCTCCACAAGGCAAAAAAATACAGCAAAATTCTTAGAAATATGTCTAACAGGTATATCTCAAGAAAGAAGGTTTGTAGCATTAAACTCAAGCAATTGCAAGAGAAACATAAGAAAACCCTAGCCAAGTAAAAGGAAGGAGACAAGCTTAAATAATTTCTAAGGAATCCCTCATTCCTTAGCACACTTCATTAGGCTTCCATAGAATAATTTTGGAGGGTTTTGAGCAAATTTTTGAAATTTTGGATATTTTGCAAACTTTTGATAGTTTTAGCATAACTAGACTGCTAGGAGTGCAATGCCCTAGGCATTGTGCTTCTTATAGGATGCTCCAAATGCAAAAATAAGTGTACCAATGGATTCAAAAGGAAACAAATAGTAAGGTTAGGTACTCTTCTAATCCAATTTGAGAAAATGGGCAAGGGAAACGGTCAAAAAAATACCCTAAAAATCATGTTTCTACCATGTTTTTCAGCCAGGCGTTGCACTCGTGACCAGTATTGGGAGATTGACTTTTTGGAGGGTCAAATATTATCATTTTTTGAAAACAAAGATATTTTTGGAAACTATACAGGACAAAATTTCCAATGATCTATCCTAAGCTCAACTTTCACATCAGAAACCCCTTCAAAAGTTGAGCTGAAGATGGCGCTACGCTCCTCACTATTCTTTGTTTTTCCTGATTTTTTCTAGTTTTCTCAGTTTCACCATGGAAAATAATGTTTTTAATAATGTAATTGATGGATGTAAATTTAATAATGATGTTTTTTAGCTATCTAGGGGTAAAGACATTAGGATAAAAACTTTGTGAGGATTGACGAATCAGTTTCACTCAAGTTACGGATGAGTGAGTTTGACCTCCCTACACTCTAGGGCTGCAGTTCAAACTTTTGTGGATTAACTCCACAACTCAGGGATTCAACCCCTAAGGTTGGGAAAATTTTTTCATGGCTATATATTTCATTTCTTGACTCATTTCACAGGTTGGATGTCGTTGTATTGATCAGAGACACTAGTGTATTCATATTTTGGAAAAATATATTGGAGGAGCTGCAACTATTCTTTTGGGATTCATGCGGTATTGTACTTTGGTATAGTTTCTTCTTCTGTCACATATGTATGAATGTTTTTTAATTTCCATTTTCATTCCATTTCTATGATATGTTTGATTCTCAAGTTTGGTAAGAATAATACATCTTTTATGGTATGTTTTGGGAGAATCACCATAATTTGTTTCATTTCTTCAGTTTAAAAAGAATTCATGTACTATCATGCTCCTTTTAGCACCTCACTAGTTTGATCCACCTCACCTAAAAACCCTAAAGTGTTAGAGTACCCAAATTTATCGAATTCATCCAGCACGTTCGCCAGCACGTCCACAATATCTTGGACAAATCCAATGCCAAGTACAAGCAGCGCCATGATCAACATCGGATACCACTCAACTTCCAGGTGGGTGACAAGGTGTGGATAAATTTGCAGAAGGAGCACCTCACTGGACCTCACCGCAAGCTTTTCCCACTCTGATATGGGCCATACACCATCACCAAGGCAAGTGGCTCACCAGGGACAAAGTTCAGCAGAATTTTCGTCATCTCATGGAGGAACTCAACGTAATGGGGACCATTACTTCCTAAGGGGGGAGGAATGATCCGGGTAGATATTGGTGGCTAATCACCTATTCCACTTAGACCCCCACCATCATTTCTTTCTTTGTTTTAGTTTCAGCTCAATTTACTATTTTAAGCATTTTTCGGGTCCTGAACTTCTGGAGTTGTTTTGAGGCTGTAAACGAAGTTTTTAGGGAAATATGGGAGAAACATGGAAGTTCCTTCGTTGTTTCTCACATCAAAAGTTGTAGTCGTAAGATATATATTTATAAGGAGGTATTGATCTAGTCAAATGAAGATCGTATGCCAAAGTTACGTCCTCGAGAAGTTGATGTACGAAATTACCTTAACGGGGCCCATAGTTTTGGCGCTTCATCTCCTAGCATTAGGTTTTTGGATTTTTAGGGTTTTCCATTGTTTATCAACAATAAATATGCTTTGAGCCTTTAGAGGCCTCTAGCCACCACATCGCTTCTCAGATATGAGCTACCAACTCCCTAGCTAGTTTATTTCCATTATGTCTGTAATCATATTTCAAGTATTTGATTTTAATGAAATGAAGTGTTGTTTCCACTACATATATTTTTTTATGTTTATTTATGTATTTTATTATGTTCCTACATAAATATGGATTAGTGGTATCAGAGTGGTCTATTCTTTATCTATTTTTCTTTGCATGTCCCCAACGAGGTCAGGGTATCAGGAGTTAGGTCTCGATCTAGTTGAACCCTTGTAAGATCAGCCTCGCAAACCCCAATGAGATCCCATGGCGGAAGAAAATAAAGATAAGGGAGCAGGAGATCCTATCAAAATGTTGCTCATGGAGGCCCTCGAGAAACCAAGGAATGCGATGATGGATAACTTTTCCCAGATCCTTCAATAACTGCCCACCATCAGCTCATCTACATCCTGCAGCCACTGTTGAGGCGCCACTCCTTTCAAGATACAAGTGAAAGTTGACAATCCTGTATTTGAAGGCCAAGTATATGCAGACTCCGAAGATAGATGGTTTAATTTTCTGGAAGGGTATTTCTCGGTCCATGATTTCTCTGACCAAGAAAAGGTTACTTTTCCACTCCTCAGAGTCACCCCCCATTTCAAAGACTGGTGGGAAACCTACTGTGAGAAAAGAGACGAGAGGAAACCCTCTCTATTCTTGGTTGTACTCACTTGGAGGTTTTTCTGAGATGGCATCAAGGAACAATATTAGCTTGTGGGGAGCTATGAGGATAAGTACATCCAATGGACCACGCTTCAGTAGTAAAGGGATCAAGATGTGCACGAGCTAACAAATTTTTTCCATACCCTGCATGCAAAGATGGGTATTAAATATTCATAGAGACATTTCGTGCTGAAGTACCATAGTTTTTTGCACATATACATTTAGGAGGAAATGGAGTTCCTCAACATTACCTCACTTGCTGTGGCATATTTCTATGCCACCAAGATTGAGAAAAAATTTCAGTAGAAGTACCAAGACTTTGAATTCGCAAATCCGAAGCCATGGAAATGTGCCCCTGAATCATAGAACAAAGGGGAAAATCCAAAGCAGGGCGACTGAGAACAACACCACAAATCCAAAGAAGGACACGGGGAAGTGGTGTGAATTTCATAATAGCCCCACTCACAACACAAACTAGTGTCAGGCCAAACAGTCATTGGTGGCCGAAATGAAGGCACCCAAATCAGATCCATGTTATTATCTTGAGTTAGAACTAGAAAAGGGAAATTACAAAGGGAAACAGATCATTGATGTGGATCGAAGTGCCATTGTTTCCACCACCAAGTGTTGGAGGGAGGATCTCATGGATCAAGAAGAGGGGGAGCACCTCTTCTATTCACAGATGTGGGTGAAGGGTTCTCCACTACAATTCCTTGTCGATAGTAGAAGCCAAAAGAAACTCATTTTACTAGAGGTAATGAAGCGGCTTGGCCTACCAACCATAGCTTTCCCACAATAGTATACTATCGAGTGGCTTCACTAAGGAAGATATCTCTGTGTCCACTAGCAGTGATGCCTTTCATACAACATCAAGCCATTCATGGATGAGGTACTGTGTGATTTTTCTCCTCTTAATGTGTCTGATGTATTATTGGGCAAACCATACTTGTGGAAGCGAAATGTTGTGTATGAGTCTAGGCCTCATGTTGTTTTTATTACTTTGGGAAGTAAACTATACAGGATACCGGAGGTAGTATGACCTCCTTCCATATATTTGACTACTGCAAAACAACACAGTAAGATTGTGTCCCGAAGCATGAAACTTATTTTCATTACAATTTCTCACAAGGAAAGATGAATATTATGGCCACAACCTCGAAACAAGGCTCCCCTGCACGGAAACAACATATTGAAAATGTTGTGGAGAAATATGAGGACACTTTCTCCTCACCCACAGAGGCTCTTCTACACTGTCAGGTCAAGCACTCCATTGATCTAACCCCAGACGCGTTGCTACATGATGTTTCCATACCTCATGCAAGCACACCGAAAGAATCAACACATGTACTATATAAGGCCAATAAAGAAACCAAATTTATCAAACACATTCATCGCGTCCACCAGTAGGTCCATGACATCTTAGACAAATCCAATGCCAAGTACAAGTAGCACCATGATCATCATCGAGTGCCACACAACTTCCAGGTAAGAGAAACATTGTGGCTACATTTTTACAAGGAGCGCCTCACTAGACCCGACCAAAAGCTTCACCCACTACGATATGGGCCATACACCATCACCAAGGCAAGTGGCTCACTGGGGACCAAGTTAAGTAGAATTTTGCTCATCTCATGGAGGAACTCAACAAAATGGGGACCATTTATTCCTAAGGGGGCAGGAATGATCCAGGTGGGTATTGGTGTCCACTCCCCTATTCCACTTGGACCACCACCATAATTTCTTTCAATTTTTCAGTTTCAACATAGTTTACTATTTTTAGCATTTTTTCTGGTGCTGAACTTTCAGAGCTATTTCCAGGCCCTAAACAACGCTTTTTAGAAAATTGGGAGTAACATGGAAGTTCCTTTCATGATTCTCACATCAAAAGTTGTATTCCTCAAATATATATTTCTAGCGAGGTATTTAATGTGTCAAACAAATATTGAATGCCAAAGTTACGTCCCCGGGAAGTTGATGTACCATTTCACCCAAACGAGGCCCATAATTTTGGCGCTTCATCTCTTAGGGTTAGGTTTTTTGATGTTTAGGGTTTTCCATTATTTCTCAACAATAAATAGGCCTTTGGGCCTCGTTATAGCATATTTCAGAGTCTTGTAGCGTACACATCTCTTCTCAGAGATAAGCTACCAATGCCCTAGCTAGTTTATTTCCATTATGTCTCTAATTATATTTCAGTTATTTGATTTTAATGAAATGAAGTAGTATTTCCATTGCATATCTGTTTTTATGTTTATTTTTGTATTTTATTGCAATCCTGGACAAATCTGGATCAGTGGTATCAGAGCAGCCTACTCTTTCTCATTTTTTCTTTGCGTGTCCCCAACAAGGTCAGGGTATAAGGAGTTAGGGCTCGATCTGGTTGAAGCCTTGCAAGATCAACCTCGCGAACCCCGATGACCTCTCATGGAGGAATAAAATAAGTATGAGGGAGAAGGAGATACTATCAAAATATTTCTTGAGGAGGTCCTTGAGGAACAGAGGAAGGCGATGATGGATAAATTTTCCTAGATCCTTCAACAGCTGCCCACCGGCGGTGCATCTACATCTTATAGCCACTCTGGAGGTGCCACTCCTTTCAAGGTACAGGTGAACTTTGACATTCTTGTATTTGAAGGCTAAATATATGTAGACGTCATGGATAGATGGTTGAATTTTCTGGAAGGGTATTTCTAAGTCCATGATTTCACCGACCAAGAAAATATTACTTTTTCACTCATCAAAGTCACCCCCATGTCAAAGACTAGTGGGAAGCCTACTATGAGAAAAAGGAGGAGAGGTAACCCTATATTTTCTTGGTAAAAATTGCTTGGAATTAATTCCGAGATGGCATCAAGGAACAATATTACCTCGTGGGGTGCTACGAGGACCAATACATCCAATGGAATAGGATGCAATAACAAAGCAATCAAGATGTGCACGAACTGATGAATTTGTTCCATACCCTGCGCACAAAGTTGGGTACTAAAGATTCAAAGAGGCATTTGGTGCTCAAGTAATGAAACTATTTGCAACGCTACATTTTGGAGGAAATGGAGTTCCTCAATATTACTTCTCTAGGCACGACATATTGCTATTCCACCAAGATCGAGTAGATATTTAAGGAGAAGGATAGAGAGTTTGGATCCACGAATCCAAAGCTAGGAATAGGCGCCCTGAACCGCAGAACAAGGGGAAAAGCCAAAGTGAGGAAACTCATAACAACACCACAAATCCAAAGGACACAGGGAAGTGTATGAATTTCATAACAACCCCACTCGTAGCACAAACGAGTGTCGAGCCAAACAGTCGTTGGTGGCCGAACTAAAGAAACCTAAATGATATGCATGTTTTGATCCTGAGTCAGAACGAGACAAGGGCAATGAAAAAGGGAATAAAATAATTGATGCATATCTCAGTGCCATTTTTGCCACCACCATACTCCAGAGGGAGGATCCTGAGGATCCAGAGGATGGGGAGTCCCTCTTCCATTCAGAAATGTGGGTGAAGGGTTCTCCACTGCAATTCCTTGTTGATAGCAGAAGAAAAAAGAACCTCATTTCAGCAGAGGTCATGACGCAGCTTGGCCTACAAACCAAAGCACAACTCCAACTGTATGCAAGTGGGTGGCTTCACCAAGGAAGATATCTCCGTGTCTTCCAATATTTTTATCTTTCGTACAACATCAAGCCATTCACAGATGAGGTACTATGTGGTGTTTCTCATATTGATCTGTCTAATTAATTGTGGAAGCAACATGGTGTGTATGAGTCTAGGACTCGTGGTATAGTTATTACTTTGGGAAATAAATTGTACATGATACCGGAGGTAGTACCACTTCCTGCCATCTCTTTGATTACTGCAAAAAAACACAATAAGATTGTGTCCCAAACCAGGAAATGTATTTTCATTACAATTCGCCCACAAGGCAAGAAGAATACTATGGCCACAACCTCAAAAAATGGCTCCCTTGCATGACAAAAACAGATGTAAAAAGTCATGGAGGAATACGAGGAGATTTTCTCCTCACCCACAAAGGCTCCTCTACATTATCGGGTCAACAAATCTATTGATTTGATCCCAGGCACACCACTGCCTAATTTTTCCATACCTCATGCAACCACATAGATAGAATCCACACATGTACCATATGAGGCTCATAAAGCAGCCAAATTTATCGAACACATTCAACACTCTGTCAACAGGTGCACAACATCTTGGAAAAATCCAATTCCAAGTACAAGCCACACCATGATCAACATCGGGTGCCACACAACTTCCAGGTGGGAAAAAACGTTTGCCTAAATTTTTAGAAGGCCTCGCTAGACCCCACCACAAGCTTTGCTTGCTCTGATATGGACCATACACCATCATCAAGGCAAGTGGCTCACTAGGGACCAAGTTGAGCAAAATTTTCCACATCTCATGGAGGAACTCAACGCAATGGGGACCATTGCTTCCTAAGGGGGGAGGAATGATCCAAGAAGATATTGGTGTCCACTTACCTATTCCACTTGGATCCCCATCATCATTTTTTTTTAGTTTTTCAATTTCGGCACAATTTACTATTTTTAGTACTTTTTTCGAGTCCTAAACTTTTGGAGCCCATTTGAGGCCTTAAATGATGTTTTTTGGGAAACGCAGGAGCAACATGTTTTTTTTTTTTATGGTTCTCACATAAAAAGTTGTAGTCCTCGGATAGATATTTCTAATGAGGTATTGATCATGTCAAACAAAGATCGTACGCCAAAGTTATAGCCTCGGGAAGTTGATGTACCAATTTACCCAAACGAGGCCCATATTTTTATGGCACTTCATCTCCTAGGGTTAGGTTTTTGGATGTTTATGGTTTTCAATTGTTTCTATAAAATAAATATGCTTTCGAGGCTCATTGTAACACAATTCAAAGGCATGTATCCACTACATCTCTTCTTAGAGATAAGCTACCAGTGCCCTAACTAGTTTAGTTCCATTATGTCTGTAATCATATTTCATTTATTTGATTTTAATGAAATGAAGTGTTATTTAAGCTGCATCTCGGTGTTTATATTTATTTATTTATTTTATTATGTTCCTACATAAATATGAATTAGTGGTACTAGAGTGCTCTAATATTTCTCTGTTTTTCCTTGCATGTCCCCAATGAGGTCATGGTATAAGGAGCTAGGGCTTGATCTAGTTGAGCCCTTGCAAAATCAACCTTGCAAACCCTAATGACCTCCCATGGAAGAATAAAATAGAGATGAGGGAGAAGGAGATCCTATAAAAATATTTCTCTATGAGGCCCTGGAAAAATAGAGGAACGCCATGATGGATAACTTTGCCTAGATCCTTCAATGGCTGCCCATAGACTACTCATATACATCCTGCAGCCACTGTGGAGGTGCAACACCTTTCAAGGTACAATTCAACTTTGAAATTACTATATTTGAAGGCCAGATAGATGCGAATTTCGTAGATAGATGGTTGAATTTTCTAGAAGGGTATTTCTCGTCCATGATTTCTTCGACCAAGAAAATATTCTTTTGCACTCCTCAAATCCATCCCCCCTGTCAAAGACTGGTGGGAAACCTACTCTAAAAAAAAGGACAGAACGGAACCCTCTCTATGCTTGATCACACCTACTTGGAATTCATTATGATACGGCATCAAGGAAAAAAATTACCCTGTGGGGAGCTATGAGGACAAGTACAAAGGGATCAAGATGTGCACGAACTGACGAATGTTTTCCATACTCTATGCACAAAATTGGGTATTAAAGGTTCAAAGAGACATTGCTACTCAAGTTACATGTTTTTTTCCATAGATACATTCAAGAGGAAATGGAGCTCCTTGAAATTACCTCTCTTTTCATGGCATATCGCTATGCCGCCAAGATAGAGAAAAAATTTAAGAAGAAGAAGTGAGACTTTGGATCTATGAATCTGAAGCCAAGGAAAGGCGCCCCCAAACCATAGAAAAATGGGAAATTCCAAAGCGGGGCGACCTAAAACAACACCAAAAATCTAAATAAGGACAAGGGGAAGTGGTGTGAATCTCATAACAACCCCACTCACAACAAAAATGAGTGTTAGCCCAAAAAATCACTCATGGACAAACTAAAGGCACCCAAATCAGATGCATGTTATAATCCTAATTCAGTATTAGATAAGGGCGATGAAAAAGGGTAGCATATCGTTGATGCGGATCCTAGTGCCATTGTTGCCACCACCAAGCTCGAGAGGGAGGATCCTGAGAATCCAAAAGAGGGGGAAGACCTCTTCCATTCGCAGATGTTGGTGAAGGGTTCTCAATTGCAATTCCTTGTCGATAGCCAAAGCCAAAATAGCCTAATTTTAGCAGAGGTCATGATGCGGCACCCAAAACCATATACCATCGGGTGGCTTCACAATGGAAGAGATCTCTGTGTCTACTAGCAGTACTGCCTTCCATACAACATCAAATGATTCCCAGATGAGGTACTGTGTGATGTTCCTCCTATTGATGTGTCTGATGTATTATTGGGCCAACCATACTTGTGGAGGCAACATGCTGTGTATGATTCTAGGCCTAGTGTGGTTGTTATTACTTTGGGAAATAAATTGTACAAGATATTGGAGGTAGTACCGCATCTTGCCATCTCTTTGACTACTGAAAAACAACATAGTAAGATTGTATCCCAAACTAGAAAATTTATTTTCATTATAATTCACCCAAAAGGAAAGAATAATATTATGGCCACAACCTCGAAATAGGGCTCCCCTACATGGTAGTAGAAAATGGAAAAAATCATGGAGGAATACGAGGACATTTTCTCCTCACCCACAGAGGCTCCTCTACACTATAAGGTCAAGCACTCCATTGCTCTGACCCCAGGCACGTCGCTGCCTGATGTTACCATACCTCATGCGACCACACAAACAGAATCCACACATGCACTGTCTTAGGCTGATAAAGCAACCAAATTTATCGAATGCATCTAGCATATCTACCAGTAGGTCCACAACATCTTGAAAAAATCCAATGCTAAGTACAAGCAGCACCATGATCGACATTCGGTGCCACACAACTTCTAGGTGGGTGAAAAAGTGTGGATATATTTGCAAAAGGAGCTCCTTGTTGGACCCCGCCAAAGCTTCGCCTGCTTCGATATGGGCCTTACACCATCACCAAGGCAAGTGGCTCACCGAGGACCAAGTCTAGCAAAATTTTCCCCATCTCATGGAGGAAATCAATGCAGTGGGGACCATTTCTTCCCAAGGGGGAGGAATGATCTAGGTGGATATTGGTGGTCACTCACCTATTCCTCTTGGACCACCATCATCATTTCTTTCAGTTTTTTAGTTTGAGAACGATTTACTATTTTTAGCATTTATTCAGGTCCTAAACTTCTGGAGTTGTTTTGAGGCCCTAAACGACATTATTTTGGAAAACTGGGAGAAACATGAAAGTTCCTTCAATTTTTCTCACATAAAAAACTGTATTCCTTGGATAGATATTTCTAACAATGTATTGAGCTCGTCAAACATAGATCATATGCCGAATTTACTTCCATTGGGAAAGTTATGTTGCTTACAAAAATGGGTATCAGGAGTCTTTGAGGATGAGTCTGTTTGAGGCACTGTATGGTCAGAGTTGTAATACTCCTATTAGTTGCAGTGATCTAGTTAAGAGGGTATGGCTAGGATAAGATATGTTAACGAAAATGGAATAAGAAATGAAGGTGATAAAAAATAATCTAAAGGAAGAACAAGGCTGATAGAAGAGCTATCCATATCAGAATAGGTTGTTTAAACAGTTTCAGGTTGGGGAATAGGTGTATTGTGTTGGGAAAAATACTGAAAGGGGGGGCGGGGGAATCAACATTAATAACTCACTGTAAACTTTTATTTTTCTTTACTGATTTCTATACACAACTTTAATGAACCCAATTAGCATATACACGCGACTATATTTAAATGAAACTTTGTATGTCCAGAGATATTATTATGTAGATAATTCTTTAGTGCATCATTCATTCATAAAATATTTAGTAAGCAGTAAGAACAAAATAAATCATCACACATAAGAAACACACATGAACACCAGGATTTAAGGTGGAAACCAAATTTGGGAGAAAACCACCGCTGTTGTCATCTTTGTCTTCAATATTTATTATAAAGAAAATTTCTTACAATATTGTACTAATGAAAACTCATATCAATACGCAGGAATCTACCTGCAGAAGGCTGCAACCTTCTCTTGTTCTCCAACTACTACTGGAAGCGAGCTCCAACCCATGATCTCGTTTACCAGCCACTGCTTGAAGTGAGCTTCAACCCCCTGATTAGAACACCAACTTCTACTTCCACACTGAAGGCTTCAACCCTCAGAACCACTGCAGACCATGTTTCATCAATTTTCACACTGGATCTCACAGGTTTAAAACAACTCATCATAAATATCATCAACAATAAACTTAACAAAAAATTCAATCATAACAGTGAGATCATTGTAACCAATACACAGTAATAAACCTAGACTTCAGAATCAGTACGAAGAATAAATCTCAAACCTGATCATTCATTATCTTAAAATACATACGCTACTTCAATTTACTGATCCTGCGTGTATAGGTGCTTTCCTTCACACCAATATATTTATAGATATGAAAACACTGAATTTTCAGAATATGATTAGTCTCAAAAATAGATCTGAGGCTTTCAGTCATATATCTTTTCAATGTTGCAGAACACTTAATCAGTTAGCCGTCATTATACAAGTTTACTCACTCATTGATCAGATTTGTACATATTCAACTTAGCAACATATACAGTATTCAAGAAACCCAGATCTACATGAAGAATTCATTGACAGATAATATAAATATAACAACAATAAACATATAACCTGCCCATCAAGATTTAGAAGAGCCTGACTTCCATATGCGCTTTGGCTAAGACAAAGCCATGTGCATACGCTCTTTCACTGTGATGAAATAGCGTATAGATCTGTAAATGTTATTACTACAGAAAGATGCAGATCTATAAACTTATCCAGATTTCTTTACTTCACTTCAGCAAACATGCTCCAGGTCAGAGATCCAAACATCTCATAATTAGATCATGAAAGTACATAGCCATTTAAGGTATAGAGATCCTGATCCTTCATTTTATCCAAGGGTGCTTCATAGATTTAGATCTACCAATAAAACAGAGTTCATCCCATGCAGATATGCTTTAGAGAGAAGTATTCAGTAACAAACATTACATATGCACACTACTTGCAGTATGATATTATTATCCTTATATAGATTTAGCCTTTACCAATACTATGAGCCAAAACCACATAACTGTCGATGGTATTCTTGGGCAGAATCAAATAGATGACACAACACTCAATATTATGGGCTAATACCATGGTAATGCCCCACTGGTACCATAATTTTAGAGTGCAAAAGGCATACACAACTTCGATTCTTTATAAACGCATGTATGCACTATTTATCTTCATAAAAACTGCATATATACTAATTCTAGATGTATATGTGGGTTTCCTGTATACCAAGTAGCATATATAAGTGGGTTTCCTTCAACAAACCTGCGTATACATTGAGAAATATTTCATGTTTCATTTCTCTGGCACTTACTGGAATTCCTTTCTATGTCACATCTAAACTAACCTCTAGAAACATCATTTTTACATCTTTAACAAATAGGTTTATATCAAAAGGAAAATCATCCAATACGTTTCCATCAAGGACATCTTCATTAAGTAATTTTCCATCAAGGTTACACCATATTTCCAACAATCTCCCCCTTTAGACTTGATGGAAAACATGATGGTGTTTGATCACCACAACAGATAGATACATTAATCATAACCATTATTCAAACACCAAGATACTCTCCCCTTTTGACATCAAGGGAAAAGGGTGGATCTATACCAAAAAAAGGTTTCGCTTCCCTTGTAGAAAGAAGAGCTATGTAGATCTGATGTGCACTGAATTTACCATGCTCCCCTTGAGTTCATACTGAATCTTCAGACAACCTTTTCAATGAAGTATATGAATCTATAACTCAAACGAGTATTACCATTCCTATCACTAAGGACTCATACTTACATCAATAGTCTAACCAAGTGAAATTACATATTTGATTCAACTACAAAACCAAGTGGGTTTACAACTTTCAACAAGTCCTTACATGACTGAATATAACAAATTTACATCATAGGTCTCAACATGAATTTTTCATCAAATAAAATATATGAATTTGCATAACCAAGACCAAATAATCTTAAACAAGATATCATAACACAAAAATCAATCAGAATTCCACCAATGCATCATTTTCAACAATGCGGGTGCTTCCCCTAAACTTGTGCATCCTGAACACCTTCAACAACCAATTCATCAAAGCACCTTCATCAAGGAGATAACTATCAAATAAATTAACAGTAATATGAATACTATAACAGCAAAAAATATTACCTAATAGCGCCATAGACTGTTCTGAAATATGACCCAGAGAATTTCTGTCAGCAGAATGTTGGCAATATGATGCAGAAGTGTTGTCATTGATGGCAACCCACTTGATGAATATGATGGCAACCTACTTGATGAAGTTGTCCTTGATGGAAATCTACTCGATGAGTTGCCTATGATAAGCAACCTATGTGCTAAAGATGTAAGAATGATGTATCTTCAGATCAGTTCAGATGTGGCAGAGAAAAAAATTCCAGTAAGTGCCAGAAAAATGATAAATATAATATGTCACAATGTATACGCTACTTTTGTGAAGGAAACCCGCGTATATACTCTACTTTTCAGAAGGGAACCCGCGTATACATTTAGGGTTAGCATATACGCATCTTTTATGAGGCGAAGTTGCGTATACACGCGGAAACAAACGCTCAAAGTCGCGTATGCCCTTTTGTGTTCTAAAATTATGATACCAAGGGGCTTTACCATGGTATTGACCCATTGTATTAAGCGCTGGGTTATCTATTTGATCCCGTCCAGGAATACCACCGGAAGTAATGTGGTTTTGGCTCATGGTATTGATAAAAGATAAACCTATATAAGGAGAAGAAATTCATTGTGCAAAGGGGGAGCAAGTGTGCATGAGTAAGGGTTGTGAATGAATAAATCTCTCTAAGGAATATCTGCATGGATGAACTATGTTCTTGATTGATAGATCTGAATCTATGATGCACCTATGAAGAAAATGATGAAGAGGGATCTCTAGATCTGAAATGTATATGTATCTTCTAGATCTGTTTATGGAATGTTCTGATCTGAGATGAGGCGAACATGTTTCTGAAGTAAAGGGTAATATCTGAGCTATGCATCTGTTCTGAAGAAATTGCGCTGAAATGTCTGAAGAAGTATACACTGGTTCGTTTCGGTAAAAGCGCGTGTATACGCGGATCTGATGAAGGAAAAACACTTATGTCCATTAGGCTTTTCTGAAGTATGTGCAGAGGTATACGCGGGTTTATATGCATGAAGGCGTGTATATACGCAGGATCAGTGAAAGGAAAGTGTGTATGATAATCTAGGTTTTGCTGAAGTTGTGAGATGTCTGATCTGTTCTGCTGTCTTGCTGATATTTGTTTCTGATATATACTGCTATCTATCAATGTTGATCTGGGTAGTTTGAATATTGATTATGCTGCTATAGAGCAAGTTTTTGAATTGATGAATGTTCCTTAAGCTTAATCGTGTGGGTTGGACCCAGTGTGAAAATTGATGAAACATGGTCTGCAGTGGAGCTGAGGGTTGTAGCCTTCAGTGAGGGGGTTGTAGCTCCCTTTCAGGTGAGGCTGGTAAACGAGAGCAGGGGGTCGTAGCTCCCTTCTAGGAGAGACTCGTAAATGAGCGCAGGTGGGTGCCTGCGTGCTGGTATGAGTCTGCCCCAGCACATTGTTGTAAGATGTTTTCTCTATAATAAAATATTGAAGGTTGAGACAACGGCAGCGGTGGTTTTCTCCCGACTTGGGTTTCCACCTAAAATCCTGGTGTTCATGTGTGTTGCTTATGTGTGATGATTTATTTTGTTCTTACTGCACATGTTTACTGTTTATTGAACATCTGATGAATAAATGATGGAATTATATAAGTGAAGAATTAATGGCATAATTAGATCTCTATGTATACGTGAGTTTTATGAAGGGTATCCGCGTATATACATGAGTCTGTGTCAGGAAAGTAGCGTATGGGTTTTAGAGCATGAAAAAGTAAAAATTTTTGAGTATGCCCAAAATACTGATTCACCCCCCCCCCCCCCTCTCAGTATTTTTCCCAACAATTGGTATCGGAGCAGGTCCTTCTGCAGAAGCTTGATCGCTTGAAGGAGATCTGTCGCAATGGGAAGTCATGAAGGGATAATGTCTATAAGGCCACCTCTATTCAATGGAAATAATCTGTTATTCTGGAAGATACGAACAAAAGCATATCTGCAAAGTCTTGGTGCAGAAGTATGGGCAATCATGGAAGAAGGTTATCAGTATCCGGCAAGTATTCCTACTGATGCAGCAGAAAGGAAGAAATATGAAGTCAATGCCAAAGCAGTCAATGTTTTGTTAGGAAGCATGTCTGAATCAGAATTCGCTAAAGTGATGCAGCTAAATTCAGCAAAAGAAATATGGGATAAAATCATTTTGAGCTATGAAGGAGATACAAAGCTAAAAAGTCTGAAAACTCGAGCCTCTCAATTGAATATGAAAATTTAAGGATGCATAGTGATGAGTATTGCCGGTTTGCCCTTACGTCTAGATGATATTGTAAATCGTATGAGAAGTTTGGGTGAAACCATAACTGATACTACTCTGGTGGAAAAAGTCTTAAGATCTTTGACTTCAAAATTTGAGTCAAAAGTATCAGCTATTGAAGAAAGGCAAGATCTGCAAACTCTTACTATTGTTCAATTACATGATATCCTGACTTCTTTTGAAATGAGACAAGGAGGTCCTTCTCAAATCAAAGAAGCTGCTTTCAAGGTGTGTGAAAAAGGAAAAGAAAAGGAAGTTGTCAAGGAATCAAGTTATATATCAGAAGAAGAAGAAGAAGCAAATTCTGTGAGAAAACTCCAACTAGGAACTGGAAGATTCAAAGATAAGCTTCCCTTCAAGTGTTTTGCTTGTGGAAGAGTTGGTCATTATGCTGCTAAATGTCCTTATGAAGAAAATCATGATCAACGAAAACAATTTGAAAAGAGAAAGAGTTACTATAAAAATGAAGTATCTGATGAGGAAGAAGAAGATTCTGACCAAGATCTGCAAGTGCTAATGGCAAAGAAGCAAAAGAAGAAGACTACTCAAAGAAAGAAGGTATCTCAGAAAACATGCACAGAAGATGAAACAGGTATTAATCCTTGTTCTTGTGATTTATTTCCTAATGCAAGCAATAATGATGATAGTGAATGCAACAGTGTGGGTCTAGAAGCTAATCTCAAGATCAATGATTAAGATTCATTTGAAAGGAAGGAATCTATCTATGATGAGATGATCTCTCAAATGAAAGAACAAATAGAAATGATGAATGGACAGGTAGACAAGTATCAAAGGTTGCATGCTTATGCATCCAATCGAATGAAAAGACTAGAAGCAGAAATCAACGATCCAAATGTAGATCTCGAAACATCAAAAGGGAAGAATGAAGAATTTCTACAATCATATGAAAAGGAAGGACTTGAAGCAGAAATCATCTCTCTTAAAGCTAATCTGGAAAAATCAAACAAGAAGAATGCAGGACTTGAGGCAGAAAACATCTCTCTGAAAGCAGATCTGGAAAAATCAAATAAGAAGAATGAAGAGCTGCTACAAAAATGTGAAGAAAACGAAAATTGGTTGAAGGAAGAAATTTTAAAATTGAATGATCAAATTGAAGAAGGAAAAAGGGTTGAAGAAAGTATGAAGAAGCAATGCCAAAAATTGGAAGTTGAGGTAAAAATTCTCACAGGTAAATTAGAAGAAAAGGATAAACTCGTGAGATTTCAAGATAGTACTAAGATTCTGGACAATATTCTTAGTAATCAAAGATCTCCTGCTATTAAACTTGGTCTTGGTTTTCATGAAACTGTTAAAGGAGAATCTAGTTCACAAGGAAGTGCTAAAGATTCAAAGGATGTCAATACAAAATTTGAAGTGTTGAAAGAAGCAAAGGGTCAACCGACAATCATGAACTCTCAAAAGAAATCATTCCCTCCTAACTATAGAAGCATCAATAATGTTGAATTCTTTAATTGTCATAATTATGGGCATGTTGTAGCAAATTGCAGAAGCAGATTGTTTCAGTCACAAACAAGCAGATTCTACACAGATAGGTACTCTGGTTTCTTTAAGGGATATTGTTTTTCATGCAGCAGGTTTGGTCATAAAGCAGCTGATTGCAATAGAGGAAAGAATAGAAAAACATAGTATGATTCTTATGCTTACTTTTCTGGTCATGCAAGATGTTATGCCTGTAACAAATATGGACATGTGGAAAAAGAATGCAGGATGAATAGATTTGAGAAATTGGACAATTTCCAGCCCACAATAAGAAGTTTCAAGCAAAGCTGGAGAAAGAAGGAGGATCGGTCAGAAACATAGGGAATACTGACCCTACAACAGTCATCCGCTTCTAAAGCTTACTTCTATGAATGACTGCAAGAAGTGATGTGAGATACATTATAAGGATTAGTAATGTATCGTCATAGGGGGAGCAATGCATGATGATTCTCATGGTTGTTTTGGTTATTCTGGCTATATTTATTTCTGATAGTGCATCTGGTGTGAAGGAAAGACAGGAACATAAGGTTCAAATTCAGGGGGAGATGAAGGGGTGAAATTTTCTATATTTCACTTTCAATACGTGGGTTAGATGAAACAAAGTCGGGTATACACGCGAGTTGATGATAAGAGAATTGATATGACAGATGAAGATCAGGAGCAGAGGTTCAGGGGGAGCATCAGTCTGACTGTTAATGATTGTATTATTGACACTGTATCTGGCTATTTCTCAGTTCTAAATGATGATGACATGATACATGGTTTCTTATGATGAGATTATGGATGAGCCCGGATTGCATATTTGCTGAAGAGTATTCTTTGCTTTCACACATGGATGAGATGGAAGTCTTATAATTCAGAGATACGGACAGATCATACAGTGATTGTTGCTGATGGCTTGTTGTTGAAGGTGTTCAGGTTGCACAAGCTAAGGAGGAGCCTTGGTCATATGGAAAGGATGTTTGGATGCAAATTTTTAGGGGGAGCATTAGTCTTGTTGAGTATAATGCATTGTTGGCATTATGATGGTTTTGAAATATGATCTCTTTCTTGAGGTCTTTTTAGTATTTGTTACAAAAATTCATATTTTTAATTTGATGAAAAGGTCATGTTGACACCTATGATGTAAATTGTAATATTCAGTCATGTAAGGACTTATTCAATTTGTAAACCCACTTGGTTGGGTAATTGAGTCAAAAATGTGTAAACCCTCTTGGTTGGGTACTTGAGTCTCATATGTAAATCCACTTGGTTGGATCTTTGATTTAAGTATTAGTCCTTGGTGATAGGAAGGTCATAGAGTCATGTACATCATTGTAAAATATGTTTGAAGATTCAGCATGAACTCAGGGGGAGCATGGTCACTTCAGTGTACATCAGATCTACAGCGCTCTTCTTTCTACATGAGGAGAAAAACCTTGTGTTGGTTTTGGTCCGCCCTTTGCCCTTGATGTCAAAGGGGGAGAGTGACATGGTGTTTGAATAAGGGGAGAATATCATTATGATTAATGTATATATCTGTTGTGGTGATCAAACACCATCGTGGTTGCCATCAAGTCCAAAGGGGGAGATTGTTGGCAATATGATGCAGAAGTGTTGTCCTTGATGGCAACCCACTTGATGAAGATGATGGCAACCTACTTGATGAAGTTGTCCTTGATGGAAATATACTCGATGAGTTGCCTATGATAAGCAACCTATGTGCTAAAGATGTAAGAATGATGTATCTTCAGATCAGTTCAGATGTGGCAGAGAAAAGAATTCCAGTAAGTGCCAGAAAAATGATAAATATAATATGTCACAATGTATACGCTAATTTTGTGAAGGCAACCCGCGTATATACTCTACTTTTGTGAAGGGAAACCGCGTATACATTCAGGGTTAGCATATACGCATCTTTTATGAGGTGAAGTTGTGTATACACGCGGAAACGAATGCTCAAAGCCACGTATGCCCTTTTGCACTCTAAAATTATGATACCAAGGGGATTTACCATGGTATTGACCCATTGTATTAAGCGTTGGGTTATCTATTTGATCCCGTCCAGGAATACCACCGGAAGTAATGTGGTTTTGGCTCATGGTATTGATAAAAGGTAAACCTATATAAGGAGAAGAAATTCATTGTGCAAAGGGAGAGAAAGTGTGCATGAGTAAGGGTTGTGAATGAATAAATCTCTCTAAGGAATATCTGCATGGATGAACTCTGTTCTTGATTGATAGATCTGAATCTATGATGCACCTATGAAGAAAATGATGAAGAGGGATCTCTAGATCTGAAATGTATATGTATCTTCTAGATCTGTTTATGGAATGTTCTGATCTGAGATGAGGCGAACATGTTTCTGAAGTAAAGGGTAATATCTGAGCTATGCATCTGTTCTGAAGAAATTGCACTGAAATGTCTGAAGAAGTATACGCTGGTTCGTTTCGGTAAAAGCGCGTGTATACGCGGATCTGATGAAGGAAAAGTGCGTATGTCCAGTCAGGGTTTTCTAAAGTATGTGTAGAGGTATACGCGGGTTTATATGCATGAAGGTGCGTATATACATAGGATCAGTGAAAGGAAAGTGCGTATGATAATCTAGGTTTTGCTGAAGTTGTGAGATGTCTGATCTGTTTTGCTGTCTTGTTGATATCTGTTTCTGATATATACTGCTATCTGTCAATGTTGATCTGGGTAGTTCGAATATTGATTATGCTGCTATATAGCAAGTTGTTGAATTGATGAATGTTCCTTAAGCTTAATCGTGTGGGTTGGACCCAGTGTGAAAATTGATGAAATGTGGTCTACAGTGGAGCTGAGGGTTGTAGCCTTCAGTTAGGGGGTTGTAGCTCCCTTCCAGGTGAGGCTGGTAAACGAGAGCAGGGGGTCGTAGCTCCCTTCCATGAGAGACTGGTAAATGAGCGCAGGTGGGTGCCTCCGTGCTGGTATAAGTCTGCACCAGCACATTTTTGTAAGATGTTTTCTCTATAATAAAATATTGAAGGCTGAGACAACGACAGCGGTTGTTTTCTCCCGACTTGGTTTTCCACCTAAAATCCTGGTGTTCATGTGTGTTGCTTATGTGTGATGATTTATTTTGTTCTTACTGCACATGTTTACTATTCATTGAACATCTGATGAATAAATGATGGAATTATATAAGTGAAGAATTAATGGCATAATTAGATCTCTGTGTATACGCGAGTTTTATAAAGGGTATCCACGTATATATGCGAGTTTGTGATAGGAAAGTAGCATATGGGTTTTAGAGCATGAAAAAGTAAAAAATTTTGAGTATGCCCTAAATACTGATTCACCCCCCCCCCCTCTCAGTATTTTTCCCAACACAAAAACCATACGTGTTTTTATGCACAGAAACTCGCGTATATACATGATTCATCTTTATGAAACTAGTGTATCGATTTTAATATTCTAAAATTAAGAAGATTCGATAAGAGAGGTGTAGAAAACTCCTAGATTTTTTCTGAGATATTCGAATGCTTCCCTAGGAAGAGGTTTAGTAAATATATCTGCACTTTTTTCTGTGGAGGGAACATACTCCAATTTAAACTTTTTTCAAGCACTTGGTCACGTAGGAAGTGATACTTGATAGGAATGTGCTTGGTCTTGGAATGCATAACAAGATTTTTCAAGATACTAATGGCACTTGTATTATCACATTAAATGGAGATGGGAGGTGAACATTTGATTTGAATATCTTGTAATGTCTGCATCATCCAAGGAAGTTGTGTGCAACATGATACAAAAACCACATATTTTGCTTCCATTGTAGATAAGGCAATAGAACTTTGTTTCTTACTGAACCAAGATAATAATTAGGGTCCCATATAGAATGCACCACCACTAGTGCTTTTTCAATCATCAACATTTCCAACCCAATCCACATCTGTGTAAGCATGGAGAGTGAGATCAACATTCTTTGGATACCATAGACCAAATTCTTGAGTCACTTGTAGATATTTGAATATTATTTTTACATTCTGAAGGTGAGACTCTTTTGGGTTAGCTTGGAATCGTCCAACAATTCCAACTGCATGCATAATATATGGTCTTGTCTCGGTTAGATAAAGCATACTTCCAATCATGGATCTATACTCTGGTTGATTCACCATAGGAGAATTATCATGAGAACTGAGGTTACATCCAGTTACCATTATAGTACTTACAGGTTTGTAGTCTTCGATCCCATACTTCTTCATAATTTGCTTGAGATATTTTTCTTGTGATAGGAATATGCCATATGTTGCTTGTTGGACTTGTAAGCCAAGAAAATATGTTAGTTCCCCAAGTAATGACATTTCAAATTGTTGTTGCATAAGAAGAAAATTTCTGACTCATGGACTCGTCATTACTTCCAAAAATGATGTCATCAACATACAAAACAATAATCAATAATTTATCATTTTCAATTTTTGTGTATAAGTTACTGTCAGTAGATCCCTTTGTGAAACCTTGTTGTTGAAGATATTTGTAAAGATGATAGTACCATGTCCAAAGAGGCTATTTAAGACCATATAAAGCCTTTTTAAGTTTGCAAACAAGTTTGTCGTTATTTCCTAGAATGAATCCTTCCGGTTGTTCTATATAAACTTCTTCCTCTAAATCACCATTGAGGAAAGTAGATTTTACATCCATTTGATAAACTTTGAATTGCTGAAAACTTGAAAAATAAAGAAACATTCTTATGGCTTCAAGTCTAGCTATAGGAGAAAATTTTTATTCAATGTCTATACCTTCTTTTTGAGCATACCCTTTACAAACATGTCTGGATTTGTTTCTAATAATGTCTCTTCATTTAACTTATTTTTGAATATCCATTTTGTTCCAATAACACTTTTATCATAAGGTCTTGGAACCAATTCCCAAGTATGATTCTTTTCAGTATGATCAAGTTCTTCATTCATGGCTTTAATCCAACATTCATCTTTAATAGCTTCATTTACATTCTGTGATTCAATAGTGGATAAGAATGCCAGAATGATCCTAAAATAGTTCTTCTTGTTTGGACACCTGATCCCTTTTCTCCCAAAATTTGAGATTCTAGATGATTCTTTTGAACTTACCTGGATGGAGCCTTTTTAGATATATCTTCTTTTGTTGCTTCATTGGGTTATCCTTCTATATTGTTGATATTTGATGAGGGAAAATATACATCATCATCATCTTCATTTTTTGTTGTTATTTACCTTTTAGGATTTGTGAGAGACTCGTCAATTACAACATCAATACATTCAACAATATTCCCAAGTTTTTTATTGTAACATTTATATGCTTTAATTCTAGAAGAGTAACCAATAAATATTCCTTCATCTTCTCTAGGTTCAAACTTAACCTAGAAGAAAGATGATCATTTCAAGCACTATCTTGATATACATCAAGAAGGCTCTCCAAGGATCAAAAGACATCTATCAATGCATCTCTATAGGGGTGTACATATTGATGACACTAAGCAAAGTGTGAGAAAAAAGAGCACCTTAGGAAAAGGTTTCATGATGTGGCAGTTTACTATGGAAATAAGCAAAACTGCAGATTGTGAAGAAAGAAGACCTACAGGATTCAAACTTCAAAACACCAAAAGGTCAAAGGTCTTCCATTATGGAAAATGAATACACAGGTTGGGCAATGTCTACCTCCAGCACTCCATGATAATTAAAGATGGAATTTTTGCATTAGTTCTCAAACATATGAGCAAGCCCTACAAATCAATCTTATACAATCAAAAGTGATATTATTTTGGCAAAAAAGAGCCTCTAGAAAATAGGCATCCAAATTAAGGTATAAGAGGAACAACTGCCTTTTATATCTTACTTTAAACCTAGCCTCTAAAAAACATTCAAGGAAAATCTGCTATGCCAAATAAAGCTATAGTTAATGCAAAAAGGACTTATTTAAATAATGGACACAGTGAGCATTTATCATTTACAAATTGCATTACTTACCCCCGGGTTTCACAGTGATTTTGTGCAAATAGACATATATCATAAGCAAGGTTTCATGAAGGAAATGAACAGCTATTTAAAGACCTCAATCATTGATAAGTGGAAAGGCTCACAGTTTGCTTCCAATGCTCTCTTTCAATAAACAGAGAGAGGATACAGTATTTGATAAAAGAAAACTTTTTACAGTTTTTTTAATGGCCTCCTTCATCATGAGAAGATGGCCTGAGAAGATATGTTTGCATTGCCTCCTCCAAAATATGAGCAGAGGGCAATCACCAGGTTTAATATTGTGTTTGAGGAAGGGTGTCATTGATAGACAGATTTGAGAGATAGTGTGTTTAAATTAGTTCATTTAACGATAAACAAAGGCTAAAAATACTTTTTGTGACATGTTCCCTTAAATGTATGTGCCAAGGACATACCGCACATGAAAAACTTCTTCAAAATGCAATCTTCAAATGATATAGTAGATATGAAAGAAAAAATTTTATGGTTATAGTGCTTCCTTCAATCATGAGAAGGTGGAAAAACACAAATTTTTCAGAGACCTCCTTCACTAAAAGTAGAGAGAATAGTTTTTCAAAACCTAGGCAAGTTATTTTGCAATTTTTTAAGATGCAACGCACCTGTTGCGGGATGCGATGCCACTGTAGTCACTCTCCAAAGGAAAAATGAAGGGGTGTGACGCGCCTGTGGGATAGCGTGACGCACCTGTTTTCTCCAGCAGACCTGCCTCGCCCGATGTTCAGAAGGCACCCAGGCACCCACAACAACGTGTAGGTGCTACGCGCCTATGCACAAGAGCGTAGCACCTCTCAAGAGGCATCCTTCACGATAAGTAGAGAGCCTCAGATGATTTGTTTTCAAAGTTCCTCCTCCCAAGGATAAAAAGGGGCCTCATAGTGGTCTAAAGGGTCACAAATATTGTGTTTTGGAAGCCTCCTTCAAAAAGATAAGCTGAGGGCAAATGACACAGTCTCAGAGGGCCCAAATAGAGGTTATATTTTTTTGTAATAACTTCTTTGAAGGGGTAAAACTAAAACCACTAAAGCACTCGTAAAATTTTGTCTGAAATAGACTCTTTCAAGTATGCATACCAACGTTTCCAATTGTTCAAAGGCAATCCTACAGAGGTAATACAGATTTTGTTTTAAAGAGCCTCCTTCAATCATAAGCAGAGGGTTAAGGCACAGTCTCAGAGGGCCCAGATTTGGAAAAAGTAGCCCCCTTCAAGGGTTAACAATGTCATATTAAAAGGCCTCCTTCCAGAGAAGAAAGGTCACCCCTCACAGTTCTAAAGAAGTCTCCTTCGAATGAAAAGCACAAGGTCTCTTTTGAATGATAAACACAGTTTGTCTAAAGAACCCACAAACATTCTGTTTGTAGACATTTTTCAGTTGGTTAACAGAGGTCAAATAAGAGCCCATGCATTTTGTCAAAATTTCCTCCTTCAATCATAAGCAGAGGGCTCACTTACCACTTGTTCAAAAAGCCTCCTTCTCAATAAATAGAGGTCTTACACAGTGGCTTTGATAAACCTAGGTAGTTGCATTTTTCATTGCCTCCTCCAAAGGATGAGCAGAGGGTAAATTTCCAGGGTTTAATATTTTGTTTCAGAAAGTTTTCAATGATAGATGGAGATGAAAGATAGTGTATTTAAAGGAGATTGTTTAGAAAATATAAACAAAGACTAGAAAAGGGCATGACACAGACACTGTGTTTGCATTACCTCTTTAAAACCAATACACAAAAGTAAAGGGCACGGTCTTAGAAGGCCAAACTTTTGGTTAAAAAGCACTCATTCAACTAACAAATAGAGATAGACCAAGTTTCTAAGAAACATCTTGCAACTGATAAGAAAGGGAAATAGCACAGTGTTAAAGATGCCTCATCCAAGCTTATCTGAGAAAGATAAGTACAGGGAATTATTTTTTCTATAAGTCGCCCACCACAAAAAGAAGACAATGGTCATAATGAAGATGGCAGCCTACATGAAAAACATCAAAACAGTGAGCATGATGAAAGGAATAGCCCTCAAATACATGTTCTTGTTGCCTCTCCTAGGCAAGGGGCCATGATTCATTCCTCAAAAGCACCAAAGGCTAAAAACACCAAATCTGCAAAGAAGAAAACTACTCAAGTAGTGACCAGTAATGTCACTAGAGCACTAAGGAGTAGGGGAAAACTACCTAAGTAGAGTATTGTTGAATTTACAAAGAGGAAAAGAGCAAAGAAGCCTATCCAAAACAAGGGCAAGGAAAAGATTTGAGCAGTAGAAGAGCAGCTATGAACAAAAAAAGAGAACTTGATATAATTCAAGTAGAAAGTGATGTTGAGGATGACCAAATCAGAATTCTTAAGTCCCTTTTGCAAAACATAGAAGGTCAAGTTAAGGACTTATAAACTGAACAAAAAAGGTCAAAATGACCTCATTAACTTTCTACAAATGAAAAATAGACAAATTACCGAGCATTATAAGAAATTGAATCAATTTTCCCAAAAGAAACTAAGAATTGCCCAAGCCAAGCTCAAAACTGTCGAAAAGAAGCGCCCAGTGGAAAAAGAGAAAAATGACATATCTAGGCTTGGAATGTTGGCTTCAGCTTCCTTGCATGCTTCTAGAAACCCATAAGGGGTTCTCTCACCAAAATTGAGCAATTTTTGACATGATCTTGTTTTTCGTGATTTTTAGGCCTA
This sequence comes from Pinus albicaulis, assembly GCA_034641835.2. Classification (NCBI taxonomy): domain Eukaryota; kingdom Viridiplantae; phylum Streptophyta; class Pinopsida; order Pinales; family Pinaceae; genus Pinus; species Pinus albicaulis. The sequence continues at coordinate 1,037,242,064 of CM076574.1, read as the reverse complement.
ATTGCACATTTTTCTAGGCACTGCCATGTTTGCTAGGAGAATCATCAGCTCATGAAAACTATTTTTTTGGATGTATTAAATTTTGGGGCATCTAATCACAAATTTTTAGATCAAAAGAAGGTGTTTTGGTCCCCCAAAGAGGCAAAAATCAGTCAAAATTCACCTTTCTACCTCAAATATTAGTAGGTGATACCCTCCCGAGTTTTTCCACTTAGTCCAATTTTTGATAGAATTTGAAGGATTATTTTGAGAAAAATCAAGTAGTTCCAGAAACTAGACATCTAGGGCTTTCCAACGAGACATCACGGGCCTTGTTTCGACATCGGGAAGTCCCTCAAAAATCTTCTACAAAACAGACTTTTTCTGGCGTTACGATCCTGTAGGATATTACTGAAAGGCATTTTTGTGAAGGTGGCCATCTGAATGTGCGTTAAGCTATTTTAAACTCCATGTCAGAGATTAAAAGTCAATTTTCTTAATATTTTTAGCTTAAATAGATATTTTTTGAAGATATTTTGTGCCTTGGGCTTTGCAAAGCCTCAAGGACAAAATTAGATATTTGTATTAGGCCAATGGCCTTCTAGTTGCTCTAGGAGGATTTCCTCCTCTTTGGCCTATATAATCCAAGATGATTCATTGTAACCAGAGGAAAAAATTGAGATATAGAGAGAAATACATAGCATTATGAGCTTCGAAGAAATACTTGTCTTATGAAGTGGATGATCTCTTGCTTGACTTTGATGGTGGAGGAGGATTGTATGTAGGATTCCATGGCTTGGAGAATGGTATTGTGTTCCCTATCTATTATGTTTTCTTAGTTTATCATACATGTTTTCATCCTTCTTTCTTTTTGTAGTTCAGTAAAGAATAATTTTGAGATATGCCCATGGAGGCACCTCAAATTTCCTGATTCATTGCAGCTTAAATGTTTTCATCTTTCTTGGTTATGTCAAAGAATTCTTAATTGCTGTTTGGTACCCTAAGAACTTGTTATCAATTTCATTAATGGTTATTGTGTATTTTGTCTAGTATGATTCACGGTATGCCCTTCTTACTCATAGCTAATCAAAACTCCATTTTTGAAATGTCTCTCTGAATTATTGGTTGTCTTAGCTAAGCCAAAGAGGTCTTGTTTCGATCTTGCCCTTTGTCCATGCTTTGTAGTCTTATTTCAAAGTTCTCGATAGCTCAAGATATGATGCTTAGGAGTTCCCTCTTCATAGATTGAGTTGTTTTTTTATCTTATTTGTTTTCCCAAAAGTCTGAAGGTGATTTCCCAAAGTTAGAGGGTCTTATACTTCTATGTATCACTGGATTATTTATTTTCTGCATCTATCAGTTTGAGTTTCATTCATAGAGATTAATGGCTAGCCCTAACTCATGAATGCTTGTTGTTTAACAATTTATGCTTAAAATCTCTTTGTCTTTCACAAACTTAATGTCCATCTCATTTCAATTTCACCCAAAGAATCCATTTACCTCGACCAAATCGGCCCTGCAGTTATACCTTGTCCATCATTAAGACAATATTGACCTTATCTGACCCCATATCTCAAATGATTCGATGAAATCTTTATATATTTTTGTCCTTTCCATCAGTTCCCCTCAAAAAACCCAAAACAAACCAAAACATACTTAACAACTAGCCTAAAATCAAATATACAAACACAAACAAGTTTACATCCTTTACATAATAGAGAGGGCCCTCTCTGAGTCCAGGAAGGCTAGGTCCTAGGGCTCCAAAGCTTGGTATAATGTTACCCTGTCATTTGATTTACCAATCTACCAAATCACGAGACCAGAACATAATGGCGATCATGGTGGGACACTGAGTAAAAAACAAACTTAGACTCCCTAAACATTTCAGCATCCCTTAAGAAGACTATCTTGTCGATTTATCCCACCAATCACTATAACATAATGGCGATCATGGTGGGACATTGAGTCAAAACTTCCTAGGTATCTCTTAGGACCTTTCAAGATCTCAGTCAAACTTAGAAAACTTAAGTGTTGTCTAAAGAGTAGAAACTAGCTCTTTCACCATCTTAGCAAAATAATGATTCAGCTATAGAACACTCTTACAAAGCTTCGGGCTACATAAATAAACTAAAAAAAACCCAAAAACATCCTTAGATTGGTTTTTGTCAGTAATGGTGGTGGACCATACAAATATACCCTCAAAAAAACTACAAAAATCCACCTGGAGACTCCATTAGCCTCCAATGGGACTATTACTCCACTAGTCATTATAAAATCTCCTGGGAATGCATTGAGCAATCCCATTCATGCTGATGGTGGACAGAAAAGTTCAAATCTTCCACCTGGCGACTCCACAACCCTCATTAGACCAAAACACTCCACTGGTAGAGAACTCTAGACTGGTGGAAAAGACATAGTGACCCTTTTCATTAGAAAAGATGGATCGAAGGATACAAAGGAGATATGCTCCAATGAACACAGCTCATATCCCTGGATTCCCATAAAAAATGCCTCAAATATATTGGCTGAAAAACCTGCCTATTTTTCAAGATGAAAACTTTGATGACCCATTGTTTTCTTTAAAGGATTTCCACAAGGTATTTTACAAAGACTATATAAGGTATTGTCCATCTCTATCCTTAGCTGAAAATTGTTGTGATCAATCTGAAGATTTCATACAACACCTTGTTGGCATTGATGAAGATTTGGGAAATTGGCATCATGAGGATATATTAGAAGATATTCATGCTTTTCATACTCAAGTTAACCATCTTGACAGCCAAGAAGAGTTGATTAAGGATGAAATCAAATCTGAAATGGAAGAAGAATCAAAACCTTTAGGTTCTCTACCCTTATGCTTTAATTCATTCCAGATTTTGAAAGAAAATTTTCATCCTAAAGATCTCTTAGCAGTTATTCAAGAAACCCCTGCTCAAGTTAACTCTCACATAAATAAAGAAAATGTGGTTGAAAATGAAACTGAATCTGAAATGGAAGAAAAAACAAAACTTGTAGGATCTCTACATTTATGCTTTGAGTCATTTTAGATCATACAAGCAAATTAACCTCCTAAGAATCTATCAGAGGAAACTCATGAATCCCATGCTTATTGTCCTGAACATCAAGAAGAGTTGGCTGAGGATGAAAACAAATCTAAAATAGAAGAAAAACCAAAACATTTAGGATCTCTACCTTTGTGCTTTGAGTCATTTCAGTTTATACGAGCCATAAAGGATCTCTACCTTTATGGCATCCTGAAAATCTATCAAAAGCAACTCATGAATTACATTCTAACTATCCCAAACATCACGAAGAGTTGGTTGAAGATGAAAATAATCAGAAAATGAAAGAGAACCCACAGGATCTCTCTAAAGGCACAAATGATGATTCATAATCTCTCGTAGGTGAGGCCCAAAAAGACATTTATCCTCTTTATTGTAGTTATATCTAAAGAGAGATAAAAATGCCTCCCTTTTTAACTGAAGAGGAGATAGATCAACTCATAAACATGTAGACAACCTCTAAAACTTCATATGACCAAAAAATTTCTCATCATTCTCCTGCCAATCTTGCATACCATAAGTCAAAAAATAGATTTATGAATCAATTTGAAGAGAAACAATCTGATAGTCCAATATGTATGGCTGGTGACATTACTTATATTAATGATTCTACAAGGTTTGATCAATATATCGATGATTATGATATCCAAGTAGAAGCTAACCTTGCAGAGCCATCAATAGTTGATTTGTGGGATGAAGTTCACTATCATCAGATAGAAAGCATCAATCAGGCAAGACAGGTCAACTATGACACTGATGAGGAAAGACTTGAGAGTTTAGAAGTAAGTGAAGAGTCTCTGACTCTTTGCTCTACTTCACTTCAGTCCATCATAATTAACATTCACATAATTGGAAATCAGCAGTCTTTCAGCTTTGATGATGAGGTTGTGGAGGATGGTGAAATTATTGAGCAAGTTGTCAATGAGAAGCCTTCTCTTGAAATGGTTGAGGAAATCGTTTTGGATTTGGAATCCTCCTTAACTCCAGATTTACAGCCACCAAGTTCCGTTGAGTTAAAAATTGCAGATGAAGAAATAGAGGTTGATAATCACATGAGAGTTTTCACACTATCCTCTCAACAGGATTTATTCCCGAGTTGTATCCCTGCTCATCAACATGATGAACTTCACATAGTTTTCAGTCCAGTTAATCAGAACACATCAGCTTGGAAATAAAACTACACTGTAATATATGATGAGTCTGACATTTCAAGTGATCATGAGCAAGGGGAAGAGTTTCTTTCCCAAGAGAGTCCCAAACATAGCCAAGTAGAAGAAAGAGTAGTCCTGAATGAAGCTTATATACCAAATCCTCTAGATCAGGTATTATTCCAAGATCCATTTGTTTTTTTCCTTGAGAAATCTGAAGGAGTAGTATGTTCTGCCTAGAACAATCTGTTGCGAAGTGTGAGAAAAATTTTGGCCACTACTGTTCAAAAACAAGTAAGGTGGAAGTGGCCTTTTCATTTCTTCAACACTCTAAAAAAGCTAAAACAAAATCCCTTATGGAATCATCTGCTTGATTGGATTTGTTGGAAAAGAGATTTCACTAAATAATTGTATATTATGTATAGGTTAGATTAGGATAGATAGATAGATGTGAAAAATAAGCCCAGCCCCATGAGCATCTTTCTTTCAGTTTGTTTTGAGAAAAATAGAAAACATAAAAACAAACATAAAAGTAGAAAAGAGGGCAGTTTCTAAAGCAATGGTACTTCCCCATACCCAAAAAATAGTCATGCTGAAAGTGTGCAAGTCTAAACGCCACTACTAGTGCTCAAAATATATCTTGTTCAGTTATCTATCCTAATCATAACTGGACATGATTTAAATTGATTATTGATAAGTTAGTGAAAGAAGTGATAGTCAAATTGTGTAATCTTGACTTATCAATGAAAGTATATTAGGAAAAGATACTGGTTCCACACACTCAAAACAGAACCCAAGAGGAAAACAGGGATGAAAAACAAACTATGTACCCTAGCCCTGATTTTTCTAAATCTCATTTTGTGCGAAAATAATATTTGTGTGTATCTTGTCTTTTATGCCACAAACACGTGACAAATTAGACTGTCTAATCTTGATTTGGTCATTTTTCAATTTCATGCTTTAGTCTAGTGAATGAAATCTTGTCAAACAGCTTAACCATGACAGTCGATCTTGCATAGGTAGAGAATCAAAGGAGTTCATCCATTTAATCTGAACTCCCGGAAGATATAAGTGTAGAAGTAGATAGTGTTTTCCCTTTAAAAATATCATGTCAAGGGTTTGCTAGTCCAAGTGCACCTAAAGAAGAAAAAATTATAGGAAAAGTAGCTAGGTAAGTAGAGATGAGGTTGATGCTAATCATGCTGTAAATTTTTCAGAAAAGCATCATTTTTGGGAATAGCATCAAGGAAAAGAGAAATTTGCACCAATGGATGAGGCACTGGTCTTCACAAGCCCGAGATCTGCAGTTATGGACACCTCCCGAAAGGGAGCTACCCTCCCCAAATGGAGCCACTGTTAGTCATAAATATTTTTGCCTGTTATGATGACTAGATCCCTTGTCTAGGTTTTCTAGAAATGAATCTCAAAAGTCAATTTGTTCTTCAGAAAACCCCTCAATTTTTTTTTTTTTTGTCTTCTTACCCCTCTCTTGAATACTGAGGTGGAAGTGGTCTTTAATTTTCAGTCCTACCCTAAATCAGCAAACCATCTTTGTCTATAAATCTCATAAACCTTGTACCTCTTATATTCATTTTCCCTGTTTCCACACAGCTCACAATCAAAACATTAGACAAAGTATTTTCCTCTTTCACACTGATCATTTGGTCATATAATGACCTAACTATGTTCAATAAATCCCTTAGAAATTGTGACAAAGCCTCTAGGTCTAGGTAGTGGTGTTTAGAGCAAATACCTTGAGAAAACCATCTCAAAGTCAAAAACCTTGTTTTCAATATCAGTCAGCCATCATTTTTTCTTATTTGTCAAAGAAAAACCCTTGTCTAATCCCTACTTCATACACCATCAAAAGGTAACTGTGTTTTGTTTAAAGAAGAGCTTAGATAGGTTCAATCCAAGACGAAATAGAGAAAGAAGTTTCCATGTCTGAAGAAAGATGATCATTTCAAGCATTATCTTGATATACATCAAGAAGGCTCTCCAAGGATCAAAATACATATATAAATGCATCTCTGCAGGGGTGTACAGATTGATGACACTAAGCAAAGTGTGAGCAAAAAGAGCACCTCAGCAAAAGGTTTCATGTTGTGGTAGTTTACTATGGAAATCAGAAAAAGTGCAGATTGTGAAGAAAGAAGACCTACAGGATTCAAACTTCAAAACACCAAAAGGTCAAAGGCCTTCCATTATGGAAAATTAATACACGGGTTGGGTAATTTCTGCCTCCAGCACTCCATGATAATTCAAGATGGAATTTTTGCATTAGCTCTCAAACATATGAGCAAGCCCTACAAATCAGTCTTATACAATCAAAAGTGACAGTCTTTCGGCAAAAAAGAGCCTCTAGCAAATAGGCTTCCAAATGACGGTATAAGAGGAACAACTACCTTTTATATCTTACTTTAAACCTAGGCTCTAAAAAACATTCAAGGACAATATACTGCGCCAAATAAAGCTACAGGTAATGAAAAACAGAGTTATTTCAATAATGGACATAGTGAGCATTTATCATTTACAAATTGCATTACTTACCCCCGGGTTTCATAGTGATTTTGTGAAAATAGACATATATCATAAGCAAGGTTTCACGAAGGAAAAGAAAAGTTGTTTAAAGACCTCAATCATTGATAGGTGGAAATGCTCACAGTTTGCTTCCAATGTTGTCTTTCAATAAATAGAGAGAGGATACAGTATTTGATAAAAGAAAACTTTTTACAATTTTTTAAATGGCCTCCTTCATCATGAGCAGATGGCATGAGAAGATATGTTTTCATTGCCTCCTCCAAAATATGAGCAGAGGGAAATCACCAGGTTTAATATTGTGTTTGAGGAAGGGTGTCATTGATAGACAGATTTGAGAGATAGTATGTTTAAAGTAGTTCATTTAATGATAAAAAAGGGCTAAAAATAGTTTTTGTGACATGTTCCATTAAATGTATGAGCCAAGGACATAGCACACATGAAAAAATTGTTCAAAATGCAATATTCAAATGATATAGCAGAGATGAAAGATTTTTTTTTATGGTTATAGTGCCTCCTTCAATCATGAGAAGGTGGAAAAACACAAGTTTTTAAGAGACCTCCTTCACTAAAAGTAGAGAGAACAATTTTTCAAAACCTGGGCAAGTTATTTTGTATATTTTTAAGATGCGGCATGCCTTTTGTGAGACGCAATGCACCTGTGGGATAGCACAACGCGCCTATTTTATCTAGCAGACCTACCCAACCTAGCATTCGGAAGGCGCCCGGGCACCCACAACAATGTGTAGGTGCTACACGCCTATGCACAGGAGTGTAGCACCTCTCAAGAGGCCTCCTTCATGATAAGTAGAGGGACTCAGATGATTTGTTTGCAAAGAGCCTCCTCCCAAGGATAAAAGGGGGCCTCATAGTGGTCTAATGGGTCACCAATATTGTGTTTTGGAAGCCTCCTTCAAAAATATAAGCCGAGGGAAAACGTCACAGTCTCAGAGGGCCCAAACAGAGGTTATATGTTGTTGTAATAACTTCTTTCAAGGGGTAAAACTAAAACCACTAAATAAATCGTAACATATTGTCTGAAATAGACTCTTTCAAGTATGCATACTGGGGTTTCTAATTTTTCAAAGGAAATCCTACAGAGGTAATACATATTTTGTTTTAAAGAGCCTCATGCATTCATAAGTAGAGGGGAAAGGCACAGTCTTAGAGGGCCCAGATTTGGAAAAAGTAGCCTCCTTCAAGGGTTAACACTCTCAGATTAAAAGGCCTCCTTCCAGAGAAGAAAGGGCATCCCTCACAGTTCTAAAGAAGTCTCCTTCGAATGACAAGCACAAGGTCTCTTTTGAATGATAAACACAGTTTGTCTAAAGAGCCCACAAATACTTTGTTCGTAGACATTTTTCAGTTGGTTAACAGAGGTCAAATAAGCGCCGATGCAGTTTTTCAAGATTGCCTCCTTCAATCATAAGAAGAGGGCTCACTTACCACTTGTTCAAAAAGGCTCCTTCTCAATAAATAGAGGTCTTACACAGTGGCTTTGATAAACTTAGGTAATTTCATTTTGCATTGCCTCCTCCAAAGGATGAGGAGAGGGTAAATCCGCTGGGTTTAATATTTTGTTTGAGAAATTTTTCAATGATAGACAGAGATGAAAGACAATGTGTTTAAAGGAGATTGTTTAAAAAAGATAAACAAAGGCTAGCAAAGGGCATGACACAGACACTGTGTTTGCATTACCTCTTTAGAACCATTACACAGAAAACAAAGGGCACAGTCTTAGAAGGCCAAAATTTTGGTTAAAAAGCACTTATTCAACTAAAAAATAGATATAGGCCAAGTTTCTAAGAAACCTCTTGCAACTGATAATAAAGGGAAATAACACAGTGTTAAATATGCATCCTCCAAGCTTATCTGAGAAAGATAAGTACAGGGTATTTTTTTTCTATAAGTAACCCACCACAAAAGGAAGACAGTGGTCATAATGAAGATGGCATCCTACATGAAAAACATCAAAATAGTGAGCATTATGGAAGAAATAGCCCTCAAATACATGTGCTTGCTGCCTCTAATAGGCAAGGGGCCATGATTCATTCCTCAAAAGCACCAAACGCTAAAAAGACCAAATCTGCAAAGAAGAAAACTGCTCAAGTAGTGACCAGCAATGTCACTAGTGTGCTAAGGAGTAGGGGAAAACTGCCTAAGCAGAGTATTTTTAAATTTCCAAAGAGGAAAAGAGCTAAGAACCCTATCCAAAATAAGGGCAAGGAAAAAAGTTGAGTAGCAGAAGATCAACTATGAACAAGAAAGAGAATTTGATATAATTCAATTAGAAAGTGATGCTAAGGATGATAAAATCAGAATTCTTAAGTCCCTTTGCAAAACAGAGAAGGTCAAGTTAAGGACTTAGAAACTGACCAAGAAAGGTCAAAAGGACCTCATCCACTTTCTAGAAATGCAAAATAGACAAATGACCGAGCATTACAAGAAATTGAATCAATTTTCCCGAAAGAAAATAAGAAATGCCCAAGCCTAGCTCAAAACAGCCCAAAAGAGGCGCCTGATGGAAATAGAGTAAAAGGAAATATATAGGCTTGGAATATTGGCTTCAACTTCCTTGCATGCTTCTATAAACCCATAAGTGGTTCGCTCACCAAAATTGAGCAATTTTTGACATGATCTTGTTTTTTTTTATTTTTAGGCCTAATTGCACATTTTTCTAGGTGATGCCATGTTTGCTAGGAGCATCCTCAGCTCATGAAGGTTTTTTTTTGGAAGTATGATATTTTGGGGCATCTAATCACAAATTTTCAGATCAAAAGAAGATGTTTTGGTCCCCCAAAGAGGCAAAAATCAGTCAAAATTCACCTTTCTGCCTCAAATATCAATAGGTGAGACCCTCCTGGGTTTTTTCACTCAGTTCACTTTTTGAAAAACTTCTAAAGATCCATTTGAGAAAAATAAAGTAGTTGCAGAAAATATACATCCAGTGCTTTCCAACGAGCTATCATGGGCCTCGTTTCGACATCGGGAAGTCCCTCAAAAATACTCTGCAAAACAAACTCCTTCTAGTGTTACGCTCCTGTAGGATATTGTTGAAAGGTAGTTTTCTGAAGGTAGCCATCCAAATGTTCATTAAGCTATTTTTAACTCCATTTCAGAGATTAAAAGTCAATTTTCTTACTATTTTTATCTTAAATAGATATTTTTTGAAGATATTTTGTGCCTTGGGCTTTGCAAACCCTTAAGGACAAAATCAGATATTTGTATTAGGCCAATGGCCTTCTAGTTGCTCCAGGATGGTTTCCTCGTCCTATATAATACAAGAGGATTCATTGTAACCAGAGACAGAACTTGAGATATAGAGAGAAATACATAGCATTATGAGCTTTGAAGAAATACTTGTCTTATGAAGTGTATGATCTCCTTCTTAACTTTGATGGTGGAGGAGGATTGTATGTAGCATTCCATGGCTTGGTGAATGGTATTGTGTTCCTTATCTGTTATGTTTTCTTATTTTATCATACATGTTTTCATCCTTCTTGCTTATTGTAGTTCAGTAAAGAATAAGTTTGAGATATTCCCATGGAGGCACCTCAAATTTCTTGATTCATTGCAGCTTAAATGTTTTCATCCTTCTTGGTTACGTCAAAGAATTCTTAATTTCTCTTTGGTACCCTAAGAAATTGTTATCAGCTTCATTAATGGTTATTATGTATGCTGTCTAGTATGATTCATGCTATTCCCTGCTTACTCATAGCTAATCAAAACACCATTTCTGAAATATTTCTCTGAATTATTGGTTGTCTTAGTTAAGCCAAAGAGGTCTTGTTTCGATCTTGCCCTTTTTCCATGCTTTGCAGTCTTATTTCAAAGTTCCCGATAGCTCAAGATATGATGTTTAGGAGTTACTCTTCATAGATTGAGTTTTTTATTTGTCTTATTTGTTTTCCAAAAAGTCTAAAGGTGATTTCCAAAAGTTAGAGGGTCTTATACTTCTATGTATCACTGGATTGTTTATTTTCTGCATCTATCAGTCTGAGTTTCGTTCATAGAGATTAATGTTTAGCCCTAACTCATGAATGCTTGTTGTTTAACTATTTATGCTTAAAATATCTTTGTCTTTCACAAACTTAATGCCCATCTCATTTCACTTTCACCCAAAGAATCCATTTACCTCAACAAAATCAGCCCTACAGTTATACCTTGTCCATCATTAAGACAATCTTGACCTTATTTCACCCCATAGCCCAATTGATTTGATGAACTCTTTATCTATTTTTGTCCTTTGGATGAGTTCCCCTCAAAAAACCTAAAACAAACCAAAACATACTTAACAACTAGCCTAAAATCAAATATACAAATTCAAACAAGTTTACATCCTTTACATAAAAGAGAGAGCCCTCTCTGAGTCCAGGAAGGCTAGGTCATAGGGCTCTCAAACCTTGGTCTGATGTTACCCTGTCATTTGATTTATCAATTTGCGAAATCATGGGACCATAACATAATGGCGATCATGGTGGTACACTGAGTAAAAAACAAACTTAGACTCCCTAAACATTTCAGCATCCCTTAAGAAGACTATCTTTTCGATTTATCCCATCGCTCACTATAACATAATGGTGATCACGGTGGGAATTTGAGTCAAAACATCCTAGGTATCCCTTAGGACCTCTCAAGATCTCAGTCAAACTTAGAAAACTTAAGTGTTGTCTAAAGAGTAGAAACAAGCTCTTTCACCATCTTAGCAAAATAATGATTCAGCTATAGAACACTATTACAAAGCTTCGAGCTACATAAAGAAACTCAGAAAAACACCAAAACATCCTTAGATTGGTTTTTGTTATCATTGGTGGTGGACCATGCACATATACCCTCAAAACAACTAAAAAAATCCACCTAGCGACTCCACTAACCTCCAGTGGGCCTATTACTCCACTAGTCGTTATAAAATCTCCTGGGAATGCATTGAGCAATCCCAATCATGCTGATGGTGGACATCAAAGTTCAAATCTTCCTCCTAGTGACTCCAAAAACCTCATTATACCAAAATACTCCACTAGTAGAGAACTCTAGACTAGTTGAAAAAACACAGTGACCCTTTTGATTAAAAAAGATGGATCCAAGGATACAAAGGCGATATGCTCCAATGAATAGAGATCATATCCCTGGATTCCCACACAAAATGCCTCAAATAGATTGGCTGAAAAACCTGCCTATTTTTCAATATGAAAACTTTGATGACCCCTTGTTACATCTCATCAAGTTTCAGATACATATATGAAGGTTAAAAGTTGAATGGCATGGGGTCTGTCTTATGAAAATGTTCATGGCAACATTAGAAGGTAAGGGAAGAAATTGGTATGAATGGCTAGAACCTGGCATCTTGTTTTATTTAAAGGATTTCCACAAGGTATTTTACAAAAACTATATAAGGTATTTCCCATCTCTATCCTTATTTGAAAATTGTTGTGATCAATCTGAAGATTTCATAAAACACCTTGTTGGCATTGATGAAGATTTGGGAAATTGGCATCATGAGGATCTATTAGAAGAGATTCATGATTTTCGTACTCAAGTTAACCATCTTGACAGCCAAGAAGAGTTAATTGAGGATGAAATCAAATCTGAAATGGAAGAAGAATCAAAACCTTTAGGTTATCTACCCTTATGATTTAATTCATTCCAGATTTTGAAAGAAAATTTGCATCCTAAAGGTCTCTTAGCAGTTATTCAAGAAACCCCTGCTCAAGTTAACTCTCACATAAATCAAGAAAATATGGTTGAAGATGAAACATAATCTGAAATAGCAGGAAAAACAAAACCTGTAGGATCTCTACCTTTATGCTTTGAGTCATTTCAAATCATACAAGCAAATTGGCCTCATAGGAATCTATCAGAGGTAACTAATGAATCCCATGCTTATTGTCCCGAACATCAAGAAGAGTTGGTTGAGGATGAAATCAAATTTGAAATAGAAGAAAAACCAAAACCTTTAGGATCTCTACCTTTGTGCTTTGAGTCATTTCAGTTTATATGAGCAAATTGGCCTCCTGAAAATCTATCAGAAGCAACTCATGAATTACATGCTAACTATCCCGAAGATCACGAAGAGTTGGTTGAAGATGAAAAAAATCAAGAAATGAAAGAGAACCCACATGATCTCTCTAAAGGCACAAATGATGATTCATCATCTCTCGTGGGTGAGGCCCAAAAAGACATTTATCCTCTTTTTTGTAGTTATATCAAAAGAGAGATAAAAATGCCTCCCTTTTTAACTAAAGAGGAGACAGATGAACTCATAAACATGCAGATAGCCTTTAAAACTTTATATGACCAAAAATTTTCTAATCATTCTCCTGCCAATCTTGCATACCATAAGTAAAAAAATGGATTTGTGAATAAATTTGAAGAGAAACAATCTGATAGTCCAATATGTATGGCTGGTGACATTACTTATATTAATGGTTCTCCAAGGTTTGATCAATAAATTGATGATTATGATATCCGAGCAGAAGCTAACCTTGGAGAGCCATCAACAGCTGATTTGTGGGATGAAGTTCACTATCAACAGATTGAAAGCATTAATCAGCCAATACAGGTCATCTATGACACTAATGAGGAAATCCTTGAGAGTTTAGAAGTAAGTGAAGAGTCTCTGACTCTTTGCCCTACTTCACTTTTGTCCATCATAAATAACATTCACATAATTGGAAATGAGAATTCTTTCAACTTTGATGATGACGTTCAGGAGGATGATGAAATTATTGAGCAAGTTTTCAATGAGAAGCCTTCTCTTGAAATGGTTGAGGAAATCATTTTGGACATGGAATCCTCCTTAACTCCAGATTTGTAGCCACCAAGTTCCATTGAGTTACAAATTTCAGATGAATAAATACAGGTTGATAATCACATGAGAGTTGTCACACTATCCTCTCAAGAGGATTTACTGCCAAAGTGTATCCCTACTCATCAACATGATGACATTCACACAGTTTTCAGTCCACTTAATCAGAACACATTAGCTTGGAAAGAAAAATACACTGAAATATATAATGAGTCTAACAGTTCAAGTGATCATGAGCAAGGGGAAGAGTTTCTTTCCCAAGAGAGTCCCAAACATAGCCAAGTAGAAGAAAGAGTAGTCCTGAATGAAGCTTATATATCAAATCCTCTATATCGAGTATTATTCCAAGATCCATTTTTTGTTTTCCTTGAGAAATTTGAAGGAGTAGTATGTTCTGCCCAGAAAAATCTATTGCAAAGTGTGAGAAAAATTTTAGGCACTACTATTCAAAAACAAGTAAGGTGGAAGTGGCCTTTTCATTTCTTCAACACTCTAAAAAAGCTAAAACAAAATCCCTCATGGAATCATCTGCTTGATTGGCTTTGCTGGAAAAGAGATTTCACTAAATAAATGTATATTATGTATAGGTTAGATTAGGATAGATAGATAGGTGTGAAAAATAAGCTCAGCCCCATGAGCATCTTTCTTTCAGTTTGTTTTCAGAAAAACAGAAAACACAAATAAAAAATGTAGAAAAAGAGGGAAGTTTCTAAAGAAATGGTACAGCCCCATACCCAAAAAATAGTCATGCTGAAAGTGCACAAGTCTAAATGCCACTACTAGTGCTCAAAAGATATCGTGTTCAGTTATCTAGCCTAATCATAACTGGAAATGTTTTAAATTGATTGCTGATAAGTTAGTGAAAGAAGTGAGAGTCAAATTGTGTAAGCTTGACTTATCAATGAAAGTAGATTAGGAAAAGATACTGGTTCCACATGCTCAAAACAGAACCAAAGAGGAAAACAGGGATGAAAAACAAACTATGTATCCTAGCCCTGATTTTTCTAAATCTCATTTTGTACGAAAATAATATTTGTGTGCAACTTGTCTTTTATGCCACAAACACATGACAAATTAGACCGTCTAATCCTGAATTGGTCATTTTTCAATTTCATGCTTTAGTCTAGTGAATGAAATCCTGTCAAACAGCTTAACTTTGATAGTCGATCTAGCATAGGTAGAGAATCAAAGGATTTCATTAGTTTAATATGAACTCCCTAAAGATATAAGTGCAGAAGTAGATAGTGTTTTCCCTTTCAAAATATCATGTCAAGGTTTTGCCAGTCCAAGTGCACCTAAAGAAGAAAAAATGCTAGGAAAAGTAGCTGGATAAGTAGAGATGAGGTTGATGCTAATCATGTTGTAAATTTTTCAAAAAAGCATCATTTTCAGGAATAGCATCAAGGAAAAGAGAAATTTGCGCCAATGGATGAGGCACTGGTCTTCATAAGCCCAATATCTAGATTTCTGGACACCTCCTGAAAGGGAGCTGCCCTGCCCAAATGGAGCCACTGTTAGTCATCAATATTTTTGCCTATTATGATGACTAGATCCCTTGTCTAGGTTTTCTAGAAACCAATCTCAAAAGTTAATTTGTTCTCCAGAAAACCCCTCAAAGCAATTTTTTTGTCTTCTTACCCCTCTTTTTCATACTGAGGTGGAAGTGGTCTTCACTTTTCAGTCCTGCCCTAAATCACCAAACCTTCCTTGTCTATAACTGTCATAAACCTTGTACCTCTTATATTCTCTTTCCCTGTTTCCACACAACTCACTGTCAAAACATTAGACAAAGTATTTTCCCCTTTCACACTGATCATTTGGTCATATAATGACCTAACTATGTTCAAGAAATCCTTCAGAAATTGTGACAAAGCCTCTAGGTCTAGGTGGTGGTGTTTAGAGAAAATATCTTGAGAAAACTATCTCCAAGTCAAAAACCCTGTTTTCAATATTAGTCAGACATCATTTCTTCTTATTTGTCAAAGAAAAACCCTTGTCTATCCCTAGTTCATACACCATCAAAAGCTAACTGTGTTTTGTTTCAAGCAGAGCTCAGAAAGGTTCAATCCAAGATGAAACAGAGAAAGAAGTTTCCATGTATAAAGAAAGATGATCATTTCAAGCATTATATTTATATACATCAAGAAGGCTCTCCAAGGATCAAAATCCTTATATCAATGCATCTCCGCAGGGGTGTACAGATTCATGACACTAAGAAAAGTGTGAGCAAAAAGAGCACCTTAGGAAAAGGTTTCATGTTGTGGCAGTTTACTATGGAAATCAGAAAAAAGTGCAGATTGTGAAGAGAGAAGACCTACAGGATTCAAACTTCAAAACACTAAAAGGTCAAAGGCCCTTCATTATGGAAAATGAATACACAGGTTGCATAATATTTGCCTCCAACGCTCCATGATAATTCAAGATGGCATTTTTGCATTAGTTCTCGAACATATGATCAAGCCCTACAAATCAGTCTTATACAATTAAAAGTGACAATACTTTGGCAAAAAAGAGCCTCTAGCAAATAGGCATCCAAATGAAGGTATAAGAGGAACAACTGCCTTTTATATCTTACTTTAAACCTAGGCTCTAAAAAACATTCAAGGACAATCTGCTACACCAAATACAGCTACAGTTAATGCAAAAAGGAGTTATTTCAATAATGGACATAGTGAGCATTTATCATTTACAAATTACATTACTTACCCCCGGGTTTCACAGTGATTTTGTGCAAATAGACATATATCATAAGCAAGGTTTCATGAAGGAAAAGAACAGTTGTTTAAAGACCTCAATCATTGATAAGTGGAAAGGCTCACAGTTTGCTTCCAATGCTCTCTTTCAATAAATAGAGAGATGATACAGTATTTGATAAAATAAAACTTTTTACAGTTTTTTAAATGGCCTCCTTCATCATGAGCAGATGGCCTGAGAAGATATGTTTGCATTGCCTCCTCCAAAAGATGAGCATAGGGAAATCACCAGGTTTAATATTGTGTTTGAGGAAGGGTGTCATTAATAGACAGATTTGGGAGATAGTGTGTTTAAAGTAGTTCATTTAATGATAAACAAAGTCTAAAAAATGTTTTTGTGACATGTTCCCTTAAATGTCTGAGCCAAGGAAATAGCACACATGGAAAACTTGCTCAAACTGCAATCTTCAAATGATATAGAAGAGATGAAAGAAAACTTTGTATGGTTATAGTGCCTCCTTCAATAATGAGCAGTTGGCAAAGCACAAGTTTTTAAGAGACCTCCTTCACTAAAAGCAGAGAGAATAGTTTTTCAAAACCTGGGCAAGTTATTTTGAAAATTTTTAAGATGCGATGTGCCTGTTGCGGGACACGACCCACATGTAGTCGCTCTCCAAAGGAAAAATGAAGGGGCGCGACATGCCTGTGGGATAGCGTGATGCGCCTATTTTCTCCGACAAACCTGCCCAGTTTGGTGTTCAGAAGGTACCCGAGCACCCACAACAACGTGCAGGTGCTACGCGCCTGTGCACAGGAGCATACTGATTCTCAAGAGGCATCCTTCATTATAAGTGGAGGGCCTCAGATGATTTTTTTGCAAATTTCCTCCTCCCAGGGATAAAAGGGGCCTCATAGTGGTCTAAAGGGTCACAAATATTGTGTTTTGGAAGCCTCCTTCAAAAAGATGAGCTGAGGGCAAATGACACAGTCTAAGAGGGCCCAAGCAGAGGTTATATGTTGTTGTAATAACTTCTTTCAAGGGGTAAATCTAAAACAACTAAAGCACTCGTAACAGTTTGTCTGAAATAGACTCTTTCAAGTATGAATACCGGGGTTTCCAATTGTTCAAAGGCAATCCTACATAGGTAATACAGATTATGTTTTAAAGAGCCTCCTTCAATCATAAGCAGAGGGTAAAGGCACAGTCTTAGAGGGCCCAGATTTGGAAAAAGTAGCCTCCTTGAAGGGTTAACACTGTCAAATTAAAAGGCCTCCTTCCAGAGAACAAAGGGCACCCCTCACAGTTCTAAAGAAGTCTCCTTCGAATGACAAGCACGAGGTCTCTTTTGAATGATAAACATAGTTTGTCTAAAGAGCCCAAAAATAGTTTGTTCGTAGAAATTTTTCAGTTGGTTAACAAATTTCAAATAAGTGCCCATGCAGTTTGTCAAAATTTCCTCCTTCAATCATAAGCAGAGGGCTCACTTACCACTTTCTCAAAAATCTTCCTTCTCAATAAATAGAGGTCTTACATAGTGGCTTTGATAAACCTAGGTAGTTGCATTTTTCATTGCCTACTCCAAAGGATGAGCAGAGGGTAAATCGCCAGGGTTTAATATTTTTTTTTAGAAAGTTTTCAATGATAGAGAGAGATGAAAGACAGTGTGTTTAAAGGAGATTATTTAAAAAAGATAAACAAAGGCTAGCAAAGGGCATGACACAGACGCTGTGTTTGCATTACCTCTTTAAAACCATTACATAGAAAACAAAGGGCACAGTCTTAGAAGGCCAAAATTTTGGTTAAAAAGCACTCATTCAACTAAAAAATAGAGATATGCCAAGTTTCTAAGAAACCTCTTGCAATTGATAAGAAAGGGAAATAGCACAGTGTTAAATACGCCTCCTCCAAGCTTATATGAGAAAGAAAAGTATAGGGAATTATTTTTCTATAGGTCAGCCACTACAAAAAGAAGACAGTGGTCATAATGAAGATGGTAGCCTACATGACAAACATCAAAACAGTGAGCATGATGAAAGGAATAGCCCTCAAATACATGTGCTTGCTACCTCTCCTAGGCAAGGGGCCATGATTCATTCATCAAAAGCACCAAAGGCTAAAAACGCCAAATCTGCAAAGAAGAAAACTACTCAAGTAGTGACCAGCAATATCACTAGAGCACTAAGGAGTAGGGGTAAACTGCCTAAGCATAGTATTGTTGAATTTCCAAAGAGGAAAAGAGCAAATAAGCCTATCCAAAAGAAGGGCAAGGAAAAAAGTTGAGCAATAGAAGAGAAACTATGAACAGGAAAGAGAATTTGATATAATTCAAGTAGAAAGTGATGTTGAAGATGATCAAATCAGAATTCTTAATTCTCGTTTGCAAAACAGAGAAGGTCAAGTTAAGGACTTAGAAACTAAACAAGAAATCTCAAAAGGATCTCATTCACTTTCTATAAATGCAAATTAGACAAATGATCGGGCATTACAAGAAATTGAATCAATTTGCCCGAAAGAAACTAAGAATTGCCCAAGCCAAGCTCAAAACTGCCCAAAAGAGGCACTCGGTGTAAAAGGAGGAAAAGGACATATCTAGGTTTGGAATCTTGGCTTCAGCTTCCTTGCATGCTTCTAGAAACCTGTAAGGGGTTCGCTCACCAAAATTGAGCAATTTTTGACATGATCTTGTTTTTTGTGATCTTTAGGCCTAATTGCACATTTTTCTAAGCCCTGCACTATTTGATAGCAGCATCCTCAGCTCATGAAAGTTATTTTTTTGGATGTATTAAATCTGGGGGAATCTACTCACAAATTTTCAGATCAAAATAAAGTGTTTTGGTCCCCCAAAAGAGGAAAAAATCAGTAAAAATTCACCTTTCTGCCTCAAATATCAGGAGGTGAGACCCTCCTAGGTTTTTTCACTCAGTCCACTTTCCGAAAAACTTCCAAGGATCATTTTTGCAAAAAATGAATTAGTTATAGAAACTAGACATCTAGGGCTTTACAACGAGCCATCACAGGCCTCGTTTCGACATCAGGAAGTCCCTAAACAATCCTCTTCAAAATAGACTTTTTTTGGTGTTACGCTCCTGTAGGATATTGCTGAAAAGCAGTTTTCTGAAGGTGGCCATCCAAATTTGCGTTAAGCTATTTTTAACTCCATGTCAGAAATTTAAAGTCAATTTTCTTACCATTTTTAGCTTAAATAGATATTTTTTGAAGATATTTTGTGCCTTGGGCTTTGCAAAGCCTCAAGGACAAAATCAGATATTTGTATTAGGCCAATGGCCTTCTAGTTGCTCTAGGAGGGTTTCCTCCTCTTTGGCCTATATAATCCAAGAGGATTCATTGTAACCGGAGGCAGAACTTGAGATATAGAGAGAAATACATAGCATTATGAGCTTTGAATAAATACTTGTCTTATGAAGTGGATGATCTCTTGCTTGACTTTGATGGTGGAGGAGGATTGTATGTAGGATTCCATGGCTTGGTGAATGGTATTGTGTTCCTTATCTATTATGTTTTCTTAGTTTATCATACATGTTTTCATCCTTCTTTCTTGTTTTAGTTCATTAAAGAATAAGTTTGAGATATGCCCATGGAGGCACCTCAAATTTCCCGATTCATTGCAGCTTAAATTTTTTCATCTTTCTTGGTTATGTCAAAGAATTCTTAATTGCTCTTTGGTACCCTAAGAACTTGTTATCAGTTTCATTAATGGTTATTATGTATGCTATCTAGTATGATTCATGGTATTCCCTTCTTACTCATAGCTAATCAAAACTCCATTTCTGAAATCTCTCTCTGAATTATTGGTTGTCTTAGTTAAGCCAAAGAGGTCTTGTTTCGATCTTGCCCTTTGTCCATGCTTTGCAGTCTTATTTCAAAGCTCCTGATAGCTCAAGATATGATGTTTAGGAGTTCCCTCTTCATAGATTGATTTGTTTGTTTATCTTATTTGTTTTCCCAAAATTCTGAAGGTGATTTCCCAAAGTGAGAGGGTCTTATACTTATATGTGTCACTGGATTGTTTATTTTTTGCATCTATCAGTTTGAGTTTTGTTCATAGAGATTAATGGTTAGTCCTAACTCATAAATGCTTGTTGTTTAACTATTTATGCTTAAAATCTCTTTTTATTTCACAAACTTAGTGTCCATCCCATTTCACTTTCACCCAAAGAATCCATTTTCCTTGACCAAATCAGCCCTACAGTTATACCTTGTCCATCACTAAGACAATCTTGACCTTATCTGACCCCATAGCCCAATTGATTCGACAAACTCTTTATCTATTTATGTCATTTTGATTAGTTCCCCTCAAAAAAACCAAAACAAACCAAAACATACTTAAAAACTAGCCTAAAATCAAATATACAAACACAAACAAGTTTACATCCTTTACATAATAGAGAGAGCCCTCTCTGAGTCTAGGAAGGCTAGGTCTTAAGGCTCCAAAGCTTGGTCTGATGTTACCCTGTCATTTGATTTACCAATCTGCCATATCACGGGACCATAACATAATGGCGATCACGTTGGGACACTAGGTAAAAAACAAAATTAGACTCCCTAAACATTTCAGCATCCCTAGAGAAGACTATACTGTCGATTTATCCCACCGCTCACTATAACATAATGGCGATGACAGTGGGAATTTGAGTCAAAACATCCTAAGTATCCCTTAGGACCTCTCAAGATCTTAGTCAAACTTAGAAAACTTAAGTGTTGTCTGAAGAGTAGAAACTAGCTCTTTCAGCATCTTAGGAAAATAATGATTCATCTATAGAACACTCTTACAAAGCTTCGGGCTACATAAAGAAACTTAGAAAAACCCCAAAACATCCTTAGATTGGTTTTTGTTAGTATTGATGGTGGACCATACACAGATGCCCTCAAAAGAATTAAAAACATCCACCTGGTGACTCCACTAGCCTCCAGCGGGCCTATTACTCCACTAGTCCTTGTAAAATCTCCTGGGAATGCATTGAGCAATCCCAATCATGCTGATGGTGGAAAAAAAATTTCAAATCTTCCACCTGGCGACTCCACAACCCTCATTAGACCAAAACACTCCACTGGTAGAGAAATCTAGACTGGTTTAAAATACAATGTGACCCTTTTGATTAAAAATGATGGATCCAAGGATACAAAGGATATATGCTCCAATGAACAGAGATCATATCCCTGGATTCCCACACAAAATGCCTCAAATAGATTGGCTGAAAAACCTGACTATTTTTCAAGTTGAAAACTTTGATGACCCCTTTTTACAACTCATCAAGTTTCATATACATATATGGAGGTTAAAAGTTGAATGGCATGAGGTCTGTCTTATGAAAATTTTCATGGAAACATTAGAAGGTAAGGAAAGAAATTGGTATGAATCGTTAGAACCTGGCATCTTGTTTTCATTAAATTATTTCCACAAGTTATTTTACAAAAACTATATAAGGTACTGGCCATATCTATCTTGAGCTGAAAATTGTTGTGATCAATCTGAAGATTTCATACAACACCTTGTTGGCATTGATGAAGATTTTGGAAATTGGCATCATGAGGATCTATTAGAAGAGATTCATGCTTTTCATACTCAAGTTAACCATCTTTATAGCCAATAAGATTTGATTGAGGATGAAATCACATCTAAAATGGAAGAAGAATCAAAACCTTTAGGTTATCTACCCTTATGCTTTAATTCATTCTAGATTTTGAAAGAAAATTTTCATCCTAAAGGTCTCTTAGCAGTTATTCAAGAAACCCTCGCTCAAGTTAACTCTCACATAAATCAAGAAAAGATGGTTGAAGATGAAACATAATCTGAAATGGAAGAAGAAACAAAACCTATAGGATCTCTACCTTTATGCTCTGAGTCATTTCAGATCATACAAGCAAATTGGCCTCATAAGAATCTATCAGAGGCAACTCATGAATCCCATGGTTATTGTCCCGAACATCAAGAAGAGTTGGTTGAGGATGAAATCAAATCTAAAATAGAAGAAAAACCAAAACCTTTAGGATATCTACCTTTGTGCTTTGAGACATTTCAGTTTAAAAGAGAAAATTGGCCTACTGAAAATCTATCAGAAGAAACTCATGAATTACATGCTAACTATCTTGAACATCACGAAGAGTTTGTTGAAGATGAAAGCAATCTAGAAATTAAAGAAAACCCATAGGATCTCTCTAAAGGCACAAATAATGATTCATCATCTCTCGTAGGTGAGGCCCAAAAAGACATTTATCCTCTTTATTGTAGTTATATCCAAAGAGAGATAAAAATGCCTCCCTTTTTAACTGAAGAGTAGATAGATCAACTCATAAACATGCAGACAACATGTAAAACTTCATATGACCAAAAATTTTCCGATCACTCTCCTTCCAATCTTGCATACCATAAGTCAAAAAATAAATTTGTGAATCAATTTGAAGGGAAATAATCTGATAGTGCAATATGTATGGCTGGTGACATTACTTATATTAGTGATTCTCCAAGGTTTTATCAATATATTGATGATTATGATATACGAGCAGAAGCTAAACTTATAGAGCCATCAACAGTTTATTTGTGGGATGAAGTTCACTATCATCAGATTGAAAGCATCAATCAGCCAGGACAGGTCACCTATGACACTGATGAGGAAATCCTTGAGAGTTTAGAAGTAAGTGAAGAATCTCTGACTCTTTTCTCTACTTCACTTCAGTCCATCAAAAATAACATTCACATAATTGGAAATCAGTAGTCTTTCAGCTTTGATGATGAAGTTGAGGAGGATGATGAAATTCTTAAGCAAGTTGTCAATGAGAAGCCTTCTCCTAAAATGGTTGAGGAAATCATTTTGGACATGGAATCCTCCTTAACTCAAAATTTGCACCCACCAAGTTCCATTGAGTTAGAAATTGCAAATGAATAAATAGAGGTTGATAATCACATGAGAGTTGTCACACTATCCTCTCAAGAGGATTTAATGGAAAAGTGTATCCTTTCTCATCAACATGATGACCTTCACACAGTTTTCAATCCACTTAATCAGAACACATCAGCTTGGAAAGAAAACTACACTACAATATATGTTGAGTCTGACAGTTCAAGCGATCATGAGCAAGGGGAAGATTTTATTTCCCAAGAGAGTCCCAAACATAGCCAAGTATAATAAAGAGTAGTCCTGAATGAAGCTTATATATCAAATCCTCTAGATCAGGTATTATTCCAAGATCCATTTTTTGTTTTCCTTGAGAAATCTGAAGGAGTAGTATGTTCCGCCCATAACAATATATTGCAAAGTGTGATAAAATTTTAGGCACTACTGTTCGAAAACAGGTAAGGTGGAAGTGGCCTTTTCATTTCTTCAACACTCTAAAAAAGCTAAAACAAAATCCCTCATGGAATCATCTGCTTGATTGGCTTTGTTGGAAAAGATATTTCACTAAATAAATGTATATTATGTATAGGCTAGATTAGGATAGATAGATAGGTGTGAAAAATAAGCCCAACCCCATGAGCATCTTTCTTTCAGTTTTTTTTGACAAAAACAGAAAACACAAAAACAATAAGAAAAGTAGAAAAAGAGGGCAGTTTCTAAAGTAATGGTACAACCCCATACCCAAAAAATATTCATGCTGAAAGTGTGCAAGTCTAAATGCCACTACTAGTGCTCAAAAGATATCTTGTTCAGTTATCTAGCCTAATCATAACTGGACATGTTTTAAATTGATTGCTGATAAGTTAGTGAAAAAAGTGATAGTCAAATTGTGTAAGCCTAAATTATCAATGAAATTAGATTAGCAAAAGATACTAGTTCCACACGCTCAAAACAGAACCAAAGAGGAAAGAAGGGATGAAAAACAAACTATGTATCCTAGCCCTGATTTTTCTAAATCTCATTTTGTGTGAAAATAATATTTGTGTCCAGCTTGTCTTTATGCCACAAACACATGACAAATCAGACCGTCTAATATTGATTTGGTCATTTTTCAATTTCATGCTTTAGACTAGTGAATGAAATCCTGTCAAACAGCTTAACCTTGATAGTCGATCTAGCATAGGTAGAGAATCAAAGGAGTTCATTAGTTTAATCTGAAGTCCCAGAAGATATAAGCGTAGAAGTAGATAGTGTTTTCCCTTTCAAAATATCATTTCAAGGGTTTGCCAGTCCAAATGCACCTAAAGAAGAAATAATGCTAGGAAAATCAGCTGGGTAGGTAGAGATGAGGTTGATGCTAATCATGCTGTAATTTTTTTAGAAAAGCATCATTTTCAGGAATAGCATCAAGGAAAAGAGAAATTTGTGCCAATAGATGAGACACTGGTCTTCACAAGCTCGAGATCTGCAGTTCTGGACATCTCCTGAAAGGGATTTTACCTCCCTAAATGGATCCATTGTTAGTCATCAATATTCTTGCCTGTTATGATGACTAGATCCCTTGTCTAGGTTTTCTAGAAACCAATCTCAAAAGTTAATTTGTTCTCTATAAAACCCCTCAAAACAATTTTTTTTTCTTCTTACCCCTCTTTTGCATAGTGATGTGGAAGTGGTCTTCAGTTTTCAGTGCTGCCCTAAATCAGCAAACCTTCCCTATCTATAACTGTCATAATCCTTGTACCTCTTATATTCATTTTCCCTGTTTCCACACAACTCACTATCAAAACATTAGAAAAATTATATGCCCCTTTCACACTGATCATGTGGTCATATAATGACCTAACTATGTTCAAAAAATCCTTCAGAAATTGTGACAAAGCCTCTAGGTCTAGGTTGTGGTGTTTAGAGCAAATACCTTGAGAAAACTATCTCCAAGTCAAAAACCCTATTTTCAATATCAGTCAGCCATCATTTCTTCTTATTTGTCAAAGAAAAACCATTTTCTATCCCTAGTTCATACACCATCAAAAGGAAACTGTGTTTTGTTTCAAGCAGAGCTCAGAAAGGTTCAATCCAAGAAGAAACAGAGAAAGAAGTTTTCATGTTTGAAGAAAGATGATCATTTCAAGCATTATCTTGATATACATCAAGAAGCTCTCCAAGGATCAAAAGAAATCTATCCATTAGGGGAATTTTTAGGTTTAAAATGGGCCTCCTAAGGAAATTATAAAATAATAGTGGAAAAAATCAAATAATATTTGCTGACATCATCAAATTTTAGAGGGAAAAATGAAAAAACTACTTTTTCAACTCATATTTTCAACTTATCTCCCAAAGTTTTTACTCAAATTTCAAGCGGGAGTACTCGTTAGATGCGAAATTTAATTCCTCATCCAAGGAGTACCCGTGTTACATACTTTTGATGGGTCCTACTACATGGAAAATGAGAAATACATGAAAAACATGATTGTAATCACGTTTTTTTTTATGTATTTCTCATTTTTCATGTAGCAGGGTTCATCCAAAGTATGCAACATGGGTACTCCTTGGATGAGGAATTCAATTTTGCATCCAATGAGTACTCCCACTCAAAATTTGAGTAAAAACTTTGGGAGATAAGTTGAAAATACGAGTTGAAAATGTAGTTTTATTATTTTATTATTTTTTAATACTTTTACCCTTTTATTTAGAAAATGGTAAATCATCCCCCATGGTTAACATCATCATCTTGAATCCTATTGGTTGTTATAAAGTTAATTTTTTTTGTACATTTTTCTTAGGAGGCCCATTTTAGACCTCAAAATTCCCCTAATGAATGCATCTCTATAGGGGTGTACAGATTGATGACACTAAGCAAAGTGTGAGAAAAAAGAGCACCTCAGGAAAAGGTTTCATGCTATGGAAGTCTACTATGGAAATAAAAAAAAGTGCAAATTGTGAAGAAGGAAGACCTACAAGATTCAAACTTCAAAACAACAAAGGGTCAAAGGCCTTCCATTATGGAAAATGAATACACAGGTTGGGTAATTTCTGCCTCCAGCACTCCATGATAATTCAAGATGGATATTTTGCATTAGTTGTCAAACATATGAGCAAGCCCTAGAAATTAGTCTTATACAATCAAAAGTGACAATCTTTTGGCAAAAAAGAGCCTCTAGAAAATAGGCATCCAAATGAAGGTATAAGAGGAACAACTACCTTTTATATATTACTTTAAACCTAGGCTCTAAAAAACATTCAAGGATAATATGCTGCGCCAAATAAAGCTACTGTTAATGCAAAAAGGAGTTATTTCAATAATGGACACAGTGAGCATTTATAATTTACAAATTGCATTACTTACCCCCGATTTTCACAGTGATTTTGTGCAAATAGACATATATCATAAGCAAGGCTTCATGAAGGAAAATAATAGTTGTTTAAAGACCTCAATCATTGATAAGTGGAAAGGCTCACAGTTTCCTTCCAATGCCCTCTTTCAATAAATAGAGAGAGGATACAGTATTCGATAAAAGAAAACTTTTTACAGTTTTTTAAATTCCCTCCTTAATCATAAGTAGATGGCTTGAGAATATATTTTTGGATTTCCTCCTCCAAAAGATGAGCAGAGGGAAATAACTAGGTTTAATATTGTGTTTGAGGAAGGGTGTCATTGATAGATAGATTTGAGAGATTGTGTGTTTAAAGTACTTCATTTAATGATAAACAAAGGCTAAAAATAGTTTTTGTGACATGTTCCCTTAAATGTTTGAGCCAAGGACATAGCACACACGAACAAATTGTTCAAAATGTAATCTTCAAATGATATAGCAGAGATGAAAGAAAACTTTTTATGGTTATAGTGCCTCGTTCAATCATCAGCAGGTGGCAAAACACAAGTTTTTAAGAGACCTCTTTCACTAAAAGCAGAGAGAACAGTTTTTCAAAACCTGGGCAATTTATTTTGCAAATTTTTTAGATGCGACGCGCCTGTTGTGGGATGCAACGCGCCTGTAGTCGCTCTCCAAAGGAAAAATGAAGGGGCGTGACGTGCCTATGGGATAGAGAAACGCACCTGCTTTCTCCGGCAGACCTGCCCGGCCTGGCATTTAGAAGGCGCCTAGGCGTCCACATCAACGTGCAGGCACTACGCGCCTGTGCACAAGAGCGTAGCACCTCTCAAGAGGCCTCCTTCATGATAAGTAGAGGGCCTCAGATGATTTTTTTGCAAAGTGCCTCCTCCCAAGGATAAAAGGGGGCCTCATAGTGGTCTAGAGGGTCACAAAGATTGTGTTTTGGAAGCCTCTTTCAAAAAGATAAGCCGAGGGCAAGAGACACAGTCTCAGAGGGCCCAAAAAGAGGTTATATGTTGTTGTAATAACTTCTCTCAAGGGGTAAAAATAAAACCACTAAAGCACTCGTATCAGTTTCTCTGAAATAGACTCTTTCAAGTATGCATATCGAGGTTTCCAGTTGTTCAAAGGAAATCCTACAAAGGTAATACAAATTGTGTTTTAAAGAGCCTCCTTCAATCATAAGTAGAGGGTAAATCCACAGTCTCAAAGGGCCTAGATTTGGAAAAAGTAGTCTCCTTCAAGGGTTAACACTATTAGATTAAAAGGCCTCCTTCTAGAGAATGATAAACACAGTTTGTCATAAAGAGCCCAAAAACAATTTGTTCATCGACATTTTTCAGTTGGTTAACAGAGTTCAAATAAGCACCCATGCAGTTTTTCAAAATTGCCTCCTTCAATCATAAGCAAAGGGCTCACTTACCACTTGTTCAAAAAGCCTCCTTCTCAATAAATAGAGGTCTTACACAGTGGCTTTGATATACCTAGGTAGTTGCATTTTGCATTTCCTCCTCCAAAGGATGAGCAGAGGGTAAATCACCAGGCTTTAATATTTTGTTTGAGAAAGTTTTCAATGATAAACAAAGATGAAAGACACTGTGTTTAAAAGAGATTATTTAAAAAATATAAACAAAGGCTAGCAAAGGGCATGACACAGACACTGTGTTTGCATTACCTCTTTAAAACTATTACATGGAAAACAAAGGGCATAGTTTTAGAAGGCCAAACTTTTGGTTAAAAAACACTCATTCAACTAAAAAACAGAGATAGGCCAAGTTTCTAAGAAACCTCTTGCAACTGATAAGAAAGGGAAATAACACAGTGTTAAATATGCCTCCTCCAAGCAGCAAGCTTAACTGAGAAAGATAAGTACAGGGAATTTTTTTTCTATAAGTCGCCCACCACAAAAAGAAGACAGTGCTCATAATGAAGATGGTAGCCTACATGAAAAACATCAAGAAAATGAGCATGATGAAAGGAATAGCCCTCAAATACATGTTCTTGTTGCCTCTCCTAGGCAAGGGGCCATGATTCATTCCTCAAAAGCACCAAAGGCTAAAAACACCAAATCTGCAAAGAAGAAAACTACTCAAGTAGTGACTAGCAATGTCACTATAGCGCTAAGGAGTAGGGGAAAACTGCCTAAGTAGAGTATTGTTGAATTTCCAAAGAGGAAAAGAGCAAAGAAGCCTATCCAAAACAAGGGCAAGGAAAAAAGTTGAGCAATAGAAGAGCAACTATGAACAAGAAAGAGAATTTGATATAATTCAAGTAGAAAGTGATGCTGAGGATGATCAAATCAAAATTCTTAAGTCCCTTTTGCAAAAAAAATAAGGTCAAGTTAAGGACTTAGAAACTGACGAAGAAAGGTCAAAAGGACCTCATTGAATTTCTACAAATGTGAAATAGACAAATGACTGGGCATTACAAGAAATTGAATCAATTTGCCCGAAAGAAACTAAGAATTGCGCAAGCCAAGCTCAAAACTGCCCAAAAGAGGCACCTAGTGGAAAAAGAGGAAAAGGACATATCTAGGCTTGGAATCTTGGCTTTAGCTTCCTTGCATGCTTCTAGAAACCCATAAGGGGTTCGCTCACCTAAATTGAGCAATTTTTGACATAATCTTGTTTTTTGTGATTCTTAGGCATAATTGCACATTTTTCTAGGTGCTGCCATGTTTGCTAGGAGCATCCTCAACTCATGAAGGTTATTTTTTTGGATGTACTAAATTTGGGAGCATCTACTCACAAATTTTCAGATCAAAAGAAGGTATTTTGGTCCCTAAAAGAGGCAAAAATCATTCAAAATTCACCTTTCTGCCTCAAATATCAACAGGTGAGACCCTCCTAGGGTTTTTCACTCAGTTCAATTTTTGATAGGCTTTGAAGGATAATTTTGAGACAAATCAAGTAGTTCCAAAAACTATACATCCAAGGCTTTCCAATGGGCCATAATGGGCCTCTTTTCGACATCAGGAAGTCCCTCAAAAATCCTCTGCAAAACAGAATTTTTCTAGTGCTACGCTCCTGTCGGATATTGCTGAAAGGATTTTTTCTCAAGGTGGCCATCCAAATTTGCATTAAGCTATTTTTAACTCCATGTTAGAGATTAAAATTCAATTTTGTTTTTATTATTAGCTTAAATAGATATTTTTTGAAGATATTTTGTGCCTTGGGCTTTGCAAAGCCTCAAGGACAAAATCAAATATTTGTATTAGGCCAATGGCCTTCTAGTTGCTCTAGGAGGGTTTCCTCCTCTTTGGCCTATATAATCCAAGAGTATTCATTGTAACCGGAGGCAGAACTTGAGATATAGAGAAAAATACATAGCATTATGAGCTTTGAAGAAATACTTGTCTTATGAAGTGGATGATCTCTTGCTTGACTTTGATGGTGGAGGAGGATTGTATGTAGGATTTGATGGCTTGGTGAATGGTATTGTGTTCCTTATCTGTTATTTTTTCTTATTTTATCATACATGTTTTCATCCTTATTTCTTGCTGTAGTTCAGTAAATAATAAGTTTGAGATATGCCCAAGGAGGCACCTCAAATTTCCTAATTCATTGCATCTTAAATGTTTTCATCTTTCTTGGTTATGTCAAAGAATTCTTAATTGCTCTTTGGTACCCTAAGAACTTGTTATCAGTTTCATTAATGGTTATTATGTATGCTATCTAGTATGATTCATGGTATGCCTTGCTTACTCATAGCTAATCAAAACTCCATTTCTGAAATCTTGCTATGAATTATTGGTTGTCTTAGTTAAGCCAAAGAGGTCTTGTTTCGACCTTGCCCTTTGTCCATGCTTTGCAATCTTATTTCAAAGTTCCTGATAACTCAAGATATGATGTTTAGGAGTTCCCTTTTCATAGATTGATTTTTTTTTTTATCTTATTTGTTTTCCCAAAAGTCTGAAGGTGATTTACCAAAGTTACAGGGTCTTATACTTCTATGTATCACTAGATTATTTATTTTCTGCATCTATCAATTTGAGTTTCGTTCATAGAGATTAATGGTTAGCCCTAACTCATGAATGCTTGCTGTTTAAATATTTATTCTTAAAATCTCTTTGTCTTTCACAAACTTAATGTCCATATCATTTCACTTTCACCCAAAGAATCCATTTACCTCGACCAAACCAACCCTGCAGTTATACCTTGTCCATATTTAAGACAATATTGACCTTATCTAGCCCCATAGCCCAATTGATTCGACGAAATCTTTATCTATTTTTGTCCTTTTCATAAGTTCCCCTCAAAAAAACCAAAACAAACCAAAACATACTTAACAACTAGCCTAAAATCAAATATACAAATGAAAGCAAGTTTACATACTTTACATAATAGAGAGAGCCCTCTCTGAGTCCACGAAGGCTAGGTCCTAGGGCTCCAAAGCTTGGTCTGATGTTACCCTGTCATTTGATTTACCAATATGCCAAATCACGGGACCATAATAGATATGCTGGAACTGAAGCTGGATATTGATAACCTCCTTCAACTATATCCCATACATCTGCTCCAAGAGACAGAAGATAGGATATTGTCCTTGTATTCTAGAAGATTAAATTGTTTCCGTTGAAGAGGAGAGGCCTGATAGATGTTGTCCCATCTTGATTTCTCCTCTTAAATAATCTTCCTTATAGCGATTGAGCTTATTCAGAAGGACCCACTAAGAAACCAACTATTGGGAAAATTATTGAGTGGGCGGGGGTGTTTGAATCAATATTTATAACTCACTATAAACTTTTCTTTTTCTTTACTGGTTTCTATATGTGACTTTAATGAACCCAAATAGCGTATACATGCGACTATATTTAAATAAACTTGCGTATGTACATAGATCTTATTATGCAGATAATTCTTTAGTGCATCATTCATTCATCAGATATTTGGTAAGAAGTAAGCATGTGCATTAAAAACATAAGAAATAATCATGCATAAGAAACACACATGAACACCAGGATTTAAGGTGGAAATCCAATTTAGGAGAAAACCACCGTTGTTTCATCTCTATCTTCAATATTTATTATAAATAATCCTGATTACAATATTTTATTGATGTAGACTCATATCAATACACAGGCATCTACTTCCAGAAGGTTGCAACCTTCTCTCCTTTTCCAAATGCTACTGGAAGGTAGCTCCAACCCCTTGATCTCATTTACCAACCACTATTGGAAGGGAGCTTCAACCCCCTTATCAGAACACTAGCTTCTACTGGCAAGAATCTTCTACTTCCACACTGAAGGCTTAAACCCTCAAACCCACTGCAGACAACGTTTCATCAATTTTCACACTGGATCCCACAGCTTCAACACGGCTCATCATAAATATCATCAATAATAAAATTAACCCAAACTTCAATCAAAACAGTGATATCACTGTAATGAGAACACAGTAATAATCCCAGATTTCAGAATCAGTATGCAGAATCAATCTCAACCCTGATCATTAATTATCTTAAAATACATACGCTACTTCACTTTACCGATCTCACGTGTATACGCGCTTTCCTTCACACCAACCTGCGTATAGATCTAAAAATACTAAATTTTCAAAATATGATTAGTCTCAGAACCAGATCTGAGGCTTTCAGTCAGATATCTTTTTAGTATTACAGAACCCTTAATCAGTCAGTCATCATTAAACATATTTTCTCACTTAATGATCAGATTTGTACATATTCAACTTAGCCGCATATACAATATTCAAGCAACCCAAATCTACATGAAGAATTCATTGACATACAATGGAAATACAACAACAATAAACAAATAACCTCTCTAGCAAGCTTTAGAAAACCCTAACTTCCATACGCGCTTTCATTGTGACGAACTAGCGTATAGATCTGTAAATGTTATTACTGCAGAAATATACAGATCTATAAACTTACCCAGATTTATTGACCTCACTTCAGCAAAGATGCGTCTGGTCATAGATCCAAACATCTCATAATTATATCATGAAAGTACATAGTTATTTCAGGTATATAGATCCTGATTCTTCATTGTATCCAAGGGTGCATCATAGATTTAGATCTACCAATAAAACAGAGTTCATCCCATGCAAATATACTTCAAAGAGAAGTATTCAATGACAACCCTTACATATGCACACTACTTGCACTATGGTATTCTTCTCCTTATATAGATTTAGCCTTTAGCAATACCATGAGCCAAAACCACACAACTTCCGATGGTATTCCTGGATGGAATCAAATAGAGGACATAATTCTCAATACTGTGGGCTAATACCATGGTAATGCCCCATGGTACCATAATTATAGAGCACAAAAGCTATACCCAACTTGGATTCTTCATAACCACGTGTATATGTGACTTCTCTTCATAAAAACTGCATATATACTAATTATGGATCTATATGTGAGTTACCTGTATACCAAGTTGCATATGTACACGGTTTTCCTTCATCAAACCTACATATACATTGAGAAATATTTATTCTTTCATTTCTTTGGCACTTACTGGGATTCCTTTCTTTGTCACATCTGAACTGACCTATAGAAACATCATTTTTACATTTTTAACAAATAGGTTGCTCTCAAAAGGAAATCCATCAATTAGGTTTCCATCAAGGACAACTTCATTAAGTAGATTTCCATCAAGGACAACATATTACATCATATTTCCAACAATCTCCTTCTTTGCCAACAACTTGCACATCAAGCCCAACAAGAGCTCTTTGCGGATTGGGTCATGTGCCAAGATGTCACCTTGGTTTTGTGGACCTTTCAAGATTCTTGAAAGGATTGGGCCAATAACCTATTGACTTGCACTACCTCTGACAATGAAATTCAATGATATTTTCCATGTGTCATTTCTTAAGAAGTATTTTAAATATGTTGACCATGTGTTTGATTGGTCTCGATTGCAGGTTGGTCAGAAGGATAATTATTAGTAAGAAGCACAATGTATTTTGGAGAGAAAGATGCTCATGATCCAAAACCGAGCAATCGAGTAGTTTAAAGTGCATTAGAAGCACTTTAGGACCAATGAAGCTACATGGGAGATGGCGGATCAGATGCGTGCTATGTACCCTTCTCTATTGGTTGGTTGAGCGAATGTTTTGGTATAGGTCTTTAGTATATGTTTTTGTTTCATGCTTTAGTATGATTCTTTGGTATATGTATATATGTATATGGATGTAAATACCTCCATGAGTTGTGTTATAATTTTGCAATAAGCGGTATGGTTTCATGTCATTATGGTTGTCATGTTGTTTTGTTATCATGTTGGTTTGTTTCTCAACAATTTTATCATTGTAAATACTGCAACGAGCTAAGTTATAAAGACCCATGGGTAGTATTTTTTTATTACAATAGTATTGTTTGTTTTAGGTGTCTTTGAACACTGAGGATAATGTTCCCACAAGCGGGAATATTGTATAACAACCCTCTTAAAAATTCCATGTAATAAAAGTTAATGAGGAAAAAATAATAGCCATCTTCATGGGACACGTATTCCAAGCTAAATTTTGGGAAAAACATCCTAGTCTGGTTGTTCATATGGTTTATTATGGCTAAGGAAATCGTAAAAGGAAATGGTTAAGTCTTTGGAAAGGCAAAGTGGCATTTATCGGCATTTATTTATGGAAATCATGGAAAATAGAAGAAAAGGGAGGTGAAAGGTCACAAGTTGCATGTGAGGAGGAAAATGGAGGAAAATAATCGAAAATTGAAGAAATTAGAGGCCTCATTCACAAAAATGCTTATGAGGAATAGTTCATAGATTTTCTCTCTCTATTCTCCCTCTCTCATACTCTTGGGCACTTAATAGTTTTCTTGGAGCACTTTTAGAAGAGTGTGGTGCACTTGGGATTTGGAGCAAGAAGGAAAAGGAAGAGAAATAAATCATAAGAGGACATTGGGATCAACAACTACAATGGTGTTTTCTTGCAGGTATCGAGTTGCATATATGTTTTCCTCACTAGTTTTGGCATGGATGGCATACAAATGTGGTCTCGTGGTCATGATATGTAATTTTCATGGAGGATTTCTTGGATTGAAGATGGTTTTTCATAGCCTTGGAATTTCATGAATATCCATGGTGTTCTGGGTTAATTTCCTTTTTTTTCTTGGCTGGTTCTCATGTTCCTTTATTTGAGGGCCGAGTTACTAGTTCATGGATCCTTGCTTGGAAAAATGTTGTGGAGCCCTATAACAGGTTTGGTTTAGTTATTGTCTTCGAGCCTTGGTTGGAAAAATTCTCTATAGCCCTTGGTGGGTTGAGTTACTAGTCCTGGAGCCTTGGTTAGACAAACCATCTGGAGCCCGACAACAACTTTGGGTTGAGTTACTAGTCTAGGAGCCTTGAGTGGAACAAATTCTCTCGAGCCCTGGATAACTTGGGTAGAGACCGATCTGGTGATGGTTAGTGATTGCTGGCCATGAGCTGGAATCGCTAGTTGAGGGTTGAGGTGAATTTTCCTCTTGAATCCCTGGTTTGGTTTTGATTGGTTGTTTTATGAGATCCCACATTCATGCTTGGAATATGGCATGAGGGTGACTAGCTGAAAGAGAGATTTGGTTCAGCCACGTCTATGGTCAGATGGTACTTCGAAATCCAAGACTTGGTTAAAATTTTCTTATGGAAATAAGATCTCTTTTCCTCTTGTAATTATGGGTAAATATGATTTTTATTATGTGGCTTATATGCATGTAATTTTCTTGTCATTTTTTGTGTTTACATGTTGGTTATGAATATGTTCTCTGATAGTCATGATGTAGGGCTCTCATCACATTTTTATTTGTAAATGAATGAACAACAAATCTATGACCTAATATATGATAATGCAACTAATGTGATGAGGCATCAAATCTTCTTAGCGATTCTCAAATAAGTATGAGACTCCTATGCTCAGATCTCTTGTTTAAGCCTGTAGATTACACATTTGTGACATGTTTGACGAAATCCATGTCATCGATAGTAGGGGTCCAGTGAAGTCCTTGTTTCAGTAATTGAATTTGTATCATTATTATATTGTTATCTTTCATTCCTAGAAGTGTCATGGAGTTGTGGGAAGCGACTTGGGTCCTAGCCCTGATATTTATCCTTAAATCTAGCAGTCGTTAGCATAGCACTGACAGAAAAAGGATGTTTTCACACTCATGCTCGTGGGAGTGACTCGAGATCTTAGTCCTTTGGATTGCTTGGCAAGGGAGAGAATGGGGGATTAATTCAACAAAAAGTTAGTTTGTCAAAGGGGCTAGTCACCTGGAAGGTTTGTATGGCTCCTGGGCGTTCCTGTTGTAGGTGTAGAAGGTCTGTGTTTTTGTTTTTTGTCGGTTCCACTTCCTTAACTAACACATAGGGATTTGAATCATATCATAGTAACTCTTCGTCACATATTTACCCTGGTTGACCGGTTACTTGGGTAGATGTGGGAGGAGGGTGTTACATCCGAGAGCATACATAGTCTTTAAAATCCAAACTAAAGTCCATATAATTTTATTTCTTTGCCAAGATAAATCCAATATTTGGACCTGATGAACAATGCAATTTGTCTCAAGAGAATATTGACCTTTCAAAACCATATTTTTGCCAAAAATTCTCAAATTTTTACTCACAATATTTGAAATCCTAATTGATCGGTTAAAAGGGACTTAATTTGGTACTTTTCCTTATGACATGGTATACATTGTTTTCTATCTTTTAATTTATATTGTAATTATGGCATTTTCAAATTAAAAGAAAATGATTATTTTTAAATCCAATAATCAATGTTGTTATAGGACCCTAGATTCAAATTTCACACTTAGAAGAGGTAATTTCAAAGGAATATTGCATGTAATAGCATGTCTTACAACCAGTATGGGGGTAAACCCCATTGCAACTAGGATGGTCAGGCTCTTAAAGTCCTCGAGTCAAGTCAGAAGAGGATTCTATAGGCCTCATTTATTGAATTGATGTATGGCCACTAATATATGTTAGATCACATAGGTAATATTCAATCACGGGCCTGAAAGTTTTACACCTTTTATCATTCTCGAGAGCCACCCGACATCCTCCTCCCAACACAGGCTAGTTGCTCTAGGTCCATCTTCACTAAAGAATTAAGGAAAACCCTCAGCAGAAACTTGAGTGTAGGTATGGTGAGACTATCATCTCTACATAGTAGTGGTTTTGGTTCAGGATGGGTGTGTTGTCCTAGTTGTGCTCAATCTAGAACCACTAGGGGTCGTGGTCGTGATAGATGTCAAAGTTTCAGAAATTTGGTAGCCAGTGCATATAGAATGGGCACCCATCCATGGGCCTACTAAGCCATTAGTGAATGCGATGCAGATATCTATGTCGGGATGGATCCCAATGAGCAAGAGATTTTGGACGATTTCAAAGACATTATCCTAGACCCGGGTAACATGCAGGGCAGACACACTATTCCTACAAAAACTTCACAAATATTGGATGATAAAGACCTTGATTCCTAAAGAAATGATGTTTCTTCGAACAGGTGCCCAAGATCCTCAGAGGAGATGTAGGATATCCATAAATAACTTCAAATTATACAATGATTTTAGGAGAAAGATGCTCACTTGGCTCATATAAAGATCTGTGTGTGCCACCGACAGAACAACCTGGATCTAGTGCTAAATATCTAGCATTGGTTGAGTCTTCTGATGATTAAACTTTCTTAGATGCATAGCCTATTTCTTTTATCTGGTATAAGTTTATAGATATTAGAGGATGTAAACATAGTTATGTTTATTTAGGTTTATTAGATAATATTAGACTGTCTCAATTTTGGATTGGCTATAATGCAACCATATGGTCAACAATCATGGTGTCCCTATGGGCAAGTTGAGACCAACTACACATGGATGATAATGATGTAATTCCCGCTACAATTTGAAGTAATAAAAATATACCACCTAATTTATAAAAAAAAATGATTAAAATTAAATCAATTATACATATGGATTCCATAAATTATATATTTAAATAAATTATTACATCCATAGGCATGCTTAGTTTGGAATAAGGTTTCTAGAATTCAAATTTAATTATCGATAAGTAATAAATGGATGGTAAATATTTAGTACTATTCAAAATTTACATAATATCCGCAAAAAAAAAATAGTAGTAGCTGAGATAAATGGTTTAGATTTATTTCAAAAGTAGTTATGCCATTTTTTTCAATTTTTTTTAAAAAATACTATAAAATTAAATAAAATTAAAATATGTGTAAAATATTTTGAGTGTGAAATGAATTATCATTTTTTTGACATGTAGTATTGATAAGTCATGGTATTGACCCATAGTATTGTAACCAAATCTATTTGTAGGTGTTGTAGCAGCTACAACAAGCCCCAAATTTTTTAACACTAAAAAATTTGCAGTCCCCCACCTTGATCTCCTTAGAAAATGTAAAAATAGAAATGTAGACACAAGGGATCTGAAAATTTAACATAGTATACATGCCATTTGTTAGGGATAAATTTCTAGATTACTGTACCAAAAATCCACTTTTCTATGTTTGGTAACGAATTCACCTAACATGAAAAAATGATGAAACAAAATGCTACAAAACCCTAGGACCATCAACAACAACTTTTAGATCTACAAAAAGTTGTCAGGAAAAGAATGAAAAATAGTTCACAAAATATGAAAATATATGCCAAAGATATTAAGAAAGAACCTAATGAAAAGAAATTAACAATATCATATGTGGAGTAGAACATAGACTCAGGTCTTTAATGTCCTCCTTTGTGGGAAGGTCATTTTGTATCCCTATGCTTCAAATAATTGTTTTTTCTCTCTTGTGATTTCAAATGAGAAAAGTAGGATAGTAGAACTCAATGTGGACATATCAAGTGTTATGAGATCACAATGATTGCGATAATAATGATTATCTTTTTAATATAAGGAAAAACCTCTCTATTTATAACAAAATGCTAAGATAGTTCTATATCTAGTCAAACAATAAAATATTATTAAATAAATCAATCACTAATCGTTATGAGTATTTTATTATATATAATAGAGGAAAATATTAATTAAATGGTCAACAATATTTATTTTATTAAATAACTCAAAAAATAAATATTAACTGAGTTAATTAAGAAAAATGAGTGAAATAATTAGTAAATGAAAATGGTGAGTTGTAATGAAAATAAATTGGATATTCGTAGAAAATACCCAAGCGTAAAAGGAACAAGAATCTTTGTAAATGAAGATCTCATTACAAAAGACCAAGCTGAAGTTAGCAAAGAATTCAAAAAGGTCAAGGAGGCAGGGAAGGCAGGGAAATGGGAAATTATTAGGAATAAGAAAGCTATTATTAGAGGTAAATTCTCAAGCACGAGAGATAAATAGAGACTTTCATCACTCTGGATCCTCTTTTGGAATAGCCGTGGTTTTATGTGGTGTAAAGGTCCTATGTTAAGCTAGATCCCGATGATATTGACCTTATTATTTTAGTTGAAACTTGGGAGCATAATGAATTTAGGGTCCCTCACCTTGACGATTTCACTCTTTTGTCAGTTTGGAATAAGAAATCATCTTGGAGGGGTTTTGGTGGTATAGCCTGCTATATAAGGAACATTATTTCCTCCCACATCCGACTTCATAAAATTGACCCCTTCAATCAATACATTTGGATCAAAATATATGATTCTACCACCAATATGATCTTCCTTGCAATATGCTATCAACTCTACATCCTATATGAAAAACAACTTGGATAAGAATTTTCCTTTCAGTAACTTAGAAAATGAAATCTTCATCCTAAGGAATGAAGGTAATATCATTTTTCTTAGAGACTTTAATGCTAGAACTGCTACTAACCAAGCCATTACGTTAAGTAACAACTCTAACCCCAACCCCTTGTGGCTTGACAAAGATAGTAACTTCACTAATAGATTTAAGAGAAAGTCTGAAGTCATAATTTAGAACTTATTCGGCACCGAGCTCCTCAAGCTTTGTAGTTCCCAGGACCTAATCATCTATAATGGTATTAACAAGTGGTCCCCCTATGATTAGATGAACTGTTTAATTAGGATGGGTAGGAATGTCGTGGATTATGCAATTTCCGACACCCTTTTCCTCAACTATATTTCAATCTTTGAGCTACTTAATGGATTCGGCCATACTCTAACCACAAACAATTTCCTTTGTCCCTAAATATTGTTATTCATACCACCCACATGCAAGAGGCCAGTGAAAGAAACATTCATTTTGATAGAAGTACGGTTGACCACTTCTTAAGTGATTTAGGCTCCATGAATTATAATTATAACATTGATAAAATATATTACAATTTTACTACTATCATTTCCAATACCATTAGAAATTTCTCTAATGAGGCGTCATTTAAGAAGAATAATAGAACTTCCAATCCATGGTATGAAAAATATTGTAAAATTTATAGGAAAGCGATCAGAGATGCTCTTAATGAAATCATTAAGCTTGGGAATATAAATATATACAAATATCTCATGAAGAGGAAGAATAGGTGCTATATTAATAAAAGACAAGAACATATTCTCCACCTTTCTAATGTCACACCCATAAAATTTTCGTGAAACGTGCTTGTTTATAAAACCAAATATAATCATTCTATCCCATTATAAAATTGGTACAACTATCTTAAGAAGTTGTATGACTCTCCGAACACTATGGGAAGGAACTTAAACATTATTATTAAGGAGGATTTATTCTCTCTAGAAGACATTGAGTCTAGGATTAATAAACTCTCTAATGGGATTGCTAAAGATATTGAAGGATACCAAGTTGAGATCCTTAAAATGGGAAGATTTATCCTCATTCCTCATATACAAAAGCTTCTCAATTTGGATATAAAGCATGGATTCCCTCATCTTTGGATGTAAAGCCTTATTTTTCCTATCTTTAAAAATGGGGAAAAAGTGTTCCTGCTAAATACAAGACCATTATGATTAGTCACATCCTAGCGAATATTTATGGGCTCATTTTGGAAAATAAGATTAGCCTTTGGCTTGAAATCCAGGGTAACAGAGCTAAAGGACAAGTTTTTTTAGGAGACATCACTCGACTATCGACCATCTTGTCACTCTTAGAATCATCGCTGAGGAATGTCACAATAATTAAATTAATCTCTTCTATTTTATTGTGGACTTTAGAAAAGCTTTTGACATTGTTCCTCGAGATAAGCTTTGGGAGAGACTTGAAGAGATCATGGTTCCTCCTGAACTAAGGAATGATGTGATCCACCTCTACGAGACTATCACTACCAAGCTTAAGACCAACGAAGGATGGTCTAAAGACATTAAATGAAATATCGGAGTTAAGCAAGGATGTCCCCTATCAACTACCCTTTTTGGCATATACAACGATAAGCTATAGGAATATACATAAACTATGGGACGCAATGGAACCAAGCTTGTTGGTGTAATCATTACTCTTCTACTTTATGTTTATGATATCGTTCTTCTTGAAAAAAACCATGATTACCTAGATAGGCAGCTTAAGACTCTTCATGTGTACTGCTACAAGATAGGTATGACAATTAATACCGAAAATACTAGAGTCATGACCATTAAATCCAAAATGATCACCCATGGTAGTTTCGTTTATAATAACCAATACTTAGAGCAGGTTTCTTGACTTTCCTCGTCAACTAAACAGGAATTATAGAATCGAGAAAAGGATTATTGGAGGGTGGAAAGATTATTTTGATGTTGAAAATAATTGTAAGTCGATCGATCATTACATTTGGAGTAAAAATAAGTTTTTCTTTGATACCCTCATCACCCTTGTTGTCTTATACGTATGTGAAGTTTGGGGTTGTATTATATCCAAATATTCATGGAGGAAGATTGATATGATTCAAAATAAATTCATAACCTACTACCTTAAGATAAAGGGAAAGAATCACTATCCTATCCTCTTGATGAAAATTGGTTTGTCCCCCTTTGAAAGTACAACAATATTTAAATATCGGATGTATAATAAGAATATTTACAACATGGAATCCACAAGGCTCCTAAAAATTGCTTCTAACTTTAGACAAAACCCCCGCCTTCACCTCAAGCGCAGATGGCATAAGGATGCCCAGTCTTGGCTCAACAACTGGGGAATTAATGAGGATATCCATATGGGAAGCAAATATAGTATCAACGATATTATTACCTCTGAGTTTGAGGAAAGGTTGTGGGAGGATAAGGATCTGGAGGGTAAATGAGGCTAACATAATATAAGGAGATGACGAGGCCCACCCTTGATACCCGAAAGTATCTCTCTGTGTTGACCAACACTAAGAAAAAAATAAACATCGCTAGAACATGATATTTTTAGTGAGACTAGATGATGGCTTATTCCAAAGACTCCTTGGAACGATAGAATCTATCAGATTTGTGATAATAAAAAGGTGGAATATGAAAAGCACTTCCTTTTGGACTACCCAACTCTTACTCACATCCGCTCTGAATTCCCTAAAATCTGCCATACTTCCAATCTTATTGACATATTAATCCAGCCTATTTACTATGATCTTGGAGTGCTTCTTTCCCTTCTCTTCAATCATATAAACAAGATTTTGAAGAATCACACTTAGATTCTTTTTATTTTTTCTTTTATGGAGGTTCAATAGGCCACATTAGTCTTAATGGATGTTAATCATCATCATCATCATCATTAATAATTATTTCATGAGAAGAAAGTGTAATAATTAAGGAATAATAAATAAATAATGATTTATTTTATTATTCCTATGTGATATGGTCAAAATGGGCCATAAATAATAAAAAAATAAAAGAAGTCAAATGATTAAGGAATAATGATTATTTATTTAATTATTCCTATGGATGGGTGAAAATATTTTTAACCAACCTAGACTCATCTTAACTCCATATCTACCAAGGGAGAGATGGAGTCTGTTTTAGTCCAAAAAATGTTTGCATCTCAAGAGATTTGATCCCTCTCAACACTTGGTGGGTCTCAAATTAAGATGGATCTAGGTTGGTTTAATTTATCCCTTTAAATATGCTATATTCAGCATGAATACCATGTGTCCATACAATGGGTCATTTTTATTTTTATTTTTAGAGAGTTATTTTTATTTTGTTATTATTATTATTATTATTATTATTTCCGATTTAAAAGATTTATATTACATTACATTAATTTTTTTATTTAATTTAATTTTTACTTATTTATTTATTTTTATGTAATTTGACTTAATCAAAATGTTAAACATTACATTACAACATCTCTACCATACTCAGAAAAAACCTCTAGATGCATTTATTTTCACAAAATAGGTAAATATGAAAATAACATGATATTATTTAAATGGATTTCAGGTTTGTTTTCAATACAATAAACACAAATAATTTAGAAAAAAATGGTTCTCTAAATCATTTACCAAAATAAAAGTGTATTTTAATGTGTAAAACTACTACATTCTAGTGTAAAATTACTAAATCTTCCAAGATGTTTAGTGGTTTTCAATCATGGAATATGTAAATATTTCACTGATGAATTTTGATATTTTAAATTTTAGTTGGAAGAGTACTCCCACGATATTGATCATTTTCGACGTATGAAATATGTAGTAAGAATTATTGTAAAATTTTGATATTTTATTTGATATCTTTTTCACTTGCCCATTCTCCGCTATTTTTTCTAAGTTGTACAAATTTATATATGAATATACTTTTTATATTTTAATTCGAAATTATATAATTTTTTAAAAATTTTCTAATTATTATTATTATTATTATTATTATTATTATTATTATATAATAATAATAATAACTAAATCTACTGCACATAAAAACATTTTATTGGGAAAATAAATAAAAGAACTTCATATTCAAAATGTTTTGAAGGAAATTGTTAATAAAGTAAAATGTTCTTTATTTTTGGCTGTCCATTTATGGTGAAGGCATCAGATAACTTAGGTGGACCACCTGTGCGGAGTGCTTCATGCTTCATTTATAACTTCATTGCGGTTACAGTTCCACCATTCTGCTATTCAATCACAACATCTCAAGTTTGAATCAATATGAACCATCCAAATCCCATTGGCAAATAAAAATTTATGTATTGAATTTCACAGAAACTCATTACCTATTATTAATACATTCTGTTGTTCAATCACAACATATCAAGTTTGAATCAATATGAACCATCTTGATGCAGGTGCATTAGGCTCAAAATTTTCTTTATATTTTCATAAACATAGGGAGGTCTCATGATTTTAAATTCTCATGTAATTTTTAGTATTTTTGAATAAAAAGTGAGGAATTGTAAATGTTCTCTAACTGCAGAGAACATGAGAGAAAATGATCAGTTGGGAACGTGAAGAGATAGGCAGTTTCAATTATTTTAAAGAATTAGGCTAAAATTAGGATTTTTGAGAATTTCAAGAGTCGGTCGAGCTGTAAAGGAACCTGAATCGATTCAAGTTCTCATTTTGAATGCATAAAAGATAGAGTAGGGGTTCAGAGCTAGAGATTTGTTCAAAACTAGAGAGTGTGCAGAGTAGAAGGCCGTAGAATAGAAGATCTGGCCCAATATGAAGTTGTAAGTGAATGCTTTCGAGTTTGATTTCAGTTGTGTGTATTGATGAGGTATTTGTTTATAAGTCCTGTATGAAACCTAAATGTATTCTTGGTCGAAATTATATAAGGAATAATTTAGTTCTGTGGGCAAGTTGTGAACTCTGTACTATTGACTGAATTAGTAATTATGTGTGAGAAGGATTTGAGTCTCTGCGAGTAACTGTGTGCTTTAATTCGAATAGTAATGGGGAGAATCGATCGCTGGAAGGATCGATTCTAATTAAGCACTTGACTACTTGTCTCAATCTATGTATGACGAACTGGATGCATTCTGAATTGAAGTAAATTTATGAATTCACCGTATGGTTGAAAAAGGGTTCTCTTCTTGAATGACGATTGCATTATCATTTTGTCCCTTCCATGGTGGGACATGATAGTGAGAAACAATGAGTTCATACAAGTGTGTTGCTTTGGGGAATTGGGATTTCATATCATTTCTTCGAGTAACATTAGAAGCGCCCTCAAATGGGTTGGAAGGCAGCTTTTTGGCCATGGTAGCAGCCAAACATGGGATCCCTTAGCATAGGGGGCTGCTGCGGACCAGATAATCTTCTGTATGCATTGCATACTAAGGAGTGCGGGTGAAGTGGTTCTTAGGGCTTAGGTACGAATTACAGTTTGGTGTTTTTAAATTTGGAATCCATTTTGGACAACTTGTTGCTGCATTTGGTGCCTATGCTGAATGTTTTTAGCTGGAACCCAATGACGACAAACTGATGTTGGTTTTGGTGGCTAACGTTGATGTT
Source organism: Pinus albicaulis (assembly GCA_034641835.2). Lineage (NCBI taxonomy): Eukaryota > Viridiplantae > Streptophyta > Pinopsida > Pinales > Pinaceae > Pinus > Pinus albicaulis. The sequence continues at coordinate 1,037,197,347 of CM076574.1, read as the reverse complement.
CTTTAGCTGGAACCCGTCTGTGGTCAATTAGTTGTTGCTTTGGTGGCTATTACTGAACCTTGGGTGCTACAGTTTTTCCTGAGTGAAGTCTGGTTGTGTTTTTTGGTTAGGTGATTGGTTAGGAGGTTTTAGCTGATTATCAATGTGGACAATTTGTTAATGCTTTTGGTGGCTTATGTTGAATGTTTTTTAGCTGGTACCCAACGACGACAACTTGATGTTGGTTTTGGTGGCTAAGTTTGAATGTTTTTCTTGCTGGAACCCAATTGTTGACATTTTGTCGATGCTATTGGTGGCTTTTACCGAATAATCAGTGCAGTTGTTTTTTTCGTTGGCACAGATGATGGCTTACCAGTGCATGTTTTGGTTATTGGTACCCCGGTCTTACTCATGCTGCCAGCGACGCTGAATGCTGCCGCATGCTCAAGTCGCTTTCTTATGGGGATATGATAGGAGGATATCTGGTTGAGAGTGTAGGTTGGGGGAGGATTGGTGATGAAGCTGTGATAGTTTGGCGAAGCAGGGAAGAAGCATTAGATTGAGTGTGGTATTAGTCTGCTTGTGAGGGGGGGTGTCGGTGCTGGTGGATTAGCTGGAGATTCGATGGACAATCGGGCTGATGGGAGGCCGTTGATTGTTTGAATATCGATCCTACTGTGCTCTTTGATTCTGGCTTTCTGGGCAGTGAGGGCCACTGCGCTGATTGAGCCGATGTTATGGATTTCTGAGAATGGCCATGGCTGCCTTGTCTCTCTAGGCGCTCTGTATGCCATAGAAGTTTTCGGTGGTTACGTCCCTCTGGTTTAGATTCGGGCAGTTTTCTTTCTCTCTGGTCGGTTTTTGATTCCCAGGATTGTGGAAGCTGCGGGTTTATCATTCGAAGCCCTTTGGGACCTGCCATTGCGGGCGATGGTGGATTTTCCTTGGATGCCATGACTGATGTTTCTGCAAATACTGGCGGCTCTCTAGTTTTTCCGGTTAGAGTTTTGTTTTTCCGGCTATTTTGAATTGTTTTTCCGGGGTATTGGCATCTCAAGTTTCCCATCCCAATATCCGTCTGACATCGGCGGCGATTGATTGTATGGCCCTATCTTGGACGGTTGTCACATTTACTGACATCTAACATCTTCGTATATTGGTCTCCTATTTATGAGCCCCGGAGCGTGATCGTTCACCTACTCAACAGTGCTCGGTTTTTCGTTTCTGGGTTTGATTCTTAATCAGATTTCGATCCGTGTCTCTCTATTTATGAGCTGCAGTACGTTTCTGCTATTTATCCAAAATCGGAGATCTCCCATATCCAGAATCTAGGATTCTGTCTTTCTTCTACGTCATTCGTTGTTCTAGCTTTGGGCTCTTGGTTTATTGCTCTTCGGGCCTGCTGCATTTTCGATCTCTGGATGTACGACCTGACCGCCACTAATCCCTTCTTCGATATTTCAAGTTTTCACAATGGATCCCGACGGTTATCAGTTTTCTGATTTGTCGATTTCTGCTGCAACGGGTATTTGCTTGGACCTGGAGGCCGATGAATTCATTATTCGTCAGGACATCTCATACCCATTCGATCCTGGATCTGAAGGGCATGCTGGTTTTGGTAGGATGAAGTAAGGTGTCGGATCTCCGGATCGAGTTGGGGAGCCGGATCTCCCCCAATCATGGGGATCTGTGGGTGCTTTTTTGTTTTCAGGACAGTTTATCTTTTATCAAGCGAGCCTGTTTTGGTGTGCAGGGTTTTTGGTTTTGTCCACGGCTGGTTTTCTTCTTCAAGCGATCCTGGCATTTTCATCAAGCGAGTCGGATTTCCACATGTCATGCGTGCATGATGAATTACAAGCGAGCCAGTTCTACTACACAAAGGTTTGCGCACTATAATGGGATCTCGATGTCGCTCAAGTTATCAAGTGAACCTGATTTGGTGTTTGTACAAGCGGGACTGCCTCTTATCAGCCATGGAAGACACTATGGAACTCTCCTTTTTGTTTGCCTTCTTTCATTTCAGTTATCTTTTATTTCCTTATTGTCATGAATATGATGCTGCTGTATTTTCTCTCAATGTTCTTTTCAATGTATACAGGTATGATCTCGTGGGTATGTTTTATACTACCCGTAATGTTGTTGGCCATGAACATCGAATCACTTCTCTTCAGAAGTGTATTCTGGATGTATTGGGTATATGGGGTTTTCTCGCTGTTTTAAATAACAGTTTGAAAATGTATTGATTATCATGTACTGTCATATATTTCTTTTAATATATACAGCGTTTTTTTCTTCTGAAAAAAAGAAAAAGAAAAAGGGTTCGATTCCTTCCAATTTAGTCTCAATCTATCGGAAGGGAATTTGAATTGATGTCCTTGTGTGAAAGAATATGAACACGCCAATGTGTGCTGGAGTGATCACATAAGATGGTGTGTGAAATAGTAAGCTGTGGGGTACGCGAATCGATCACGGGGTGATCGATTTCACAACCGGATTCTTTCATTGATATAATTTATACAGTGTTGAGGGTAATGTTGTTTCCATGCACAATATTCAGAGGAGGGGTTTAATTATAACTCTGTCATATATACATCAGGCGTAAGGTCGATTAGGTAAAGGAAAAGGCTATGGTTCGAGTAGCATTGAGGAAGGAGATAGAACCACGAGCTAAACGGAACCTTGAGCATTGAAGGCAGTTTCAGAGAACACCCCAATGGTATTCACATTATTCAAAAGTGGTAATTTGGATTGACAAAAAAAATGTGATAATAGTCGCTGGCTGACACACGTCCAAGACTGGTTTATAAAAATTGCGCTTATCGAGTTTTTTTTAGGCATTAAAGCTCAGAACAATTATTTATTCATAAATCGGGGCAGGTTAGAGTGTTGGAACCTATAGCAGCAGTATGTTGTAAAGCATTGTGGGCCTGGGGTGTTAAGTTGTGTTGCGCTTTGTTTAATAAAAGGTCGAACCCTGTATAATGAACTGATGTGTAGGGCCCACACATATTGTGTTAGTGGTTTAATGAATTGATGTGTAGGGCCCGCACATATTGTGTTAGTGGCTGAGATTTAAACCAAGGCCCAAGATTTATGTTAATGTTATAACACTCGATTCAGGAGTATATATATATATACTATGTGGTAACGTGATTCTTGTATGGAATGAGTTATACGCTGGGCGCATTACTATGTGTTGAGGTTTAACGTTAGTAGGGTCGGAGTAATAATCAAAAGGATTATTTGAGCACTTGTGGGTTACAGAAAGGGTTAATACATTGATAATTATTCATTGAAGATTGAGGGGTCTTTATGACATATGGTCTCTAACCATAGGCTTGAAGTAGATATAAAAGTTTCCGCATTAAATTATTGAGTTGCTCAAATTTAAAATTATTGGGTGTAAAATTTGAGTGCATTATTTGTATATGCATAGAGACATGGAGATCGTGGGTTGAAAATGAAACTGAAATATTATATATGGACTGAGAGTGTGTAAGCAGGTAGCCCGGGCATCACATCCAAATCCCATAGGCAAATAAACATTTATTTATTGAATTTCATAGCAACTCATTACCTATTATTAATACATTCTGCGGTTCAGTCACAACATCTCAAGTTTGAATCAATATGAACCATCCAAATCCCATAGGCAAATAAACATTTATGTATTGAATTTCATAGCAACTCATTACCTATTAATTTCCCCATGGGGTTTAGGAAACGGATATAAGCTTCCTCTCTTAGGATAGATTACAAAAGCTCCATGCACCGTAGCTCGGAGCCATGAGATATGAGCATGCCACCACAAGGTTCCTTCCTGTCCACTAGTTGTGAATCTGTGAGTGTAAGTTCCACGTGGTTGAATGGGGGCATTGTGTAATATATGCCGTTCCATTGGCCCACATATTGATAAACAACAAGTCCAATAGTCAAACCTATCACTAATTATATCAATAACGGATCATGTACTGTTGTCAAAGATTCCCATCAAGTTTCAATAGACATACCAGTGAACAGTGGCATTGTACTGGGCGTTGTTAATAACTTTAACAATAACAGCGTCTCAGTTGTGGACACACAGAGTTGGACCCGGTAGCTGTCCATTGACGGTGATTATTGTAATCTCTTTACATAGTCTCGCAACAGTCTTCGGTGCAATCTGTGCAGGAATTTAAAAGAAACCATCAAAATATTGCAGGTAATTGGTTAATCTAAACCTTATACCTTTGTTTTCACAAGCTTATAGCTATGCGAAAATAAGCCGTGAAAATAGTGAAAAAGTCAAATTACGACGAAGTTATGATGGTGTATTTTGCCGTGTGTAATAGCAGCCAAACATTTAATTAATGAGAGGAGAATAGGAAGCCTGGCTGAAAGCAGTCGTACTGATAGCAAAAACATTGCTGCAGGAACAAGATACCCTAATCCTTTAAGCATAAATCAGGTATTCTCTCTCCTCATTGAGACAGATGGATCAGCCAATACCAAATCGAAACTTTGCAATCGAGTGCTCCACTAGTTTGTTTTTCTGCTAAGGAGACCGAAAATATAGGGAAGACAATGCGTGAGCCATTGTCACTCAGGACAAGTGGTTCAATTCTCAATCCAGACATCATGACAAATGGCCCAAAGTGATCGCAACAGATTTGGCAGCATGTCCCTTTTACTGAATATATTTATATGTTTGACACTCATACAACTCCCATAGATGTGCGATCTTTATATGTTTTCTCCCATAGATGTGCGATCTCCACAACGTGAATCAGACCGTTTGGTCACGTGTTGTGAAATTTGATTTAATGTCAACGATGAACCAAAAAAAATATTGAAATTGGACATACAATCAACACCCTGCAGCCAGCCCGATTCATAATATTCACTCGATGGGTCAAAACTAAAATATTTCTATATGCGTATCAGATGGAAAGCTAAACATATAAACCTAAAACGTAAAATGTAAACATAATTTGATGGTAGTAATAATATTTGTAAAATTGTAATGATTTGGTAAATCTTGTTTCAAAATTAGGGATGTCATCACCAAAAAGTGTAATGCTTAGACTTGGTCGGAAGATGGGGTAGACGCTATATTACATAGCAAAACAATTTATTATTATTATTATTATTTTAATTGTTATAATTATATGATTATAGTATCAGTTTATATCCATTTTAATTCAGGATCTATTAATTTCTAAGAGTGATCAAATTTCTATAGATGCAAACTTTTTTTTATTTGAGGGCAAAACTTGAGGAAAGGTTTGCACCTCTAAATATTTGATCCCTCTTATTACTTGATAGATCGACAGTTAAGATGGATCTAGGCTCGTTTTTTACACATTTAGAAATAGATTCTTGAAATCACTTTGTTTCATAAAGTTGGGTAAGGTTTCAAGTAAGGCAAAAATTAAATGATTATAATTTGGTGTGTTTCGCCCAACACATAAATTAAATCATTGTAATTTGGTGGTGTTTCAGGTAACCGAGAAATTAAAGCATTCTATTTTGATGGTAATGATTATGATTATTACACATGATCAGTAGATGAAAAGGTAAAAACAAAATGGTAGAAAAAAATAAAATTGCAATTCGTACTATGAAATCCTTTCCCATCTCTCGAAATACATCCTTGTCTTACAGATGCTTCCTCACAAATACAATTTGACACTTTATTTGTGTTAAAATTAGATTAAATTTTAATGTTAGACAGTACTTTTACATTTACATTTAAGTTTACGTGAGATAGTCAATGCATGTATTGTATTCAAATACAAACCTCTCAATCCAAATTTATTAAATTTAATAATATTAATGTTATAATATATTAATATGAATATTAAAATTAATAATAATATTAGTATTAATCTTTAAATATTAATATTAGGATATTTGGTCCTTAGGCTTCACCTAAATAAAACCTCTTTTATGAATGTTCATGAATATGAAGAGTATGGAGTAAATAATCATGAATATAAATAGTATGGAGTAAATAAATAAAAAAAGAGATTTTATTTTTTACCATATCTCTGGTTTATTTATATTTATATTTATTTACCATACCTCTTTTATTTACCATGGTATTTGGCCCATAGGCTTGGTATATACTTAGATGTCGATTTCTAATCATATTTGATATATTTTTATGTATTTACCATATATCTTTTTATATTTATTTATTTATCATAAATATTGTATTTCTCCCATAGTATTTAGCCCATGGTAATAATAATTTGTCCCATGGTATTTGGCAGTGGTATTTGGCCCATAGGCTTCACCTAAAAAAAACATCTTTTTTTTAGTTTTGGTAAATATAAAGATATTTGAGTAAATATAAAAAGAGGTTTTATTTATTTACCATACCTCCAATTTATTTATATTTCTATTTATTTACCATACCTCTCAAGTACCTATAAAAATAGGTTTTGGAAGATTTTATGATTATGTATTATTTAAAATTATTTTTAATACATTTATGTTTAGTTCTTTTGAAAATATTGAAACACTTTACAATAATTTTATAATATTTTATCATTATGTATTATTTAAAATTATTTTTGATACGTTACTGTTTAGTTCTTTTGTAAATATTGAAAAAATTTAGAATAAACAATTTAATTTTATAATTCTAAAAAATGTCTTGAGTCTTTCAAATAATAACTAGACAACCACACTCCCAATTGGGGTGGCAGGCAGACGTGAATTTGATGGCAGAATGAATATGAGAGTTAAGGTAAAAAAGGACATCATGAAGGCAAACCTGGATAGAGGCAAGTGGCATGGTACAAGGAATGAAGGTGACCGCGTGCAAGGGGAGCGGAACTATGTTCAAGGTTGGTGACACATGAGAGATAGAAGTAATATACACATGAGGAACTGTAGGGATTATATGCACCTGGTTGAGGTTATCACATGTATTGTGAGGTAGACAATGAGGCACTGTGTGCCAGCGACGAGGAGGGAAAATATTGGCATAGGAAACATGTGACAAAATTTCGGAGAAGAAGGGTATGTGGCTATATTTTCTTATACAATTCCTCTGCAAATAGCTCATTCTAAAGGATTTGTAATGACTGTGATTAGTAAGAGGTATGGTGTGCAAAACAATGTTTGGTCGTATGGATGGGAGTCAGAGGGACCATAAGGGGAAGGTTAGATAGGGGTAGGTTGATTTCTCTGGTATTTGGTATCATGTTCTATAAAATGAGGGATGGGACCCGGGTAGAATTTCAGGCGAACGGGTAGACATGTACAAACCCAAGTTGAACATCGGAAACCCAGGGAAGAGAATGGAAGTCATGAAATTGAATAAATGACCCGATCACTAGGGAGTTGGGTGGGTTTACTGTGAGCCTGTCTCGGGCAGTGAAGAAGGGCATACCTCTTAGGGAGGAAACCCAGAAAAAAATGGGAATTTTGCAGAGATGGTGAGGCCAGAGTCTCAAATAGGGAGGCATACTTTTCATAGGGTAGGCCAGGGCCTGCCACAGAGTCATCGGATCATTCTGGGTGGTCGAGGTGTAAAGTCTCATGGGGAAGTTAAAGTGGCATGTTGGGTTTTTTTATACTATAACTGCAGCACTGAAATGTAAATTTTAGTTTTTATGAATTTTTGTTATGTCTATGTGAAAACCTATGGAAGGCAGCATAGAAGCACTAAGCCTCCAACTATAGGCGTACAATATACTATGGCTCAGGAAAAATTAACGAAGGAGGAGAGTGGAGGGGGAACCCGAAGGAAGACGAGGAAGAAAGGTCAGAAAGGTAGTGTTGAGGCTCTAGCTAGTGCTTCGAGACATATGGGGCGTAAGCCTCAAGCTGATCATATTGTAGAATCAGCCATGGCATTTATTCAGGAAATCCCACCTCAAGTCTGGAAGATCATGACCAAATGGGAGGAACTGCTCACCACGCAAGCTGAGGAAGAGGGAGTAAATATGGAAGAAGAAAATATTGTGTGAGATTTTGGAAATATTAGAGGAAGAGTTTCCCAATATCAGCAAAATCTACAATTATACTGGCGTATGAAGCACCTAGTGGCTAAAGCCATCATGTATACCACTCAATTCATGCAAGTTGATCCTTCAATGCAGGAAATTCAGATGGAGTTTCAATTATTGCAATTTCAATTCCATAGATAGAGCACCTAGATGAGCAAAATTGAACAATTCCTGAAGAACTTGCAACAAACAGAGATACTCGGGTCTAGTGCCAAAGATCCGATGCCAATTGACTCCTCCGAGGCTTGACATAACTATTTCCTTTCTTCCTATAATATGTATATGTGTTTATGTCTATGTTTATGATGTTGAATTATGTCAGTAGTATTAATGTGTCCACCATGTCTAACTATGCCGAAGTCACAAACATTGCGGCTATAAAAGCTGAGTCTGACAGATTGAAAGCTTTTTGTTTCTGGATGGCTTACAATGCCTTCCAATGGCCAACAGATCTAGTTCCCCAATAGGGCAGATAGAGGCCAAGAAAGTTAATTCTACAATGTAAATTTTCCTATTGAAAATGAATATAAAAAACAGGTACTGCTCACCTTACAAAAAACATAAAAAATTAACTAGCACAACGACATTAATAAATGTGGTTGATAAATGCTTGAGCCACATTTATTGATAATATATAATAATAATAATAATAATTACTATTAATATTTTTGTTTATAATATTTATCTTTTCAATAATGGTTAAGTATTAATAATTATTAATAATTAACTATTATTAGTTAATAAATTTTTAATTATAGTTAACAATTATAATTGAAGAACTATAATTATAATTGCAATTAGAACTAGCACAACTACATTAATAAATGTAGTTGATAAATGCCAATAGGCATATATCAACCAAATTTATTAATAATAATTAATAATAATTAATAATATTTTCATTTATAATATTTATCCCTTTAATAATGGTTAAGTATTAATAATTATAAATAATTAATTATTATTAGTTAATAAATTTTTAATTATAATTATAATTACAATTAGAATTATTTGTAGTTATAATTATTTAAAATTACAATTAATTGATTGATTGTTGTATCAGTATGGTTTATAGCATCAATCCATTTTGTTTATAATATTTATCCCTAAAATAAACATATTTGACTGTGGTTGACCATGATTGATGTCCATATTTAAAAAATCTTCTCATAATGTGACCTTGGGCCACAATTTACTATGCTTGACCCAGATTGATTTTCATATTGAGACAATATTTGTCACAATACAACATTTTACCATGGTTGATTTTCATATTGGGACAATCTTTGTCACAATGCGGCATATGACGATGGTTGACCTTGGTTGATTATGGTTGGATATGATTGACCATGATTGATATTATAAACCCAAGTGAATAATAAACAAAATGGATTGATATTATAAAACCAAGGGATTATTACTAAAAATGCAAGGGATTAATAGTAAAAAGCCAAGGGAAATATATTAAAACCAACCTATATAAACCCTAAGATAAATATTACAAGTACTAAAATAAACATGGTTGATGATGGTTGATTTTCATATTGAGATAATCCTTGTCACAATGAAATGTTGCACCATAGTTAACCATGCTTAACCATGGTTTATTTTGATATCAAGACAATATTTGTAACAATGGGACGTTCGACCATGGTTGACCATGACTGACCACGACTGATTTTCATATTGACACAATCTTTTTCACAATGCGATGATTGATTGTGCTTGACAATGATTAATTTTCATATTGATAAAACGTTTGGCACAATGCAACTTTGGAAAATGGTTGGTCATAGTTGACCATGTTTGATATTGATATTGATATAATATTTGTTACAATGTGACCATGGTTTACCATTGTTTATTTACATATTGACACTTTCTTTGACACAATGTGACGTTGGAACATGGTTGATCATGGTTGATTTTCATATTGAGAGAATCCTTGTCATAGTGAGACATTGGTTGGTTTTCATATTGAGATAATGTTTGTTACAAAGTGATGTTGGATCATGGTTGACCATGATTATAAACCAAATGGATTTATATTAACCTTGCTATTAGTTTTATCAACCATATGAATAATATTATACCCTAGAAACATGAACCCTTAGATTAATATTCCCAAGGGAATAATAAACCCAAGGGATTATAAACCCTAGGGAATAATATTAAACCCAAGGGATAAATATTATAAAACAAAGGTTGATTTACCGTAGTTGAACAAGTTTGATTTTCATGTTGAGATAATATTCGACACAATATGACATTGTACTGTCAGCGACCATGGTTGGCCATTATTCTAAACCCAATGGATTTATATTAAAAACCCTATAAGTAAGATTAAATACCCTAGGAATATGAACCGTTAGATTAATAAACCCAAGGGATTAATAAATTGAGGGGACTAATTCTAAAACTACAAGTTATTATGAACCTAAGGGAATAATATTAATCCAAGGGATTAATATTATAAATGCAAGGTATTTTAACCCTAAGATAGTAAATATTATAAACCCAAGGGATTATAAATCTAAGAGAATAATATTAAACCCAAGCGATAAATATTATAAACCCAAGGTATCTTAACCCTAATATACATATTATAAACCATAAAATAAACATGGTTGACTATGGTCGATGACGGTTGATTTTCATACTGACACAATCTTTATCACAATGTGGCATTGGAATATGGTTGACCATGATTGATCATCATATTGAAACAAAATTTCCCACAATGTGACATTAGACAATGGTTGACCATTTTTTATTTTCATATTGAGACAATATTTTTCACAATGTGACCATGGTTATTGATCATGGCTGACAATGATTGACCATGTTTGACCATGGTTTCTTTTTATATTGAGACAATATTTGTTATGATGCGATATTGGAAGATGGTTGACCATGGTTTATTTTCATATTGAGACAGTCCTTGTAACAATGTGACATTAAATCATTGTTGACCATGGTTGATTTTCATATTGGGGAAATCTTTGTCACAATGTGACATTGGACCATGGCTGCGCATGGTTCAAAATGATTATAAACCCAAGGGATTTGTATTAAACCCTATGATTAATATTATAAGCCTTATAAATGATATTATACCCTATGAATATGAGCCCTTTTATTGATAAACTCAAGTGATTGATATTATAATCCCAAGGGATTAACTCTAAAACCATAATTATTATAAACCTAAGGGATTAATATTATAAACTGAAGGTATATAAAAAATAAGTTAAAATATTACAAACCCAAGGGAATAATAAACCCAAGGGATAAATATTATAAAATCAAGGTATATAAACCCTAAGATACATATTATAACGCTTAAACTAAACATGGTTGACTATAATCAACCACAGTTGATTTTCATATTTGACCATGATATATTTTCATATTGAGACAAAAATTTTCACAATGTGAAGTTGGACAATGGTTGACCATATTTAACCATGGTTAATTTTCATATTGAGAAAATCCTTGTCACAATGCGACGTTGGACCATGGTTTACTATTGTTGATTTTCATATTGAGAAAATCTTTGTCACAATGCGACATTGGAGCATGGTTAACTACCGATGAACATCGTTGTCACAATGCGACATTGGACAAAGAGATAATCTTTGTTATGATGTGACCATGATTTTTAACCACGATTGGCCATGGTTGAGTGGGGTTGGTTTTGATATTGAGACAATCTTTGTCACAATGCAACGTTGGACCATGGTTTACCATTGTTGATTTTCATATTGAGACAATCCTTGTCACAATATGACATTAGACCTTGGTTGAAAATGATTGATTTTAATGTGGAGACTATCTTTGTCACAATGCGACATTTTACCACGGTTGATTTTCATATTGAGACATTCTTTGTCACAATGTAACATTGGACCATGGTTAACCATGAATGATTTTCATATTGAGAAAATCCTATGATAAACCCTAAGATAAATATTATAAACATATAAACCAAATTATATAAAACATATAGTTTTAAAAATTCTATATTCATATTGAGATGTTAAATATTATAAACCAAGATTTATAAAATATATAGTATTAAAACATTTATCTTCATAATGAGATGATGGTTATACAATTTCAAACACTTTATTCTATATGTCTTATATATAAACCATAAGCTCTCGGTTTTTCGCAGTAGTTGCACGATGATGTTGTATTAATGCTTTAGATGAAGATTAAAACATAATAATAATAAAAGATAAGTTCGAATCAATTGAAAAAATAAAATTGGATTCAATTCAATGTGTTATATTGTAATTTTTTTATTTTTTTTGGTCAAAGTCTATTTATCATAGAAAAAATTACATGAGAAAAAAATGTTGTATTACATCTAGGCAACCCAAGAGGCAAGAAGTGTCAAGACTAATTTGGGTGCTTTCCAAGGCACACGGTGCTCGTGGTTCTTATCCACACAAAATTACAAAGCATTCAGATCAAACATAACATCATGGGGGCGGGTTCAGAGGCCCTACCGGTGGACCCGCAAAGATGTGTCCTTGTTTATGCACATGGTAGTCGATCTGGTCCACATGGACCTCTAAAGCTTGGAGGTGGTCATCTGAGTACCTCAGAAGTCGAATCAGACTCTCCAAAGCTTCAAGGTTCTTGTTTTCTAGGTTCTAAATGTCATTGATCTAGGCCACAAGTTCCTTGTGATATGATACCTTTGTTCATGCAGAGTGTCCAGGTTGAGCTGGATATGTTGGAGTTGTCCTAAAATCGTTTCAAGGGTGACCGAAGCCTCTACCTATCCCAGTGATTGAGCCAGAGAGACTACCATGGCCGCCACCCAGTGTTGGCTCTCGGTGGATTTTGAGTACGAACTAGAGTCCTTGGGAAACCGTCAACCCACCATCCCATGTCCAAATCCTCCTTGTTGTGCACGCCCCTCTCTCGCGGCATGCACTTGGTGACCACCCGCCAACATTTTGCTATGTTGAAACTCCAATTAATCATGGGCCAAGCAGCCCCTAACACCACAACACCGACCTCGAAGGCACTTCTATTCATTCTGCTATATGCATCCTATGCACTGCATAAAATAACCTCTACTCTACCATCAATTGCGCTGCAGCCTTCGATTTTCACAATAATCCGCCACCATATGCAAATTATGGTCATAGGAGAACCAAAAGGGTTGGTGAGCCCAAATAAATACCACCTTAGGGCCCTGTTGGGGGTCTTCCTTCCCTGCACGTCCCACTTACCAGTTTCCATTGCCATGGGGCAATACCAGAGCCACCCTTGTGAGGGAATTTCCTTTGCTAGAGTTTCACACTCACCACCTTACCCCTACTCTTGTTACAGTGCTCGGTTGTCGTTGCCAAGAGTCTGCCACTTGTTCAACCACCATCCACAGCTTCCTATTACCAAACTCAACCACTTCATCTCCTGCCGACATAGCTCAAGCCAGGGCTTGATAGTTAGCGTTCGCACATCAAGGAGGACCGTCATGCCAACTTTCACCATCACTTGCAATTGCCAAACGCTCACCTGCTCGCCTGCTCCACTCTTAACTTTGACGTCACATGTCGTGAGTCCACTCGTCCCGAGGCTCATTACCTCTCAAATGTGGGAGTTAAATGTGGTCGTTGGCACGTGGGCTCGATATGGTTTGGCCATAGATGTCCTCCGCCCACCTAGCTCACTTAGTTGACACCCCCATCGGTGATAATTTTTCTTTTATTAATAAGTTCACAAACAATTTAAAAAAAAATGTAGGGTACATATCACATTAAAGTAAATTTAAATATTAATAATAAGTCATATTCCTAACTAAGATGTTTCAAAACATGTCAAGTCCCACTAACACAACTGGTTGATAATGGGTCTCCTCAACAAAGTGACCTAGAATCAAACCTCACAAGAGGTAGTTATGCCCTATGCTAGGGAAAAAAAACATGGTAAATTTCAGTTAGTTAAGAGTTGGTGTGGCCTAAACCTCTTTTCTAAAATTTTATACTAAATAACTATACATTTAAATGTAATCAATAATTATTGAAATACCAGTTAAAACAATCTTTTTCTCAAATTACATATTCAAAACGACTTTTATCTCACAGAAATTGATAAAAATAATCGATATTAAAATTTTATATTATTTTTAAATTATTACCATATATATATTTTTAATTCTTAACTACTTTTATATATATAAAAAAATACAAACCTCTTATGTGTAAGAAAAACCTTCTCTATTATTCATAACAATTTATAAAATAATTGCACTAAAGTTAAAGTGATTAAAATTTAATAGATTGTTGGATGGGGTTATTAATTTACTTTATTATTACATGTAAAGTTAGTATTAAAATCCTCTTCGCAACGTAAAAATGACCATTAAATAAACTTATTGGGGATTCAATGTAAATGACCATTAAAACATTCCCTTTTTTAAACCAATATGAATAATAAACTTAGGGATTAAATGTGGGCACGACTTTGACTGAACCTATACGTCCTTCTGTCATTTATTTCTCTTTAAACCTTGGTGCTTGGTATTAGTTATTTCTCTTTAAACCATGGTGCTTGGTACTAGTTATTTATTTTTAGTTTATGAAAGAATATTTATAGGATATTAATAAATGTTATAGTAAAAAAAATTACAGAATAACTAAAATTTTTTGGTAAGATTATGGGTTATAGTTGTTAAATTTTAGTATTTTGGGTTCTCTAAAAGTTTTTATGGTGCTGAATCTATTTCCATTATAAAAAATGCAATTCAAACACTCCAACTACCTGATTTTTTCAGTGTTCCATGGGATGCATCCCCCAGGGTGGGGGACGCGCTTCTCCGCTCACCCACACCCCCGAGATGGGGAAACTCCTAGGGAAACTTTCCCCACGTCCCCTTTTTGGAACACTTGGGGAAAGTGTACGGGGGTGTTTTTCTGGTGACAAAATGCATCTCTCTTGTGGGGGTGGGGACGAAGCGGACGAGGGGATGCAGGGGGGATGCAAGAGGGACGCGTCTCCCAAATTTTTTCGCTAATAGCAATTAAAAAAACAATTTATGTATTTCACTGCTTTCTATGTTTATTTTTAGTTCAGTTTTATACGGTTGTTTTAGGCTTCTAATGTCATTGTGATATGATGAATTTAATTTTTCATGTGCATTGCGTAGTTTCAATTCTCAAATGATGAATTTAATTTAGATTTACCTTGCATAATATTAATGCCCATTGCCAAACGATGAATTTAGATGGAACATTGCATAATGTCAAATGATAAATACAATTTAGTGATTTATTTTTAGATCTACATTGATGATTGTAGAAATGTCAAATGATAATTTTACTTCACAATAGTCTAATATGAAATGATGATCATATTTAGATGTGCATTTTATAATTAATACTAATTTAGTTATTAACCTATTGTTGGGATTTTTATTTATTTTTATTTTTATCAATTAATTTTTTAATAATTTTATAATTTTTATAGATCTGATATCTTTTTATTTCTCGGAAATTTCCCTAAATTTTGGGGTTGCTTATATATATCCCCTTGTACGTATCTCCGCTGTCGCATTTCCCTGTCTCACAAACTTGATGAAACATTGAATTTTTTGTATTTTTTCTTACCAAATTTCAAAAAAGTGACAAAAACAAAAACAAAAACAAAAAGTGCCATCCATATAATTCTGTTATGTCGGTAGCCAACTCCTTGATAAATTTCGTTGAAAAAAACAGTGATCATGATTTGGTCATGGTTTAAATAACCCTGCGATTAAAAACGAAGGGACAAAAAAGACGACGAGGGTAATGTTTGGAATTCCGCCACCATACCTTGTAACGCCCGGGAGAAGAGCAATCACAGCTAGCAGCGACCACAGGTTTTTTTAATCCATTTTTTGTTCGACTATTTGGGCTTCCTCTACCCTCAACCATTGATGATACACTAAGACGAAGAATATGCCTGGCATATTCCTTCGATAATTTATCCCCGCCGTTCATTAAAATCAAAAAATAAAAGTCAACACATCTAAGTGCATATGGAAATGCCTATCGGAAAATAACACCAACATATTTCTTAATTACTATAATATAAAATATCACAATTTTTTTTTTTCAATTGAATCATTTAGAATTTCATTTCACTTAATCACTACCAAGCTAAGTTCACACATTTGACTTTAAACCCGAGGGCTAGGTAATAATGGCTCTGCTAATAATAATTTAATGTTTTTTAATTTGAGTAATTTTATAGCAAAATTTCTTTACTTATATAGAATCAAAACTATATATATTTTGGTCTCCCGTCTGTGTACTACGAGGGAAACAACGTTAATGGAAGGACCAAAGTTGTTTAAGAATCCAAAAATTCGGCATGTTTTCAAAGATTACAACCCCTCAATTTTTAGCCTTCAAAAACATCATAATCAGTTATTGATATAGAGCTAAAAAACCATAAAATAACACGAGCATGTGAGAAATGTTCAAATGGAGTCATCCAATCTATGCGGTGTCAGTTGAATCTTTGCTTCTCCTGGGTGAGCATATTGAGTCCAGTGGAAGATTCAAATGAAACCCAATGCATTGCAATGGATTATCCATGCTTTTAACTATAAGTTGAAGATCGTCAAACATCAATAATATTTCATTCGGAGTTGTGTTTCAATCCACCAATGCTTTTCTAAACAACATTTTAAAATGTCATAATGTGTTAATGGTGTATGTATACTAGTTAAACATCCCTTTATTATAGCCAACATCTTAGACCCAATCAACAATTTCACTACCTATCTTATATCCAATAAGCATCCTCTTTCTCCAATAATGTTTCTTTCAATGTTGATAATTTTTTCTTGCACTTATTGTGGCATGTTGGCCCTATAGTAGTTGGCTAAGGTTCAAACACATTGTTAGGCATAAGAGCTCTCCATTTTCCTGTAATAAGTTAATCAATGACAAGCGCTTTCTTATCAATGCACTATAATCCCTACTTGTGTCATATTATAGAGAAGGGATTTCAGGTAAAATGGTGGCCATAATGAGAGGATAAACCAAATAGGGTGGAGAGAAGGAGTTAGGAGAGTTGTACCCAATACCTTTTACAAATGGGCATAGCATCCTTGAGGTATGGGAAATAACAAGGAAGATCCAAGGAATAGAAGCAATAGAGACCAGTTAAATAGGTACAAAAAATTGTAAGGGATGGGGCCATATATACGGTAGAATACCAAACATGGTAACAGAAAAAAAATGAGCTAAGTTTGCTTTAAAGGGAACCAATAAAGGGGAGCTAGGATGAGGATTAGGTGAAAAGAAATGTCAAGAATCTTATCGTCAATCCATCATATTCATTGTGCATACATTATAGGAAATTTCAGCCTAAAAGTGGCCTCCTAAGGAAAAATAATAAAATAAAATATGAATTTTGGAGGGAAAATAAGTAAACTACTTTTTTAATTGTATTTTTGACTTGTCTCCTTATATATTTACTCAAATTTCAAGTGTATACACTCATTGGATGCAGAATTAAATTCCACATCCAACAAGTACCCATTATGCATACGTTTTAGAAGATCCACATTGATCAAAATTGAAGGTACATTAAAAAAGCGTGTTGAACACGTTTTTTAAACAATTTTCAATTTTTGAACAATATGGGGGCTCTCAAAAGTATGATTAATGGGTACTCATTGGATGTGAAATTTAATTCCGCATCCAACGAGTGTCTACACTTGAAATTTGAGTAAATCTATAAGGAGATAAGCCAAAAATACAATTAAAAAAAGTAGTTCGTCTTATTTCCCCCCCAAAATGTTTATATGCACCTCTTTTTAAATTTAAGGGATTTTGGTTGGTTTACATATTATGACATAGAAATTACATGCAAATCTCATGGGCACTTTTAGGCTAAAATTTCCACTGATGGGAGTTTGAGGCCATGAGTAACGATAACGTTTTAATGTTTCAAGCTATATTCTATGAATTCTCCTCATGCTCATGCATAATCAGTTTAGAACTTGTGCCTGGCATCCCCCACGTCATGTAACACGCAGTTAACATTAAACCTAATGGTTTCAATGAATTCATACAATACATTTGTTATCCTCAACTCTCTCCATTAACCATCGAAATGATAATAACATTAAACACTACCTCTGTTGTATTGCCAAACACCTTGAATGGGGTGCCTTCCTGTTGCTTAATTCAAATACCAGTGCTCTAGGGGGCAGTTTGCAACATATTCGAATGGTTTTCCTTGGTAAGTAACCTAGGTGGTTACCATGTGCTCCCCCACTTAGATCCTTCGTATCATCCCACAAAGGACTTCAATTTTAGTATTTAGTGATAATAGTGTAATATGTTTAGTTTAGGGGGTTAATATAGTTAGATGCAATTAATGTTGTATCGTATTTATTAGCTATTGAGTAGAGAAGTTAGAGAAGTGTCCTACTGGATTAGGGATGGTATTCACGAATAGCTGTAATGTAACTAACCTACTTTTTTTTCCCTAAAAATCATGGAATTCTGACAAGATTTTAATAAAATCCAATAGAAATTTTTGTAAATCCAGGTTATATCTATCAAACTTCAAGATTTTTAGTGCCCTAGAGGTTTTTGATGGTTTTGAATCCATTTCCACCATCAAAAACATAATTCAAACACTGGTAGTACTAGATTTCTTAAAACAAAATTGCCTAAATTCCAACCACTTTTAGTCATCTAAACAATTCCTCCACCTCCATAAAAAAATCCTTCACAAATGTAAAACAAAATATAATTAACTTAAAAATAATAATTATATAATATATTCTATTACAATTTAATTCATTCTATAAGTTTAATATATATCTAGTTAATGGTAAATGGAAATGGTCATTTAACATTCCTTAAACTATGACTAGCAATAATACAGTGATATGTTCCATTACAATTTAAGACCATCTAACTATTTAATAAAAAATTATTAAAGTTACGAGACACACAAACACAATGATCTTACGATGAATCCATAAATATCATTCTCTTCAGAAGGGTTGTGGAGCGATTGTAATTCATAAAAAATTAAATTAAATCTAAATAGTTAATCCACATATAAAAATCACTTGGCATTTGTTTAATCTTTGATTTTAAAAATTGAATATGAAATAAGATAATTAAAAATGCGTAATGGTTTATTAATATGAAAATTCCCATAGGGCCACCGCATTGAATGATCCTCTAATTGATAGAATTATAATTAATAAAATTCATGATTTCACTTTTTCTTAACGGGTATAATCTATTTTAACTGTAACTTTAATATTTTAATTCTTCCATTTTTATGTTAATTTAATTTTAATATTTTATTTTCATTTAATATTTAATAATATCTAATTCTATTCCTTATTCAATTTGACAAGTTTCTTATTATTACTTTAATCTTATTCCTTTTTTATTTAATTCTAATATTTTAATTGTTTTTGAATTCTATTTTTTCTTTTCTCTCTTTTAAACTAATTTAATTCTACTTTAATATTTTTATTTTTATTTAATATTGAATAATAATATCTAATTAAGTTGACAAGTGCTCTCTACCGATGTTGCAAAACAATATTTTATTTAATATTTTCACTAAATGAAATTTACATTAAAAACAAAAATAAAAATAAAAAATAAATGAAAAGATTAATTTAATGTAATGTAAACATTTTAACTCTCTCAAAATAAAATATAAAAGATAAAAATAAAAAAGACAGGTATAGTATTGGAAACCAATGGTATTGACCCATAATATTCATGTGGAATATAGCCTATTTAAATGGGGAAATTAAACTAGCGTCGATCCATCTTAACCTCGTATCTACAAGTGTCGAGAACGTTCAAATACCTTGATATGTAACTTTATTTTAGAGTGAAAAGAAATTTGATCTCTCTCAGCACTTGGTATATGAGTTAAGATAGATCTAAATTGGCTCTATCCCACCCTCAATTCGATCATTATTAATTTAACTTCACAATTTCACTCTTCCTTTCTTAATTTAATTTGACTTTCTCTAATTAGCTCCCAAAGTCCTTTTAGACTTATTTGTAATAATTATTAATAAATAAACTTTCATCAACAATTATATTTCTCTTTTATCCATCTAATGGTCATATTCAATGTCTTTCTTCCATTTATACATTTTTTGGCACTGTTCAACATATCAATTTCTCTTACTACCCCTAAGGCTCATGAAGTGTTCATCTGAAACCTCGAACACTACATTGAATTAAACATAAAATGTGTTTTTTTCACTATTTAGACAAAAAATAAAATTAATCGTAAAAACATTTCATTTCAACAAATAAATCTGATAAAGTAAAGTGCACCTTTTCCTATTTAGACAAAACTAGAACTAAAGTTATATATGAAATTCAATAGAACTCAAATTTTATCATTGAGTTACTCAACCGATGTCTTTCTTTTTCTTCACTGCAAAGCATACATGTTCTCTCTCTCTCTCTCTCTCTCTCTCTCTCTCTCTCTCTCTCTCTATATATATATATATATATATATATATATATATATATATCGAGGATGACTTCACCTTTGTTCCAACACATCAAATTGTAACAATCTCACCCATTTGTTTCCCAAGAAAAAAAATATTATTATCAAAACCATATTAATAAATTATGCTGATATACATCAATAGGCATATATTGTTGAAATTTGCAACAAGAAACAATAAAATTGGCATCCAGAAACAACATGAAAATACACACACACTAGTGTGGGATCACATGTCACAGAGTGATGGATCCTAATGACACATTAGTGTGCAACCGATTTTTAAATAAATTTGAAAATTAATTGTAATATTACCTGATAAAAACTTGTAATAGTTAACTAAGTGTGATAGACATAGTTAGCTCAAGAATGTTGAGTTCAGGGTTAGAGGATAGGCATGTAGAGTGATTCTATTATTAACAGGGTCCAGTTGCAGTTGTAGCACTAATGTAGTGTGAGTGGGATCGGTTAAATCACATTAATTGAGTTAAAATTAGTTTAACTAGTTCTAACTGTTTGATGAGCTAATGGAAGATCAAGTGAATTAGAATAGATTTAATTCACCAGTATTGATCTACCAAGTAACCAATGATTCACTATTTATAGCTTCATGCATGTTGATTATGGTGGAGACCAAGTTGAGACAAAGGTTCAAGGCAAGTAAACTATCAGTTGTATTTTTATCAAACTACCCAGATGCAGTTATATAACACAAGAATCCCATGATGAATTGTGCAATCAAGGAAGGTTGAATTTCCTTTTTAATAGGGTTTTATTTTCTCTAGGGATTGCATAAGCAGGGTAGGCTAAGGGTAGGTTGATAATTGGCTATGTGTTTGTCCAAGTTTTCCTAGATCAATGTGAAGAAATTGGTAGAGCGTATGAGGTTGTGGTGAGCACAAATACATTGTATTGTTTCAAGATTCCTTGGTTGACTATACAATAAACATGGAGGGGTTTTGAGTAGTTTCTTTCCCCGGGAATATCTGGTGTTGTGTATTGATTTACTTCTTTCTCTTACTTGCATGTGATTGAGCGATCATGTTTTATATTCCTCAAATATTGCAGAAGGATTCAATATATTTCTTTAGTAGATTGCATGATTTGATTGAGTTCATTAATATAATTTCTACATGGTATTATAGCGGTGTTAGATATTTTATACATATATAAATATATTAAACCTAATTTCAAACCCTAATAAATTACCCTAATATATAAACTCTAATATTAAACCCAATAGTATGTTTAATTTTCAATGATATTATCAAATGATAATTAATTATTATGATTGTTTAAGTGAATATTTTCTTGAATTCACATTCATCATAGAGAAGTTACACAAAATATCTCAAAAGTGTAAACAAAATGTGAGTAGGACCATAAAGGGATAGCCAAACAAGAGACACAAGAATTTTACCCTGGGAAAACCCACATGGGGGAAAACCCAACAACCTTTTCCTTAGAGAAATTATTCAGTTCAAAAAAGATACATCTAAATATTTAAGTAAAAAAAACTAGTTACACAACCCTAGTCATGCGCAGTCAGATTTCCTTTAATACAAGTCAAACTATTACCCAATGAACTCAACTTGGTCTGATCTTCTGGGGCCAAAATTCAACATCCTAATATGCCCAGAGAAGCTCGGTATTTCCTCCCATAAGTTCCCAAAACACCGCCTTATATCTATCCTTACTTTGTCCCAAAATTCCTCCTTTGATCCGCTTCATATTCATCCTATGCTTTGCCTTAGATCTACCCTTTTCTCTTAGCCATAGATGATATAAATTATGCCTCAAAGGTGATCAAAATTATTCTTTATATTGAGGAGAATGAATAACCTATATATAGGAATTCCAAGAGCCTGAATGGGTCTGTCCCTTCACTGGGGTAAACATCACCTTTTGAAGGGTCGATATGTCATTTGGAGCCAAAAATCCAACTTTTATAAATTCAAAAATTTTCTCTTTTTAAATTGACATGAAAAACATGTCTTATATTATTCATTACATAGATTTCAAGGGATAAAATAGTAATTGTGAAAGCCAACCATAGATATAAAATTCAACATGTCCTCTTAGCTACGAAGGTATTCATAATTATTATCAATATTTTCTCTTGTTGTCTAATTTCTCTAAGAAATGGATATATCAATTCATCTTCAGAATCAACAATATCTAATTAACATAATCTTGGTCATCAAATCTGAATCATGGTAAATAAAAAACATCAACTAGGTACCATAATTATTCACGGTACCTCTAACCTATGGTGTACCATTGTCTTTGGCGATACTCCTAAAACATGGTACATCATTAGCATCAACTAGTCACGATAATTCTGGTCCTTGTAACACATGGTACATAGACTAGCCTTGGTTCACTATCATCTCAACCAACATATTTGACTCATGTTGAATCTCGAAAGGAAGAAATCTTCATGAAAAATTTTAGGCTCAAAGATATACTTTCTCACACAACATATCTGGAGAGTTTGAGCTTGTTGTTGAAAGGCACCCACTCAAATAATTTATTATAGTCCTCTAGGATCATTCTTCTTAATTATGGTCAATGTACTTGACACAGGAAGAATGATTATCCTTTGAGAAACCATTCTCCCTAATTATGGTCAACACACTTGACACAGGGATAATGTATGTCCATGGTGATATCTCATCAACACTCTAGACCAATCTCTTGGTTAATATGTCCTAGAAATAATTCCTATCCTTAATTTTGAAATTTCATCACTCCCTCTTGTTGAGAGAGACATGCTCAATCACTCCAAGCTTTTCCTTAGAGTATAAAATATTCATCCTAGGATGACCTAATTGACTATGGAATTTTATTGGAGCCACATTGATCCCTTTTGTACCATGTCTTGGTACTATATCTCAATGTGCTTCGACTTGGGACCATGGTCATCACCGACACTTGATAAAACAATCATGTAAGTCATTTATGAAGCCATACTACTTCACTAACCAAGTTGCAATATACTCAGCCTCTATAATGTTGAGTGCAGCAAAATTATGGTTCATGCTCATCGAAGAAATCATAACATAGCCCAAATTGAAGCAATATCCTAATGAAATATTTATGTCTGCTGCACTCTTTCAACAATCTGAATTTATGTATCCTTACAGTTTTAGTTCAATGTTTGAGACATATTTCAAAACATAACTAGCTATGCCATAATCGACTGTACCAGATTGGTAATTCAACACATGTTGAACCACATGCCTTGGCTCAACTATAAGATTATGAACTACTTTCCGGTTCCCCTAAATGGGTGCACCTTTTGAAACAGATTTTATTATGGGAGTTATGGTTGTTCCCTCCACCACTGTAGCTTTCTATAATATCAACTATTTAGCCTAACAATCTTAATGGTAGTCCACCATTTCAAAAATATCTAAGGTATATTAATAGTATGCTTCTTTTGAGCAAGGTGTTAATGCATCAAATCTAGGTCCTTCATCTCAAACTTAGAGGTAAACTAAATCTGAATCGAAAACAAGACTTATTGAGGAAGCCTTGATTGTTCCCTATGTTACAAAAGAAAATATTTCTTCCAATGTTTATCCCTCTAACTTATGAGTCCTTAGGTTTTTGTGAGAAACAAATCATATAGGATTAAACTTGATCCATCAATCAAAGTCTAATCTACAATATTCTATTTTCAATCAAGAGACTCCTTCATGACCATCAAATCCTTGAGGTGGTCCCATGCACTATTCTTCCTCAATTTCTTCATGGAGAGAAACATTGTTTTACATACATATGATGTAATTCCTTAACATAAGAAAAAATAATTATAACATAATTGTACTTGGTGACTGCAAAAGATATATTTTCATGATCAACTCCCTCTTTCTGGTAGAATATTCCAGTTCGAAATCTCACTTTGTAAAGTTTTCTAAGTTTCCATCTACTGCACGTTGGATATTGTAGATCCATTTGGAAGACTTAACATAATTTATAGATACATATCCCTTGAAAACTTAATGACATGAAATATTACTCCCTATGAGCTCGAATCTATACTATTCAAATGCTATGGTACTATTTCCCCCTCTTGAATGAAAATTACTCTTCTTGAGAGAATCCTCTTGCCATAAAATTTTCTTCAATCTTCCTAATACTTCCACCTACTACCAAATCCTTGGTATTCTTCACTATGTACTTGAAATCCTCATTAGCAAGCCATGGACTAATGATTACAACCCAAAAAAGAAACAAATAAAAGAGACAATATAATAGGAATAACAAAAATATTAATAAGCAAATAAGCGAGATATAAAGTACTTATCTTTTGAGGATTATAGGGAAATTTTAGATCCATGTTGATCTTAGCCTTCTTGCATTCATGTTGCAAAATTATCAACCTTTTCCTCATCATCATCATGATGTCATTACTTCCTTACATGATCTAGGGTTTCTTATTTTAGAGGAAACATTAATATAGGTCTATATATAGGGTTTTATCCTCAAACCCTTAGAACCTTCTACTTTTCTAGCATTTGCAAACCCCATAATTTTCATTTAAATATTTTGAAGGTCCACCAGACTTTGTTATCTATAATATGTTCAACATATATGATGAAATTAATCATGTCATGGATGTTCCACCTTGAGGTCAGTCAAATGTGTCAAGATAAGGGACCTTCCAATGAATTTTCTTCATCAAGAAAAATATGACAGACCCACAACATACTTGGTTATTACTTCATTACTAGCAATGATGTTCTAGAAACCATGTATTCTAAGCTAAACTTTGATTTCAATCCTTTTAATCCATGTAGCCTGTACTTCATCATAATAAGAAAACTTAGAGTTTTTCAAGAGACTTAGTTTTCTCAATATTACTTCATTCTACAATATTGACGAGGAACACAACCTCTTCTTCATTTTAAGCTTATCAATTTAAAAGTGAAGGCAAAATTGAAAAGCGTGCTCCATGACATTGATCCTTATTCTTAATTATGACTCCCTTAGAGTGCAAGGAATAGAGCATACGATTGAATTAAAAATAAGTCCCATCATTTAGTACCCAAATACCCTTTTATTGATAATCAACATTAGTAGAAAATGCAATGCATCTTTTGGGGCCATTACTTAACAGTGCAATTTCCATGAAAACAAATGGGGTTAATAATTAGAGATCTTATAGCTTCAACTTCGTGGATTCTGAAAATAATGCTAAATGTTCAATAAAAAAAGAAGGTTAATTATATTACACTTCAGCATTAAATATTGTGTATGGCTCACATATTTTCTTAATTGGAATTATTGCTTCGAGATGCAATTTGAATTGGGATGTTTTCATGCTATAGGATAGTAAGTGTGTTTTCTTGCACAAGCATGATTGAATATTATTTATGAATCTCATCGTTAAAATTGTAGGTTAAGGTACCCCTTCAGTAGTCATCATAACTTCTCTTAACGTTTTCTTCAAGGATCCCTTGATGTATGAAAACAAATCACACCTTAGATACAGTCGTGTCAATCAAGAACATTCATCAACGAGGATTTTTTTTTTATCATTTCTTCTAGCTTACATTCCAAGCATCAAACCTCATATTTTAGTACACTTATTTATAACTTTTCTTCGCCTAAGTATTCCTAGCTATCATACTCATCATTGAACATCTCATGACTATGATGTGTTTTTCATGGAAGCCATATGTAAAAAAATCCTGCAAACTATGAATTAAAAAATATGTCTTGCATCTTTTATTATTCATACTAGTCAAAAATAATATTCCAAGATAACATAAGCAAGAGTTAATTCAAACATTCCATTTTTACTAAAACATCAGTCTTGTTCCATTCACAATCCAAGGGTTAAAGAAAACTTTAGTAAATATTATGCACAATTGAATTTTTGATATTGATATTTATTCTTACCACTTTCTCAGTATCATTAGAATATTGAAATAGTTCCTATGGCATTTCCATCCCTTTGTGACAAACTATAAGGCCTCAAAAACATATTGAGATAATTTGTGCACATTCAGCCTATTTGCAAGATATATTAAGGGCATCATCCTTTTTCATAGATGATCTCAAACAAACCTAAAAAATGGACCATGACCTTGGATCCATAAGGAGGGATATTATTAATAAGAAAATAAAAATTTTCCTTTACTTGAAGTCGTTCAGTCCTTTTGAGATAAAACTATGGCCTCAACCCTTTTCTTATTTAGCTCATGTGTAACAAGAAAAATATTTGCTCCATCCCTTTTTCAACAAGAATAGTACTAGGGATTCTAGGGTTGATGAAAAAATAATCCAGTCTTATGAAGGAACACAATAAAATACAAACATAAAAATAAACATAGATATGCAACAAAAATTAAACTTCATTTCATTACTATCAAATAAATGAAATATGCATAGATAGAGAATGGACATAAACTAGCTAGGGTGATGGTACATTATCTCTGAGAAGATATTTGGAAGCTACATGCCTTTGAACTATACTTAAATGAGTCTTGAAGGCCTATTTATTATTGAGACATAATGGAAAACCATAAACATCCAAAAGCCTAACCCTATGAGATGAAACAACAAACTATGGGCCTCGTTGGGTTAAATTGGTACATCAATTTTTCGAGGTCATAACTTTGGCATATGATCTCCGTCTGATGAAAACGATACCTCGTTGGAAATATTTATTTGAGGAATACAAATTCTCATAGGGAAACAACCTTTAGAAGTTTAGGACCCAAAAAAATGCCAAAAATAGTAACTTGTCCCACAATTAAGGAAACTAAAAAACAGAAAGAAACAATGGTGGCGTTCCAAGTGGAATAGGCGGGTGGCCACCAATATACACCTAGATCATTCCTCCCCTCTTAGGAAGCAATGGTCCCAATTGCATTGATTTCCTCCATGAGATGAGGAAACATTAGCTGAACTTCGTCCTTGGTGAGCCACGTGACCTCGTGAAGGAGTTGGCCTGCTTTGACAACTCGATATAGTTGTATCCTTTGTTGTCAGGTGTTATCGATCTGTGTGTCCATGATATGATCATTTGTGTCTTGTTACATGTACTTTGGGTTTAACTCTATTTGTGTGAGTTGTTCTGCGATGTTGGATGTGTCCAACAATGGTAGAAACTAGGGCTAAAGGCGATCCACATTGAACACTCAGTGCAGACAAAGGGATGGTGGAATACTAAGCTTGAAGGTATTGTGCCCTACTGACTTTGCGATGGTGTATGTCCCATATCGGAGTGGGTGAAGCTTACGGTGGGGCCCAACAAGGAACTCCTTCTGCAAATGTAGCCAAACTTTGTCACCCACCTGAAGCTTCTGCAGCACCTAATGTTGATCATGATGTTGTTTTTACTTATAATTGGCTCTGTCCAATATGTCATGGACCTATTGGAAGATGTGTTGAATATACTCAATGAAATTTTTTTCCTTGCTGGCTTTAGACTGGACATGATTCGAATCTTCTCGAGTAGATGCAAATGGTATAGCCACGTCAATGGGACATAGTGGTTGAAATCCCAAGCCCACCTGAAAGGGGTTATGGTCAGTCAAGTTGTGAAGAGCTTGGTTATAGTTGTGATAGACGTATGGGATGCTCACATTCGATGTGTGTGGATGATTTTAGTTGTACATGCACATAATGTGTACGATCATCTTGTTGACGACCTCTAGTTGCCCATCTATTTAGGGATGGAAAGCAGTGGACTTAGTGAGCTTGGTGTGCAGCATCGACTGGAGACTAGACAAAAATGTACTAAGGAACTTGTTGTTATGATCTGAGATAATAGACTAAGGGATCCCAAAGCGTACCCACACTCATTCAAAGAAGAGTTTAGTAGTATATTTTGTTGTGATATTCTTCTTGTAGGTTGCCATAATGTCCATCTTCGAGAATCTGTCAATGACCAAAAAAACACAGTCGTTGCCATGTTTAGTATAAGGAAGGATTTACATGTAATCGATGGATATGGATTCCCAAGGTCGACTAGGAGTAGGTAGTGGAGTATAAAGGCCTTGCCTCTTGATGGTCTGTTTGGAAATTACGTAGGAAGTGTAGGATTTTATGTACTTCTAAAAAACTTATCAAAGGTTTAGCCAATAGAAATACTTCTATAGTATTGCCACTATTTTGTCGACCCTGAAATGCCCAACAACTGGATTGTAGTGTGCTTCCAAAATATTATTGGCACGCTCACTTGAAGGTACACAAAGGTGTCTCAGGTGGCATAAAAGTGCATACTGGAGATGAAAATATGGAACTTGCTACAGTTCCAAGACAACCTAGTATGTGTGGCCAAATTTTGTGTCAATTTTGTAGATAAGCAACCAATTAGAAGTCTCATGCCCACAAGTGTTGAGCACAATTTTTAATGCCACGATCGCTGGTCAGCTAAGGCAGTCTTGAACATTATTGGTGTTTTCCTTCTTGTACATGATGTTCAAAGGGACTTGTTGCAGATATGTGGACCACTTATGATGGTGATAATTATGCAAATTTCCTTGCATTTTTATGAACTGCAGGGGTGAGTGATCTATGTTGATGGCAGTTTCCTTCCCCAAAATGTAATGATTCCATTGTGGGAAGGGCTACACAATGGAATACATTTATTTTTCATAAGCGGAATATTTTCGTATGGTCTAAAGTGTCGCACTGTGATATGACATTGGATTCCCCTATTGAGTAATTACTACCCCAATAGGATAGTTAGAGGCATTTGTCTCGATATCAAAGGGTTGTTGCAAGTCTGGTAATGTGAGAACTAGTTCTGAGATGATACAATGTTTCAACTAGTTGAATGCCTTATGTTTAGATTTAGAACAAAATAATTTTTCTTTTTCTCCTCCCTTGGTGACTACACTTAAGGGCCAAGTGATATGAGATAACCCTAACACTAGCCTGCAGTATAAATTAGCAAAACCTAGAAAGTTGTAGAGCTTTGTCAAAGTGGTTGGGGCTAGCCAATCCCGAATCACTTGGATCTTGGCTAGATTCACATGCACCCTCCATTTATTAATAATTTATGCTAGATACTGAACCATTATCATGACAAAAGTTCATTTATCTAAATTGGCACACAACTAATGTTGTCACAGTGTTTGGAGAACCTGTCAGATGTGGTGGAGGTGCTCTTCTTTACTCTAGCTAAATATTAGGATGTCATCCATGTGGACCATTACAAATTAGTTGGTGAATGGCCGCAAGATGTCATCCATTATCCTCATGAGGGTTGAAGGAGAATTCTTCAACATGAAGGGCATACAAAGCCATTCGAAAAGGCCCTCCTTATATTTGAAGGTAGCCTTCCACACATCGAAGGGTTCAATTCGTACCTAGTGATACCTAGACTTCAAGTCGATCTTGCTAAAATGTTTTTCCCCCTTGAGTTGGTCTAGAAGGCCATGAACCATGGTATCGAGTACCTATTCCATAAAATTATCTTGTTCAGTGCCCGATAGTCAATATAGTGTCTCCAAATCCCATCCTTCTTTTGTACCAAAATGATAAGGCTCAGAAAAGGCAAAGAACTTGGCCATATGTGACCTTTCTATAGCAGTTCTGGAATATTCCTCTTGATTCATCGTTCTCCAAAACAAAGTGCCAATAGATTGGTCCATTGGGTAGTGGCACACCTGGGGTCAGATCAATGGAGTGCTTGACTTGACAGTGCAGAGGCACCCCTATGGGGGAGGTGAAGATGTCCTCGTACTCCTCCATGACCTTGTCAATCTATTTTTGTCATGTAGAGGGGCCTTATCTAGAGCTCGTGGTCAAAATATTCTTCTTACCCTAAGGGAATATCATTAGGAAAAAAAAATTCATGGTTTTGAAAATGAGCTTACTCCATTGTTTTGCACTAACCAAAGAGATTTTTTTAGGCAGTGGTACCTCTGGTATCATGTACAACTTATTTCACAAGGAAATAATAAAATCATGAGGACTTGACTCGTACATAGCATGTTGCTTCCAAAAGTATGGTTGACTTAATAATACATCACAAACATAAAGCAAAGCACCATCACATAATATATCTCTATGAAGGGCTTGATTTTGTGTGGAAGGTGACATTGTTGGCTGATGCAGAGATCTCGTCCCTGGTGAATCCACCTGATGGTGTATGGTTGTGGGTTTTCTATGGTCAGAAAGCCCAATCGCTTCATGTCCTCTACTAAAATGAGGTTCTTTTGCCTCCCGATGTTGACAATGAACTGTAGCGGGGAACCTTTTACCAACATCTAAGAGTGGAAGAGACTCTCCTCCTCCTCTGGATCTTCAGGTTCCTCCTTATGGATATTTGTCGTGGCAAAAGTCGAATTTAGTGCTGCATCAATAATATTCTTCCCTTTTTCCCTTGTCAAGTTCTCACTAAGAGTCGGAACATGCATCTGATTCAAAAGTGTTCATCTCAGCCACCAATGACTGCTTGAAGTGAATCTCACTTGTGTTATGAGTGGAACTCTTATACAACTGACATCACTTTACTGTGTCCTTCTTCGGTATCATGGTGTTTTTATTTTCCTGTGGCTTTTGCAGTTTGTCTTGGCTTTGTCATTTTTTCTATGGTTTGGGGGCACCTTAACCTTTATTTTGATTCAGATCCAAAGTCTCACTTTTCTTTTTAATTTCTCCTCAATCTTGGCAGCATATCAGTATGTCGCACCAAGCGAGGAGATGTCGAGGAAATCCATTTCCTCTTGAATGTATTTGTGCAGACAACTATTGTAATTCAGCACCAAATGTTTCTCAAAATATTTAATGCCCAATTTCGTGCACAAGGTATGGAACAATTTCGTAAGCTCATGCACATCTTCATCCCTTTTTTGTTTCAGTGTAGTTTTTGGCTTGAGGGGTCTTGACCCAGGTTTAGAGTTTATGGATAAACCAAAAAACCCTCCAACTACTGGCCCTTTCGACACTGATCTGCATGTGTAAACCAAAGTCTCACCTGAAGCAATATGGGGGGTGTTAGAACTAGGTTTCTGCATGCTGAAGGGGGGAAATAATGAAGTGGTCCTCAGAAAAACCTGATACAGACTTATATAGATGCACACAACAATATATAACAAAATTACAGAAAATGCACAATCATTAACAAGATAACACAGAATCCTCAACACAGATAAACAAAACAGAACCCGATCCAGGTCTTAAATAATGTGAATACTTTAACAGATATATTAACCATCAATAATCATGCATAATGAGATCAGAAATCCTTGCGCAATCATTAATAGGTTTGACATATAATGTCATTTTAACAAAGCATAAAGAGTAAGTAATTTAGATTCATAAGACAGTAAGCTGCACCAAAACTGTCCTTTCTATTAGCTTTAGATCTTTCAACCAATACATCAATTGTTCCTTCCAAAACCCTTCCACGCACATGCCCAGCGGATTTTGCACATAACCAAGACTAGTCTCCATGCACACAACTATCAAGAGCCTCTTAACCCAGCTCAACACCCCTTACAGACACATAAACTTATCATAGCATAAATATCATAAAATTACTTAGAACTACTTACCTTAGACATGATCTCTCTATTTATATACGTCTAGTGCATAGATACTATGGTCTCAAACCATGGTTTTAGGCCCACGGTGTACCCTTAATCCCCTTTACATCAAAATTGGGGACTTTGACCCACCCTAGAGGACCTTGAATCCATTTGTGCAACAACTTATCAGAGCATCAATTTTATAAACTTACTTAGAACTACTTATCTTAGACATGATATATCTATTTATATACGCCTAGTGCACATATACTATGGTCTCAAACCATGGTTTTTGGCCCACAGATTACCCTTAAGCCCCTTTACATCAAAATTGGGGACTTTGACCCACCGTAAAGCCCCTTGACTCCATTATACAAAAATTTCTTTAGAACTTGTGCCTCATGGGACCGCACTCCAACAGGCCCCCAACATAAACATGTGACTTGTCCCGAGTCACTCAAGCGATGGCTCCTTAGTCTTAGCCTAAATCGTTTTGACAAAAATTTTGAGAGGGAGACTAACTCGATACTTTGCACTGCTTCATTCTGCACTTACTTAACCATATTTTATGTATTAGGCCCCTCAGCAGCCATCTCAATGATGTGTTGAGTTTGCTAAATGATTTTAAAAGTGTTTTCCAGCGTTTGTGATAACTGCAGTGCTTCTTCTACCCATGGTTGCATGCACTCCTTCAGTACGTGTTCCTTTTTGTGGAAGTCTGAAATCTCGGTCTGAATTGTTCTACACTCTTACAAAGGAGCAAGGCATTGTGTTAGGACCAATGCGGGTGCCACTGTTCATATTTTTTCAAATTGCTACTCTTTCTGGTTGAGGGGGTTGCACAACTGCTGTACTAGCAGATCATTTTGGATAGAGGCCCAAATATCCATGTCATCATTCAATAAACTATCACACTGGGTGATTTCAGTAGAAATACTATCCCTTGCGTGTTTTACTTCTGCTGCTCTCTATGCATGAACCTTTGGTGGTGTCTCTGGTTGAAATTTTGTCTCGATATTCGCAATATGATACTCATAATCTGTGCAGATTGTTTGTACTTCCACGTGCATTGATTTAATTATAACAACCAATCCTTATAATTTTTCAGTGGGAAAAACTGTAGCCAGGATAGCTGGAATGTCTTGGTAGAATTAGTTTATTTTAGCCTGTAGCGCAGTGCACTGTGCTTCTGCTTCTATGTAAGTGGTTTCTATTTATTTATGTTTTTGGTGTGCTTGCACAACCCGGTGCTATGCATCCCTTGTCTTCATATGTGCGGACGCCTCTCTATATTGAAGATTATCTGCAATCACTGAGTGAAGAAGATGTTATTTACCTGCAGGAAACACTGACATATTAACATGCACATCACATATACCATTGAACTAGACACGTTGGTTAGAATCCATCTGAATTAATAGAAGGGGGATGTGGAAAAAATGTGCATCCCTAGATGGTGGTAGAGCAACAGACAACAGTTGTGGACTTGTAATGTGCCCACTAGTCCGGCTGGCCTGAATCACGCTCTCTTGAATCTGGCTCACGTGAAATTTTAGCTCTTGTAATCTGACTTGTACAATTTTGAGCATGAAATTTTATTGAACTTCCATGTCTTGCCAACAATCCTCAATCACAGACATGACAATATTCTCTATTTCATGAAGGTAAATTTTTGTCAATGTCAGGACCTCCTGCCTTGCCTTCTTGGATCCCTTCTACTTCTTGCATGGTCAACCAGTGGCCTCAAATCCACACTTAGTGCCTTTGGATGTCTCAACTTCGCTTGTCTCCTTAGGTGCATAACCGTTATTCTCGGGCACATTGGTTGTGTCAACAATTTCTCCAATTGTTGTAGTGGTTGGTTCCTATTCTGTGGATTTTTTGGTGACCTTCTCTGTCACTGTCACTATAGTTCGCTCTATAGTTTTCTCAATGCCTTTCTCCATTTATTTTCTTGTCGAATTGTGTTTCTTTGTTGGGGTAGGTGGTGTCAACCAGGCCAACGACCATTCTGCTATTACGTGCACTGAATCATCATCCATCACAAAATATGGTAGCTCATACCAAACGCCCTTTGCACGAATATGAATATTATGAAAGATGGCTTTGAAATCCACGATAATATTACATTCATCATATAGGGTTGGTGACAACCGAGGCTTCGAATATACTTATTTTTTAAATGTAGCATCATATAAAACCCAAAATATTTTATTTTCCTTCACGCGCACTGGGTCTGAAGAGTTACATAATGCCACGTAGCGTGCAGCTTCGCACATCTTTGGTTCAATGTACGGGAACTGTGTGTCTTCCAGGGTTCTCCATCCAATTGTGCAATTAATAAAAATATCCACACACATTGGAAGGGATTTCCTTCCTCCTGTGCATCGCACACATTCTCTAGGATTTCTTTGTATAGATAACTACACCAGTTGTAAATGACACCTTTTTCACAGTGTCCTACAAGCTTTATCACATGCATGGGTACCTCCTTGCGCCTATACTTATGCATCATTTTGTAGGTGAAGATGAGCATACCAAAACCAATAGCGAGGTCATTAATTTCTTCTACAACAAACCCCCAGGTCTTGCGCGTGAAATTATATTTGTTCTTGATTTGATGATCCATAGCATTCTCGTGCGCATTCCCTTTGAATTTGAAAATGGGGTTGGCCCCCTTAGCAGGTAGACCTGTTATCCTACAGACTAATTCTGCATTTATGGGGATGCGGTCTCCCAACTAGAGAATGTAATCATCGACCAAAGCCAACAACTACTTGACGTAGATAAAAGTGATGGGGTTGCACCCATAATGAGGGATCTGCAACAAATTGAGAAAGCCTCCATTGTGTAGACACAACAACCCCCTATTTGGATCAAGGTGCGCCATTCATCCTTCATGGGTAACCTGATCCAAATATAGATTTGGTGTGAGCTCGGGGAATTTATCGACATCCATGATGTCCTAGTCATCAAACCTCAGCTGTGGAATATTCGTGAGCATGTCTTCTTCCATTGGAACATTATTAGGGATCAAAGGAACTTGGATGCTTGCATGCACCTTGTCCAAGTCCTAAGGTTCCTTTACAGATGGTTCGTGCAACACAATGTAGCTTGGAATCCGTAAGAATGGGGCTATTTCCACTACCTCCTCGTCTTCTTCCTTTATGGTCTCTGGAAATTCTGCCATGGGCCATTTCATTTTCTTTCCTACTGAATGGAATGTTATTGGAGTCTTCTCTCAGGGACATCTGCGAGTTATAGAGGATTTCCCCTTCTTAGTTTTGGATGGCATGGGTGCTTCCAAAATAGGTACTTCAAGTGCAATAGGGTCATCACCTAGTCTTGTGGCAGTCATCTCGCTAGGAATTGAGTACCCTAGCCCTGCTTGGCCCAATGCGTCCTCAAAACCTAGATCTAAACCAAGCACAGACAGAAAAAATGCAAAGGAAAACAAAGAGCTAAAAGCACAAAAATCACTCAGAATGGAAAGGGAACTATTGCGACCCCATATGTCATATTTATACTTGTGGCACATCTTCAAAACTCCTTATGCATTAATGAGGCTCCATTACTGACAAAAAAGTCCCAAATATGGAAAAATACCTTCATTAAATGCATCATAGACACTCCCAAAAATAGTAATAAATCTTTCTTATCCAATTTTATTGTTCTAACGACTAGTTTTTGACACCTCTACGCACCAGTCAACCTCACACAGATACCGTGCACGTATCACACCTTACTGTGTATTTTCCATCTCATCTGTGCATGTCTGATACTCTACCCATATATTCATTTGGTAGGCATAGGGTCATCCCTATATGGCTTCAAAAAACCTCCATTGTCATACCCATGAAGGTATACATCACTCAATGTGTCCAAGTGCAATATTCCTCCATTAGTGATTTCCTTAACAACATAGGTCCCTAGCCAATGCATCTTCAATTTTACTAGGTGGTGTGAAAAATTGCTGCCATATAGTAAGACCAAATCATCTGCCTTGAACACCCTTTTCCTTATATGCCTATCATGCGAGGATTTTTCACACACCTTTTGAACCTACTAGTGATAATTGATAGTAAACCGATCTTCTTCCAGAGAAATCAACTGCGACAACTAGTCTTCGAGAGAATCTTCATCAACCATATTGGTAGTTATTGAAATAAGCAGACTAGGAACAATGAACTCCATGGGAAACATAACCTCTTGCCCATATACCATCCTCAAAGGTGTCTTTCCTGTCAAATTCTTGCAAGTAGTCATATATGCTGAG
Organism: Pinus albicaulis; assembly: GCA_034641835.2. Lineage (NCBI taxonomy): Eukaryota > Viridiplantae > Streptophyta > Pinopsida > Pinales > Pinaceae > Pinus > Pinus albicaulis. The sequence goes on along the minus strand of CM076574.1, from coordinate 1,037,161,069 downwards.
ATAACTACAGAAATTTTCTCATCCCAATCATTTATTTTAGCATTGCATACCTTTGTGTGTGCAGTCTCCAAGATCTTATTGAAATCTAAAACTATGCCATTTGCGCGAGGATGATAGGGAGAGATCTTCTAATGATGCATATTGAATTATTCAGTCAAGGCTTTGATAGTATCATTGACAAAATGCACACCCTGATCGCTGATTAGAATCTTAGGATAACCACACCGAGTTACTATATTCTCAAAAATAAGTTGCGCAATAGTATCATCAGTGCAATCCCTCACCGGTTTGGCTTCAGCCCATCTGGTTACATAATTTTTCGTAGTGATGATGTAGCATGCACCACTCCTTCTTCTTGGAGGATTAATAGGTCCCGCAAAATCAATAGCCCATTTCTCAAAATCTTGCAGCGCCATTTGCGGATTCAAGGGAATCTCATCTCTATGCAAAGGCTTTCCCATCCTCCGATAGACATCACATGCGTAGCAGTTCACATAGGCATCATTGTGCAGTGTGGGCCACCACAACCCAGCTCGTAAGACCTTATGCATAGTGGAATTACCTACATAATGACCACTGACAACTCATCCATGAGATTCATTTAGAATTTCACGCATTTCATATTCCAGGACATACCTTGGCAGGACCTCATTCGCACCTAATTTTTACAACTGTCCAACAATAATGGTGAAGTATGCTGCATGCACCACAAGTTATTTCTTCTGTTGAAATTTATACTCCTCAGGCGTGTGACCAGTAGTCAAAAACTGAATAATATCAAGGAAATCATCATCAACCACCTTTATTGCGAACAACTGTGCATTTGCAAATCCATCATCTATATTTGTGGGATCTTTTCATATTTCAATGTGCAACAAATTGTTTGGCCCAAAATTCAATCTTTTGGGTTTGACCATGATTTCAAAATTATATTCCTGGAATAAAAAAAACCACTTGCATATCTCCCCCCCTAACACAGGCTTCTTAACTAGGTACTTCAAAGTAGAATGATTAGTGAGCATTTTCAAGTGACCTCCGAACAAATAGTGGCAAAATTTCTATAGCGCATATAACATTGCTAGCCCTTCCCTTTCTTTGGTCGAGTAATATTTCTCTATGCTTGATAGTTTTTGGCTTGCATAAGAAATGGGATGATCAATTTCTCCTGCTCCTCACTGTGCTAACAGAGCTCCAAGTGTAATATAGGAGGCATCCACATGTACATGAAATTCCTTGGACCAATTTGGGAAGACCAGGATGGGCACAAAGACCATCTTTTCTTTTAATAGCTCAAAACACTTTTGAAAGTTCTCATCCCAGTAGAACTCTGCATCCTTCTTGAGAAAATTCTCCATGGGTGCATTTTTCAGTGCATATCCATGAATAAACTTTCTATAATACCAAGTATGCCCCAATATTGAGCACAACTTCTTAATATTCTCAGGTATGTCCAAAATTACTATGCCAACAATTTTGGCTGGATCCACCATCAATCGCTGCTGGAATACAATGTGTCCCTGCAATATTCCAAATGGTACACAGAAAATACACTTCTTCAAATTCAAGGAGATTCGATACTTCCTACGAGTATCTAGAATTATGTGCAGAATTGACACATGCTTCTTTAACAATCCAAAGACAGTCTAATCATCAAAATATACCTCCAAAAACTTGTGTATAAATTATTTGAAAGTAGCGCATGAGAAAATTGCAGGATAATTCTTCAACCCAAAGGGCGTAATGGTATATTCGAAGGATCCCCATTCACTAGAAAAAGTTTTATTACTCCTATCTTCTGGCGCAATTCGTATTTGATGATATCCTAAAAATCCATCTGTAAAAGAATATGCTTCTTGACCTCCAACATTATCCAAAATTTCGTCTGAGAATTGAGTTGGGAATGGATCATGCACACAAGCATCATTCAATTTTCACAAATAAACACAGATTCTGATTCCTTCCTTAGTCTTCTTATCTTGCACAACATTAGACTTACCCAGTTAGATTCTTCCATAGGTTCAATGATGTCTGCTTCCACCATTTTTTCTAACTCTTCTTTCAGCTTCTTCTTATATCTTGGGTTAAGCTTGTATGGGCATTGTTTTACTGGGCACACATCAAGCTTCAATGTGATTTTCATCACTCCAATTTCTCCTATGATTCCTTTAAACTCTGATAAATTTGTAGCGAACATATCCTTATATTCTCTTAGTAACTTAGCAACCTTGACTACTATATCATCATCCCATTAGTCTCCAATATTTTATAACTTAGGTTATTCTTCAGTTCCAATATTCACCTGTCTTAACTTTAAATGTTTTTTTACATCCAATGAGGTGATTAGGGGCCCATCCATTGATCGTTGTTCCTCAGATTCAGGGATCATGATATTCCTTGGATCCTCATTATTTTCTTCCACTGTCAGGTTTCTACAATTCACAATGGCTTCCATCTACATGTCCCATGCTGGTGGTGCATAGTCAATTATAGGTTTTGTGGTATTAAATTTTACTTCTTGAATATTATGAAGATCTTGACCAACTTTATCGGATCTAATCTCAAAGCTAAATGTAAGAATAAATCTCTCTGTTATTGCAGACTATTTTCTAGTGCCTATGCGTAGCTCTATCTCCAAGTACCATTTAGTAGGCACTTTTCCCAGCGTGTGAATAAACATATGGACCCATTCAAGTCTTGGTTCTCCACCCCATACCTGATTCCATTTCACCAAATGTATGCATGGATCCTATTTTCTAGATTATACATCATCTATTTTAATTACGAGACATTCAAACCAAAACCTCATCATGCGCACACTTTCATCCCAGTTTTCCATATTCTCCTTATGTGTTTCCCACCATCTTGCTGGAGTAGTGCGCAAGCCAAGATCAAAATCATGGAATCTTTTTCCTTCAGGAACAATCCTTTGCAACTCTTCTATAAACATGTTTACATTAGTTGAGCCATCATAGTGTGGTAAACCACATGATACCCTAGATCTTATCAAATGTAGATATTGGGTCACGCGATTACAACTTAGTGTAGACACCTCATGCAATTAGTTCTTCCAATTTTCTAGCTCTTCTTCAAAATCTGAAAAACAAGAACTATCCTTCATATTCGCATATGTTGTTGGATTAATCCAGTATTCCTTGTGCAAAGTTAGCTTATAGATTTGATCAATCTCGTCCTCAATGTGCACTTGTTCAGTATACCTTTGGCCTTCTACAGGATATAGAGGAATGGTTACCCTGACTCCATTTCTTTCAAATTCCATTCTTCTTCTCTTCATATTGATAACACCATCCATGTCAATGACCGAATCCAATCCTAGCAATGCATGATAGGGATCAGTATCATCTAAAATTTGTATGACTTTAAATTCTTCCATCACCTTAACACCCTATATATTGACCACAACTTGTGACAACCTCCCTAAAGGAATGATCTTCTGTTGATTAGCCTTGCGCAATTGAATAGTAGACTGTTCGAGCTTTGGCTCTCCCATTCGCTTCCATGTTTATTTAGGCAGAACATTAGGATTTGATCCCAGATATAAAATAATTTGGTCCATTTCATAAGCACCAATCTATGGAGTCATACGCATCTCCCTACCCGTTCTCTTCTTGTTCTTATAAATTTTTTTGGTCGCTCATTGTTCTACCATGTGATGTTCTTTCTCTGTGAAATATCTATCGATTCCTATAGATTTTCGACAGCCTTCTGATTGCACAATAAATTTATAGATTCTTGTATAAATTTTTTAATCTCCTCATCCCTTCCTTCTTCCTTCAGTGCTCTACTAGATGTTGATGTAATTCCTTCTGCAAATTATTTTCGTGCTTCAATAAAGGTTTCTTTTGTGTGCTGAAGATTAAATCCTTCTTTATTTTTAGGTGTTTTTTGGATCCATACATCAGTGGCAGGTTGCTTTCCCTTATACTCATTGGTAGCTACACCACTCCTAATAACTATATTTACATGGGTATATTCTTCACGAGTTTCTATTTAAGCCATATGAAGATTTTGCATTGGCGTATTCTTTTCCTGCATTTTGGACATCAAGATAGGAAAATATTCTATAACATTATCAAATTGTCTACAGTACCTGTAGGACTATCGTGCTGGGTTTGGAGAGTCATGTGCATAGTGGCCAACATCTCCACAGTTATATAAAATCACTTGTCCTCTTCCTCAGCCAGCTGATCCACCTCCTCAGCCTCTTCCTTTGCCTTAGAATTCTTCGTGCCTAGAAGGGGATGCCGGTGATGTAGGCTTAGCCTGCATTCTATATACCTCTTATTTATCTAACATCATGTCATAGGTACGACAATGCTTCTCATCATGCCCTAATGCCGAGCATACTTTGCAAAATAACTCCTTCAAGTAAGGTTGATATTTTCCAATCTTTGGGTAAGAATCTATGTCATGTATTCCAACAATTTGATAGATAGTACACCATACAAGATTGTTCAATGGACTAGTACGTCCATCATTTAGATAATTTTTGAAGACGGGACAATGGTCTTTAAGGTGCCTAGAAAATTTTCATTTTATACACCACACTTCTGCACCAACCTCCTTACCTTTGTATTTGTGTAGAATTTGAATTTCTAGATTTATGGCTTCCAACTGATTCTAAATATGTTCAGTTCCCAGCGCAATAGGTGTTGGGGTAACCTCTAGTTTCATTGCAACTTCTACAACCTCAGCTTGTGTGGAAATATTTTTCTGACCTAATGGTTGTCGTAGATGTGGGAGAAACATAACAATGAACCATTCCTTATGTGAGTGTCATCAATAACAAATACACCATCTCTGATGGTTTGCTTCAACCTTTGATCAACCTCCCATACAGATTCATTAGTTTCCTGATGAATATCCTTCATTTCTGTCACCAGCTGTGTATGTGACTTAGGTTTATTAAAATGCTCTTTTAGGGCTACTCTAATTTCTTCCAAGGTAGCATAAGGGTTTTCTTGTGTGTACCTAGTGTACCAGTCTAGTGCACAATATTGAAATGCAGTATCCAACTATGCTTTTATAATATAAATATTGTTAAATTGTTGAGCCTACCATACAACCTCATTTTCAAACCAAAAGTGATCATTGTCCTCATTTCCAATGCCTCTGAAATTAGGTAACTTCATGGATGCAACCATATATACTTCAAGGGGAGGTGGAGGTGGTGGTGGAGATGGACTGCACAGTGGGGTAGGTGATCTATGATGTGAGTTCAGAAGAGGAGTGGGAAAAAAATTCAAGGGTTTCTGATGTGATGAGCTTTCTTCTTCAAAGTCACTTGAGCTAGTGGTTTCTGTTTCAGGTTTGCTATCATATATATGATTCATAGGGCTATAAATGAATTCTTCAGAGTCCTCGTGGCAAATTCTTCCACTACGTGTACTTGAACCTCTTTGATGCATTCAAGCAGTATGTTCACATAGACAACCCCATTCACACAATATCATTTTTAGTCACAATTTAAATGAGTGTAGGAACTTACCTCTAGGGCATTTGAAAAACCTTATTTATATTTTAGAATATGACACAAATTGGTCAATCGAAAATTCAGTCACAAATCCTCCCAAAAGGCGATCGATCCAATGATCTAACCCACAAGTGATCTGATTGTCAAAATTCTCTACTTTCTGGATCAATTCAGGAGTCCACTTAGTGACTATGTTGTCTTGTACTGATGGAATTTAGCTAAGAATGAAAACCACTCCTGCAGTTCACACATAAAGGAACAAAAGAAAATTTCATGCAATTCTGTATAAATATATTTCTATAGCCACTGTTCTTGAGATAGCTTAGTGCTTCTATTCTCTTGTAGCACAAATTCAACGATCTTTCTATCCAGCTAATCTTGTAATTTGTTTCATGACATATGCCACAACATCAAATCTCCCTCAAAATGATGATCTCAGCCATGAAAAAAGAATCATTTTTTGGCTTGGGTGGTCGTGACCCAGGTTTAGAGTTTATGGATAAATCAACAAACCCTCCAACTACTAGCCCTTTCGGTTAGTGATATTCTTTCACAAACCAAAGTCTCACCCGAAGTAGTATGGGGGGGGTGCTGGAACCAGGTTTCCGGACCCTGAGGGATAAAATTATGAAGTGATCCTCTGCGAAACCCAATGCAGAATTATACAGATATGTGCAACAATATATAACAAAATTATAGAGAATGCGCAGTCATTAACAGGATGCACAAAATCCTCAACAAATATAAAAAGAAAAAAACCTGATCCAGGTCTTAAATAATGAGAATACTTTAACAAATATATTAACTATCAATAATCATGCATAATCAGATCAGATATCCTTGTGCAATCATTAATAAGCAAGACATATAGTGCGATTTTAACATATCACAAACAGTAAGTAATTCAAATACATAACACAATAAACTTCACCAAAATTTTCCTTTCTATTAGGTTCAAATATGTTAATCAATACATCAGTTGTTCCTTCTAAAACCCTTACAAAAACCTTCTGTGCACACGGCCAGTGGTGTCTACACACATCCAGGACTAGGCCTCCGCACATAGAGCCAAATAGAGCCTCATAACCCAACCCAACACCCCTTATAGACACATAAACTTATCAAAACATTAATATCATAAAATTACTTAGAACTACTTAGCTTAGACATGATCTATCTATTTATATATGCCTAGTGCATAGATACTATGGTCTCAAACCATGGTTTGTGGCCCACAGTTTACCCTTAAGCCCCTTTACATGAAAATTGGGGACTTTGACCCATCTCAAATCCCCTCGAATCCATTTGCACAGCCTGCACATACAAAATTAGAGAGAAATGTCTTTGGAACTTGTGCCTCAGGGGACCCTACTCCAATAGTAGTCCATTGTATGTACTTTTCCTCATAACTCCCCACGGCATAATATTGTTCATTGATGGCATCTCGGAAAGAATTCCAATTGGGTACGACTAAGAACAGAGAGGTTTCCTCCTCATCCTTTTTCTCATAGTAGGTTTCCCACCAGTCCTTGACATGGCGGCAGCTTTGAAGAGTGCAAATGTAATATTTTACCACTCAGAAAAGTCATGAACTGAGAAATATACTTCTAATAGATTCAACCATCTATCTATGACATATACATCTATTTGGCCCTAAATAATGGGTATCTCAAAGCTTACTTGTACCTTAAAAGGAGTGGAACCTCCAGAGTGGCTCCTGGATGTAGATGTGTCATCGACGGGCAGCCGTTGAAGGATTTGGGAAAAATTATTCATCATCGTGTTCCTTTGTTTCTCAAGGGCCTCCTCAAGAAATATTTTGATAGGATCTCCTCCTCCCTCATCTTTATTTTCTTCCTCCATAGGCGGTTGTCGGGGTTCGCAAGGTTGATCTTGCAAAGATTCAACCAGATCCGACCCTAACTCCTTATACCCTGACCTCATTGGGGACATGCAAAGAAGGATCGAGAAAGAGAAGACCATTATGATAGCACTGGTCCACACTGATTAAGGAACACAATAAAATACAGAAATAAAAATAAACATAGTGAAGTGGAAAAATAAAACTTCATTTCATTAATATCAAATAACTAAAATATTCTTACAGCAGGAATGAACATAAACTGGTTAGGGTGATGGTAGCTTATCTCTGCGAAGAGATGTGGTGGCTACATCCCTCTTAAAATGTGTTACAATGAGGCTTGAAGGCCTATTTATTATTGAGAAACAATGGAAAACCATAAACATCTGAAAACCTAACCCTAGGATATGAAACACCAAACTATGTGACCGGTTGGGGTAAATTGGTACATCAATTTCTCGGGGTCGTAACTTTGGCATATGATTTCAGTTTGACGCACATGATACCTTGTTAGAAATATTTATCTGAGGACTACAACTATTGAAAGTGAATGTCTAGTTGAAGACCCAAATTCGTTGATGGTGATTTTTCAAAAAATAAAAGTCGTTTATGGCCTTAAAATGGCTCCGAAAGTTTGGGACCCGGAAAACTCCCAAAAATAGTAACTTGTGCTACAATTAACGAAACTGAAAAACTAAAAGAAACAATGGTGGGGGTCCAGGTGGAATAGGCGGGAGGACATAAATATCCACCTAACTCATTCTGATACCATGTTTATTTTTCAAGAATATTATAAACTAATAATTACTTATTATGATATCTTAAGTTAATATTTTTTCCACTCACATTAATCATAAAGAAATTACACAAAATATCTCAATAATATAAAAAAAATGCTAGTAGGATCATAAATATAGAGCTAAACAAGAGACACAATAATTTTACCCTGGGAAATCCCAAAAACCTATTAAATAGATAAAGTGTTGAATTGAACAAAGATACATCTAAATATTCAAGTCAAACATAAATTCAAACTGACTAGATAGCCCTAGTCACACATGGTCATATTTCCCTTTAGAAAACTAAAATAGCTACCCAATGAGATTTCCATGGTTTGATATTCTAGGGATATACTTTAGCCTCCTACTGTGCCTAGAGAAGTTTAGTCCTGCTACCCAGAAATACCCAAAAACACCACCTTTGACATTTCCTTAATTTTTATAAAATTCATCCTTTACTCAGCCTCATATTTATACTATGATTCGCCTCAAATCCTCCCTTTTCTCTTCCCTTACAGATGATCTGAATTATTTCTATGTTGAGGAGAATGAATGGCCTATATATATATTACAAATGATATAGGCCATATACATAAACACATACATACACACACACACACATGGATATATATATATATACACACACACACACACAGAGATATATATATATACATACATATATACATACATACACACACACACACATGGATATATATATATATATATATATATATATATATATATATATATTTTGCCTATACACTAGATGTGACTTAGTGCACTACAATTGATTATCCATGCATTTTAATGTAAGTTGAAGGTCTTCAAACATCAACAATATTTCATATTGAGGTACATTTCAATCCACTAAAGCTTTCCAAACAACATTTTAAGGTTTCGATATGTGTTAATGGCTTAAATATATTAGTTAAACATCCCTTTATTATAACCAACAACTGGGACGTAATCAACAATTTCACTAGATATATTTATATCCAATAGGCATCCTCTTCCTCCAACTATGTTACTCCCAATGTTGATAATTTATTCTTGCACTTGTTATTGCATGTTGGCACTGTAGTAGTTAGATAATGTTACAACACATTTTTAGGCACAAGAGATCTCCATTTTCCTTTAATAATATACTAAAAAATAAGTTCATACTTGTCGCTACAAAAAAACGTCGTTTATAGGGTCAAAACTGCTCCGGATGTTCAAGACTCGAAAAAATGCTAAAAATAGTAAATGTTGTTATAAAAAAGGAAATTGATGAAACTAATTAGATCTCTAGGTGGAATATTTGGGTGGAAACCAATATCTGTCTGGATCATTTCTTCCCCCTTAAGAAGATATAGTCCCCATTGCATTCAGAGCCTCCATGAGGTGAGGAAATTCTGTTACACCTGATCCATCGTGAACCACTTTCCCGGGTGAAGGATTTGGACTAATTTGACAACAATATATAGTTGGATCCTCTATTGGTGGTTGTTATATATCTTTGTTTCCATTATCCAATTAGTTTGGATTTTTCCATGTAGTCTAGGTTTAACTCCGTTGGTGTGAGTTGTTCTACAATGTCGGATGCGTCCAATAATGGTGGAAAGTAGGCTTGAAGGCAGTCCACATTAAACACAGGGTGAAAAAAAATGATTGGTATAGTACTCAACTCAAAGGAATTGTCCCCTATAGACTTGGTGATGACTTATGACTCATATAAGAATAGGAAAAGCTTGTGATGGGGTCAAAGGAGCCACTCCTTCTACAAATGTAGTCAAAATTTATTGCCCACCTAGAACTTGTATGGCATCCGATGCTGATCATGTCACTGCTTGCACTTAGAATTGGATATTTCCAATATGTCATGAGCATTTTGGTGGATGTGTTGAATGTGCCCAATGAAATTGTGAACCTTGTGAGCTTCGGACTAGACATGAGCTGAATATTCCTGAGTAGCTGCAAATGGTATGGCACATCAACAAGACATAGTGGTTGGAATCTAAAACCCACCTGAAATGGCCTATGGCTAGTTGAGTTGTGGAGAGCCCATTTATAGCTGTGCTTGACGTAAGGTAGGATTTCATCCCATGTGTGAGGATGCTTCAAGTTGTACGTGTAGAATGTGTACGATCATCCTATTGATGACCTCTGTTTGGCCATCAATTTGGGGGTGGAAATATGTGGACTTACTGAGTTTGGTGTTTACCATTGACTAGAGAATTGACCAAAATGTACTAAGGAACTAGTTGTATAGATCTAAGATAATGGATTGTGGGATCCCAAAGTGTACCCAAACTAGTTCAAAATTGAATTTAGCAATGTCTTTTCCTATGATATTATTCTTTTAGGTTGCCATAATGACCACCTTAGAGAATCTGTCAACAACAAAAAAGGTAGTCCTTTCCATGCTTGCTAGAAGGAAGCTTTGAAATGTAATCCATGGAGATGGATTCCCAAGGTCGACTAGGGGTAGGCAGTGGAGTATATACACCTTGCTTCTTGATGGTTGATTTGGAAATGGAACAATAGTACATAATATGATGTACTTATTGACATCATGTCAAAGGTTTGACCAATAGAAATACTTCTATAGTACTTCCACTATTTTCTAGACCCCAGAATGTCCAAAAAATCGACTGTAGTTTTCTTCCCAAGAAATCTTGCCACACTCGGTTGAAGGAACACATAGGTGTCCCAAGTGGAATAACAGTTCATCTTGGAGGTGAAAATATGGAACTTTCTTACCTTCAAGGAGTGTTTGGTATAATGTTGCCAAATTATTGATCACTTTAGTAGAGGTGTGGCCAACCCAAAGTCTCCTTCCCACAAGAGTCGAGCATGTTAGTTAGTGCCATGATCGGTGGTTGGTTGAGGCAATATGCAACATTATTGGTGTTTCCCTTATTGTACTTGATGTGAAAATGGAACTGTTGCAGGTATGTGGACCATTTCCTATGGCGATCATTTTGAAACTTCCCTTATGTCTGTATGAACTACATGGGTTGGTGATATGTGTGGAAGATCATTTCCTTCCCCAAAATGTAATGCTTCAATTTTTAGCAAGACTGCATAATGGAATAGATCTCTTTGTCATAGGTGGTATACTTATGGACTATGTATGAAAGTTTCTCACTGTGATATGTGATTGGATTCCCCTAATAAATAAGAACTACCCTAATAGAATAGTAAGAGGCATTTGTCTCTATCTCAAATGGTTGTTTCAAGTCTGGTAATGTGAGCACTATTGTAGAGCGCGTGAAATGCTTCATCTCTGTGAACACATTCTATTGAGATTCATAAAAAAATAATTTTCCTTTCGCCCCCCTTGGTGACTTGGCCCAAAGGCTAAGTGATATGAGGTAACCCCAACATGAACCTCTTGTATAAATTGGTAAGACCCAGAAAGCTACGGAGCTCTGTAAGAGTGGTTTGAGCTGGTCAAACCCGAATGACTTAGATCTTGGCTAGGTCCACATGTACTCCCCTCTCATCAATGATGTATCCTAGATATTGAGCTTGGTTCATGCCAAAACTACATTTCTCAAAATTGGCACACAACTTGTGTTGTCGCAGTGCTTGGAGGACCTATCAAATGTGGTGGAGGTGCTCTTCCCAACTTTGGATGAAGATCAGAATGTCATCCGAATACACCACCATGAATGAATGGTGAATGGTCGCAAGATGTTTTCCATTAGCCTCATGAAGGCTACAAGGACTTTCATCAACTTGAAAGGCATGACCAACCATTGAAAAAGGTACTCCTTTGATTTGAAGGCAATCTTCCACACATCCGAGGGTTTGGTTGCTACTTAGTGATACCAGGACTTCAAGTCAGTATTGCTGAAATATTTGCCCCCCTTGAGTTGAACCAGAAGGTCATCAGTCTGTGGGATCAGATACCTATTCCACACAGTGATATTGTTTAGCACCTGATAGTCAATACAAAGTCTCCAATTCCCATCCTTCTTCTTCACCAACATGATTGGGCCCCCACAAGATTATGAACTCGATCGGATGTGAACTTTCTGCAACAACTCTAAAATATTCCTCTTCATTGCGTCTTTCTACAAAACATAGCGCCAATAGATTGTTCAATTGGGTAGTGGCGTCTCAAGTCAGATCGATGGAGTGCTTGACCTGACAGTGCAGAGGTACCCCTGCTAGTGAGGTGAATATGTCCTTTTACTCCTCCATGACCTTGTACATCTCATTTTTTCATGTAGAGAATTCATGTCTAGCGGTCATGGTGACATTCTTCTTCTTTCCCTAAGGGAAAATCATAAGGAAAATGAATTTCCTCATTTGGGAAACAAGATTACTACATTACTTTGCAGTGATCAAAGAGATGGTGGTAGGTGGTGCTACCTATGGTATCATGTACATCTTATTTCCCAAAGTAAAAATAAGAGTGTGAGGCCGAGACTCATACACAACATGTTGCTTCCACATGTATGGTTGGACTAATAATACATCAAAAATTTCAAGAGGAGAAACATCACATAATACCTCATCTATGAAGGGCTTAATGTTTAATGGAATGCGACATTGCTGGCTGACGCGAAGATCTCGCCCTTAGTGAATCCACCCAATGGTGTACAGTTATGGGTGTGTTGTGGTCGAAAGGCCCAGCCGCTTCATGAACTCTAATGAAATGAGGTTCTTTTGGCTCCTGCTGTCAAGAATTAACTGCAACAGGGAACCCTTCACTGACATCTGGGAATGAAAGAGGCATTCCCCCTCCTCTGGATATTTAGGTTCCTCCTTTTGGATATTGGTGGTGGTAAAAATGGAACTAGGCTCCACATTAACAATATGCTTCCCTTTGTCATTCCCCTTTTCGGGTTATGACTCGAAGTTGGAACATCCATTGTTGGATTCAGAAGTCTTTAGCTCAACCACTGGTGACTTCTTAGTCAGACACTAACTTGTGTTGTGAGTGGATCTCTTATGGAACTCACACCACTTCCTCATGTCCTTCTATGGCTTTGTGGTGTTTTTCTTCTCTTATAGCTTCAATAAGTTATCTTTGGCTGCCGTTCCTTGGCTTTGTCCTTTTTTCTGCGATTTGGGGTGCCTTCTCTTGCTTTTGATTCATAGATCCAAAGTCTCTCTTATTATATTTGAATTTATGCTTAGTCTTGGACACATACCTCTATGTTTCACCAAGTGAGGATATGTCGAGGAAATCCATTTCCTCCTAGATGTATCTATGCAGATAACTGCGGTACCTAAGCACCAAATGTTTCTCTGAATATTTGATACCAAAATTTTTGTATAGGGTATGGAAGAGATTCGTCAGTTCATGCACACATTTATTTGCAATGTAATCCATTGTACGTACTTGTCCTCATATCTCCCCATGGGGTAATATTGTTCCCTGATGACGTCTCAAAAATAATTCCAAGTGGCTCTGACCAAGAACATGGAGGATTCCCTTTCGTCCTTTTCCTCACAATAGGTTTCCTACCAGTCCTTGAAATGGGGGGCGGCTTTGAGGAGTGAAAAAGTAATATTTTATCAATTGGAAAAGTTATGAATTGAAAAATATCCTTTTAATATATTTAGCCATCTATCTATGACGTTTTCGTCTATTTGGCCCTCAAATATGGGAATGTTAAAGTTAATTTGTACCTTAAAATGAGTGGTGCCTCTAAAGTGGCTATTAGATGAATATGCTTCGTCAGTGGGTAGTTTTCAAAGGATATGGGAAAAATAATCTATCATTTCCTTGCTTTGTTTCTCGAGGGCCTCCTTGAGTAATATTTTGATAGTATCTCTTGATCAATCGTCTTTATTTTACTGTGGCATGGGAGGTCATCGACGTTTGCGAGGCTGATATTCCGAAGGTTCAACCATATGAAACCATAACTCCTGGTACTCTAATCTCATTAGTGACATGAAAATAAATATCGGGAAAGAGCAGACTTCATTTCATTAATATCAAATAACTGAGACATGCTTAGAGACAAAATGGAAATAAACTAGCTTGGGCGATTGTAGCTTATCTACGAGAAGCGATGTGGCAACTACATGCCTCTGAACTACATTAAAATGAGGTTCAAGGCCCTTTTTTATTATTCAAAAACATGGGAAAAACCTAAACAACCAAAACCCTAACCCTAGGACATGGAACACCAAGATTTTTTCGGCCCCATTAGGGTTAGTTAGGCAACCAACTTTTCGGGGTGTTAATTTGGCCATATTATCTCCATTTAGCGCATACAATATATCATCAGAAATATCTCTCTGAGTACTACAAGATTTTCTGCAGGCCCATACCTATGGCTATGGGCCTACTACAGACCTCAAAAAAACATCGTTTAGGGGGTTAAAACTTCTCCAGAGGTCCAGGACCCAAAAAGCTGCTAAAAATAGTAAATTCTATTATAAACAAGGAAACTGACGAAACCAACTTAAGGTCTAGGTGTAATATGTGGGTGGCCACCAATATCCACTTGGATAATCGACATGCTAATCAACGCACTATAATCCCCACTTGTGTTGTATGATATAGAAGAGATTTCAAGTGAAATGAAGGTCAAAATGTGAGGTAAAACTAGATATAGTGGAGAGAGGGAGTTAGGAGAATTGCACCAAAAAATTTTTGTAGATGGGCTTAACATCCTTGAAATGTGTGAAATACTAAGGAAGATCCAAGGAGTAAGAGAGATAGAGGTCAAGAAGAGAGGTAGCCAAAATTGCAAGGGATCAGGACATATACAGTGTTGAATACCAAATAGGGTTATAGAAAAAATAGGGTTTAGGCTTTCTTTAAAGAGAAACAACAAAGGGGAGCTAGCACGAGCACTAGGTGTAGAGAAATGTTAAGAAATTGATCATCAGTCCATCATATCCATTGTGCATATAATCTTGGAGCCATTAGTGACCATAACAGTTTAATGTTTCGAGCTATATTCCATGAAATATCTTCCTACTCATGCATAATCACTTTGTAACTTGGTCCCGACGTCCACCAAATCATGTAATGAGAATTTAACATTAAAACTAATGGTTACAATGAATCCATACAGTACATTTGAAAGATTAAACTCTCTTCATTAACCATTGAAATGATAATCCACCACTGTAACATTAAAATCCACCTGTGTTGATGATCAGCCTAACCCCTTGAATGGTGTTCCTTCATGATACTTGATTCAAATGTCAAATAATTGTTAATGTTGTGCGGGAGACAATGCGAGATCTGCCAATGGTTTTCCTTGGTAGGTGATGACCATGTTCTCCCTCATCTGGCTCCTTCCTATCACCCTAGAAAGGATTTCAATTTTAGTATTTAGTGATCATAGTGTACTATTTTTAGTTTAGAGGGGTTAGTATAGTTAGTTGTAATTATTTTTTGTATAATATTTCGTAGCTATTAAGTAGAGAATTTAGAGAATAATGGTAGTTTACTAAGGATTTTAGTCAGGAATGTGAAGAAACATTTATTGGATTTGAGAAAAGGATGCATTTAATTACAATTTAATTCAATCTATAAGTATAATATATTTCAAGTGAAAGGTAAATGGCAAGGTGCATTTAATATTTCTTAAACCATCACTAGTAATAATATAGTAATATGTTCCATTAAAATTTAAGAAAAATGAAGGATTTGATAGATATAAGAAACCTTATATCCTTCATAAAAAAACTTATAAAAGCTATGAGACACAGAAAAACAATGATCTTATGATGAAACCATAAATATCATTCTTAGAAAGGGATGTATAGCAATTTAAATTCATGCAAAAAAAATAGTTTTAATTTAAATAATCAATCGACATGTAAAGTTCATTTTACCTTTGTTTAATCATTGATCCCTAAGGAAAATATTTTTTTATTTGTGGTGGTTTTTAGGAGCTTTACATTAATTTCGCATAGAAGAGGTTACAACAACATTTCAACTAAGTAAGAGCATATGCAATCATTTTAGGACTCTTGTGTTTATTCATGGAACATTTTTAATTAGGTAGGAGAGCTTATAAAGGAGTTCTTGTATGATTATTGTTTATTCATGACACCTTAGATAGGTTTTACAAACTTTATAGAAGATGTTGGTACTTAGTTTCTTTGAATTTGTTGGGACCTCTTTTCTAGCTTGTATTTAATATGGAGCAAGAATAGTACAAAAAAGAAGAAAGTAATTGGAGTTACTTTGAGTTTGTAGATAATAAATATGTAGTGGATATTATTGAGAAAGTTTTTCATGTTGGCCCTATATTCATGTTATGTGCTATTTACTAATTTTTGGTCTGAGATACTATGATTTCTCATTTATAGGTGTTGTGGATTAGTGTTACTTGGAAATTGGAAAGATGATTTGGTTCAAATCCATATGAGAATTAAAGTGAGTTTTGATTGAGGATTGGTGACTCAGTTAGTTGTGGACAATGAAAGAATTTATTGTTTTATGTGTGAAACAACTTTTGTTAAATGTAGAGACTAGGAGTGATTATTATTTAATGATAATTTTTTATAGAAATTATTCCAGGCATCTAAAATATGTGATATTTTTTGGATTCTGGACCTAAAATCCTACTAATAAAGTGTGTTTCTAGATACAAATTTTCTCAGCTTTTCAAGGGTCAAGTACAAATAAGGATGTTGTCAATCTATCATTTGGATCTATTTGACGCATTACTTCCATGGTTTTAAAGTCTTTCTTATTGACAACAATAGAACCATTACAGTTTAGTATTTTGATTAGAAAATATGTAAGAAGAATTAAGCAGTAGAGCATAACTTGTTGGTTTAATTTATGCTTGATAGGTGGGTTCACGGGATGCATTATTAAGAATGCTAGCCCCTCTGCTTTAAACCTTTTATTTTTGCAAACACTGATTTCAATCACACAAAGATCTTTCCAAGATCATTCCTATCCACCCTTAGGATACCATTAACCAAACTCTTTTTATTTTCAAATGGAAACACAGTAGTCAATGATTTTTCTATCAGTAGCTTGATCAGATCATTGTATTCCCATATTTCAAGATCATATTTGTATTCCCTCAAACAATTAATACATGCACATTATTTATTTTATTTTGTTATGATTTCATAATGTTTTCTATGACATTCTTGTGACTTGTTTTTTATATAATCATGGAAATGGAAGTTCTTATAATTTGCAAGAGAATATTAGATAGTTCTGCACTGCATTTTATATACTTCTATTGTAATCCATCTGAATTATATCACATCATTTCATTTTATCTAGAGAAATGTTGATTCATGTCTATGAAAATGCTACATGTACTTAGTAATATTAAATTATATGATTTAGAAAGAAAGAGCAGTCATTTCAATTTTGGATGAAGCTTGGTATACACATGTTCTCTTCCTCTATATGCATTTTGATGTTTTTATTGCAATTTACAATTTTGTGGAAATTACTTTTTTCTAGCAGTAGGATTATATATAGTTACTATGAACATGAAACATTTGATTACAGATGGATCTTTTTTTCAATCAATGTCATGAAGAGGAACTGTTACACTAAAATTTGTCACCATGGTTGTTGATTCAGATATCTTTCCATCTGATGGAGTGTCTCAAGTGAATCCCCTATGAAGCTTGAAGTAAAATAATACCAAGGGAAAAAGGAATTTTGGTTTTCGCTACTTAAAAACCATCTTTGAGCACATTCTTTCTTTTCTTGAACAAAACCTTCACACTTGCACGGTTTTCTTGAACAAAACCTACGCATCTGCACCGTTTTCCTGAAGAAAAAGTGCGTAGGTCTCTTCACGCACGTAAAAATAAAAAAATAACTTCTAGAAGCTTTGTTTGAGGAATGTTATCCAAATTAAGAACCTTGAACCGCTACATACATGCGCCTCATCCCTTGGTATGTGGAACTAAGTTCCTTTTCTTAAGGATCACATCCCTTGAATAGTGGAACTAGAAACCTCCTCATCCTTCCTATAAATTTAACATAGGAATGGGAGGCTAGGGAGAGACTTGGATTGGTAAAATCATGCTGATGGTTTTGGGTTTGAAGAGCTTGTCATCAAGGGAAAGAGAGGAGACTATTGGAAGAGGCTTGTGACATCAACGCACAAGGTTGTAAGCTTCTTCTCCATTTTTATTTTAATAGAAAGTAATTTTTCTTTCCTAATTTCATATATTTCAATGTTATTTGTAAGATTCCTTGATCACTCACATGGTTTATAACTAATTATTGAATCATTTATATGTTGTATGATAAACTAATGATTTCATTTACTTTTTATTTGATACGTTAGATGCTTAGATCCCTTTGAATTTTTTTGTCTATGCAGATCTCTTTTGGCACATCACGGAGAAGCTATGGAAAGAATTTGGAGAGACTGTAAAGCATTGAGGAAAAAATGGTTGTGGAAAGTTCTGAAAGGAATTATACAAGAACTTCATTAATAGGTAAGTGATCTTTCACATATTACATGTTTCATGTTTTAGTTAGAGGCTAGGGAAAGCACAATTGTTTTGTTTGTTTGTTTCTATTTACTCATTGGAGTACTAGGAGATTTCTGTTGTCCATAAGGGGGATTAATATTGGTAACAAATTGGTGAACATATTGGGGATCGAGTTCTCCTTTGTGTCCTTCTCTAACCTTCGATGCCTTTATACCCTTTTAAAAATTGAAATTCTTGTTTGAAAACTTTGTTTATTTTTATTTTTCCTAATTTTCTCTCTCTACGCAGTTTCTGTTCAGAAACAGAGCACAGATCTCCGTAGTTTTTCTTTAGAAATAGTGCACATGCACACTAAAATATATTGTTTACCTGTGCAACCCTATCAATTTTTTGAAAAAGTTAATGTTTCTCTGATTTAATTCTATATTTTTGGTTTTTATGATCTTGTTATCTTGTTTACGGTCTCATTAAGTATCTGTTAAGTTTCTTGGGTGTTTTGAATTTTCTTTTGGGAAATTCTTAATTTTATTTCCTTTGGTCATTACTTCGAGGTTTGTCTCAGTTTCTTAACAATTTTTGCAAATTGTGTTTGAGTTTTAATCGCCTTTGAGTTTTTTTTTTTTTTTTTTTGACCTTTGCAAGTCTCACCCAATTTTCCTTACTTACACTTGATTGGTTCTTTAGATTACATTGGCGAAGGAAAATAGTCTTGTTGTTACATTTTTTATTTAGAATCATCTTATGTTTGAGAATTCTCTTGTATAGATTACATTTTCATAGTTTTCAAATGAATTTTTCATGGATTATAGATGCATAGTTTATATTCTAGAAAATTCAACCATAGATTTAGAACAATTTATTTGATTGTCTTTTTGAGGAAAATAACTTATCTTTACAATTTTGGGTTTTGAGATTTTTATGGTTCACTGCTATATCAAAAAAGATTCTTTCACTTCTCGAATCTGTTATGTGATCTCTTTTATTTCAGTGAATCACATCATATATTCATTTATGCCTATTGTAAACAATTATTTCATCGACTGAAAATATAGTATCTCTCATTTTAAAGATAGCCCTGATTTGAATTTACATGTTTTTATGCTTGT
Source organism: Pinus albicaulis (assembly GCA_034641835.2). Lineage (NCBI taxonomy): Eukaryota > Viridiplantae > Streptophyta > Pinopsida > Pinales > Pinaceae > Pinus > Pinus albicaulis. The sequence goes on along the minus strand of CM076574.1, from coordinate 1,037,141,440 downwards.
TTTAAAATGTAAAATAAAAATAAAATTGTTTTGAATTGATTAGCATTAGTTTTTCTTGCTGAAATTAGTGCATTAGATAATTTGTCATATTTTCTCTTATTTATAATTTTTTTGCATTGTTCCAAGTGAATGGAAACTCTCTCCTTACTTTAGTTAGGATTCATCGAATTGAAAATATTACACTATATCATATTCAATTGCATTCAATTTTGGGTCAAGTCATAACACCACTACTTTCATATCCATTTACCCTTTGAGTAAAAAACAACCAAAATAACACAACGCTAAATAAAATTAATCTAGATATTTTTTACATTTTCTAGTGCTCATTCCACCAATTGATCTTAGGCTAGTGCTTTGGAATAGTTTGTAGTTAACGTTCGAAAGTAATTAAAACAAACAATAATACCTTGCGGTAAGGAAAAATTCCAATTGTTGCAGTTATAATCTGGGAAGCTCTTCCTAAAAGAGTCAAGCATGAGGTCATGTAGCACCTAGTGAGGTAATCATACCTACCTCATTGGTGAAGATAGAATACATGCACATAATACAAATGGTAAACCTCGGATTAAACATTGTTGAGGAGCCTGACGTCACTTGTTAGCAAACCTTGGATTTACCATGTCGAGGATATTTCAAGGGGATTGAGCTTGATAATATTCCCTTGCGTGTGTATTGGATCATAAAATGTTCCCCCAGGTGGAATTTTCTTAGTTGGTCAGCTTAGTGGCCATAATATTTAGGATTTTTCCCAAGGTGACAGTGGAGGGAAGGTCCCACTGTACCTGGAATAGATGTTGGCTAGGCTAACTTGAACTTTCCGGATAGTACTCTTCACTTCGATATGGCATAGTGGAGATACTTGCACTAGACTATTTCATTTAGCAGGTTGTCAGGGTAACTGTTCCAACCACCAATTTTCCACATTAATATCAACGATATTGGATATCATCACCTACTAGTGATTTACATATTTTTTGTGTGTGGATTGTTTCTTAGATTTTGTAGGCACATGTTCATTTGTTTGTATTTTATTTTTTAGAGACCTTAGGTGTGGATTGTGAATTTAAATTGTTGAATTAAATTCACTGAAGTTGAGTCTAATGGCAACAGTTCCAGAATTTACCAACCAAGGAACCCCTCTTAACGATAATCCTAGTACTTTTTCTTGCTTTAGAAATGTTGGTCCTCCTTATATGGCTACATTGTCATTACCTGGACTTACAATAGATTTACCGGTATGTTTTTTTTCAACTTCGTTGGCCTCAAGTACTCAAATTGTTCCAACAGAGTTCACCATTAACAACATCACCAACCTCATGTTGACCCTTTACCTTCTTCGCCTAGCATGTCTTCCTCCCTTTCCTCTTCTTCGCCTGGTAACATTAGGGGAATTTGGAGGTCTAAAATGGGCCTCCCAAGGAAATTATAAAAATTATAATAGTGGAAATAATAGAATAAAATTTGATTACATCATCAAATTTTAGAGGGAAAAAAGCAAAAACTACTTTTTCAACTCATATTTTGAACTTATCTCCCTAAGGTTTTACTCAAATTTCGAGTAGGAATACTCGTTAGATGCAAAATTTAATTCCCCATACAAGGATTGCCCATGTTTCATACTTTTGATGGACCCTGCTACATGAAAAATGAGAAATACATGAAAAACATGATTGAAATCACGTTTTTTCATGTATTTATCATTTTTCATGTAGCAAGGTCCATCAAAAGTATGCAACATGGGTACTCCTTGGATGAGGAATTAAATTTTGCATCGAACAAGTACTCCCACTCAAATTTTGAGTAAACCCTTAAGGAGATAAGTTGAAAATATGAGCTGAAAAATCAGTTTCATTATTTTATTATTTTCTAATATTTTTACTTTTTTACTCCAAAAATGGTAAACCATCCTCCATGGTTTACATCATCATTTTGAATCTTATTGGTTATCATAAATTTTATTTTTTTTGTATATTTTTCTTAGGAGGCCCATTTTAGACCTCAAAATTCCCCTAATGAAGCCTTGATGGTAGTAACTATGTGACTAATAAGAAGAAGAAAGGGAAGAGGAAGAAGAAATAATATAAGAAAGAAGTCAACAAACCAACCATGGTTGTAAGTGTTAGTAATGTTGAGGAAACCTCCAACATGCATCTCAAACCCAAGTACCCTTGCAAACTTTGTAAGGGTGACCACTTCCTTATCAATTTTCCTGGTATTTCTAAGGTCTTTGAAGTATGGTAAAAAAAATCCTATCAACTTAATGTTGACCCATTAACTAGTGATTGCCAAGTTCTTAGGAAAAAGGTTAAATTTAGGTTTCCTTGTAGGTTATGCAAAGGGATTCATCAAACTCACATTTTCCCTCACATTGATCAAGCCTCAAAATTGTTGGAAAACCTTACTATTCCATAGAAACAACTTCCAACTGGTTATCGTAAAATTTCTCCCAACCTACCGTCAATTGATGAAGTGATTGATCTAATTCCAAGTACAATCAATCCCACTATTCCATTGGAGAGTGAAACTCATATCACATTTGGTTGATTGCACTCTCCCTATAGAGGTAAATTCATACCACTCACGTTATTCTTGTTTCATCGATTATTCTACACTGGGGAATTTGGTTGTTCTTAGAACCCCTCCAAATTGCGGGGTAATTTCCTTTGATTCAAATAAGCCTGTTAGAACCTCATATTCCTTCTTCCATTCCTTTCCAAATCATTGTGAAAGCTTGTGGCAATAATGTGCATTGCATGAATGTAGATGAAGGTGTACATTGGTATTGTTTTGTCACTCAAGCATTGACTTTAGGTTCTAGCATACATGAACCCACAGAATCTGTCAGCTTTTAACAGAACCATTAGTGAACCCTTAGGGATCCTTCCTAAGTTTTCTATTACTTTGGAAGGTAAAACTGTCTGTATTGATATTATGGTAGTTCGAGGCCCCCTTGGATTTCAATTTACTCCTTGGGTGAGACTATGTCTATGCAATGAAAGCTGCCGTATCAACACTCTTTCATGTGATGTCTTTCCCTCACAATGGAAACATTGTGACTATTGATTTCCATTCGTTAGTTTTGATTAGTTGTGATAATCCGACCTTATACTAATTTTCATGCTCACAAAAATGGTATCTACCACCTTACAGGAGTTGCTTATGTGGCAACCAGTCCCATGTTTTCAGTTACCAATGCAAGTGAGCCTCTCACTGTTTTCTCAACTTCCTTTGACTTAGATCTAGTAATTGACATGGAAAACCCTCTGGGATTATTTGAACGCGATGTTCCTATCCCTTTTGAGTCCCTTGACCTGTGTTCCTTCCATAGAATTGTTCTTCCATCTGATGAAGACCTTTTGGAAGCCATGATTGAGGAGTGTCCCTTGACATGTATTTCTTCCAATTGGAAGCCATGACAAGGTCACCAAGAGGAAAGTTCCTTTTGCTGTGTCAACCTCGTTAAAAAATATGAATCGAGGTCATGGGAATGATTTCTTTGTCTGTCAACTATTAAAAAATGAAACAGGTTCCCATAAGCATAGTTCATTTTCTTCTGTCAAACTCATTAAAAAATGAAACAATGTTTTATGATCATAGTTCATTTCATGTGTCGAGCTCGTTTAAAAAATGAAACAAATCCTCTCCTAATTGAGTTGAGTCTTTGACTAGATGTTGTAAATGATTAAGTCAAGTCTCTCATTTGATCTCATAAATGAACCTTCATTCCATCAAGCTATTAGTAACCAGTAATCTACTTAGGTGAATGAAATGAAACTTGGGGGGCATGTTCTCTTACGGGTTACGCTTGGGGGGCATTGAAACTTATCTCAAAGCAAATTTTTTCTTTATTCCAAGCTTGTGTAAAAATGAAACAAACCTATCTCAAGCATAGTTTTATTTTGTTTCAAGCTTGTGTAAAAATGAAACCATTTTCAAGCATAGTTTTCCTTTGTTCCAAGATTTTGTAAAAATGAAACCACTTTCAAGCATATTTTTCCTTTGTTTCAAGCTTGTGTAAAAATGAAACCACTTTCAACCATAGTTTTCCTTTGTTTCAAGTTTGTATAAAAATGAAATATATCTCGAGTCTATTTTGGTTGTTATTTTCAAGTCCTTGCAAACTCATGAAATGCTAAGATTATTTTGCTATATTTAAGTCACGTAAAACACATGAAAATTTTGAGTTCTTTCCTACTTTTCCTGCTCTTAAATTAATTGAAATTTGGACATATGAGTACACTTTTTATCACGTTTTTGAACTTGTCAAAACTTACGAAAAAATAAAACCATGGAGTTCTCTTTTAAGACCTTTTTATACTCTTTAAACATGAAAATATTTCCGAGCACTTGACTATTTGAACTCGTAAAAGTAAATGAACAATCATCTATTCATTGTAATTTTACCCCTTTTCTAGATTGAATTAGACTATTTAAAAAAAAAGGTATACGTTGAATAATCATGGTCAATAGAGTTCTCTCCTGCATTATTTTATCCTTTTTCAGGCTTTAGGGACTAAATTCATGAAAAATAACATTTGGAGTTTACTTATGTTTTTCTTCTGACTCCCTTAAAATGAAAAACACCGAGTTCTACTTTCTCCAGGCTCGTTAAAAATTTACATTGAAAGAGATGAATGAGTTTTCTTTTTGTGTGTTTCAAACTCTTTAAACATGAAAATAACATTGAGTTAACCCTACACTGGATTCATAAAATTTAAACAATATAGGACACATCGATTATAATAGGACTGAACAATTCCTTCCTAGGTTACGTTAAAAATAATTTAGAGGACTCGTCCGAAGGATGAGCTTATATGAGAAGAAAATGCTATCCTCTTGAAGCTTGAAACAAATAAAGAGGTACTTGCCAGTAATGGTGGGGGGGAATTGGGAAAGAAAATTCATTTTTGTATTATTAAAGGCAATATGTCATTCTTGAATATGACACTCTGTCACATATGTGTCTGGTTTGGGAAATCCATATGCCTCATAGTTAATCAAACCTCATTGAAAGTCTTCAGCTAGTTTTGGATATTATCGTCGAGTAAAATGCTTCCAACTCTATGTGTCATGTCCCCAACATGTTCAAGATAAGTCCAACCTTAGTAAAAATTACCTTGCTATTCATAACCTTAAATCACATCGGTCATCCCTAAGTCGGTCCGGAACCACTTCAAATATTGACATGAAGTTTCTTGTCATAGGCCCTCCTGCAATGGATTTCTTCCTATCGAATTCATCTCAGTATCTAGGAAGTTGATCTAGAAACCATTTTCATTACCTTAGGGCTTGCATGCCTTATTGGCAAGTTTCTCGCCTTCGACTATAGGTTCTCATCATTGGCCTTCGATCGAACGATTCTATGAGTGTTCGACTTCAAGACATATTTTCACACTTCATATATTGTACTGGGAGTACCTTGAGAGCCATTGTCATTATTAGTGGTTTCTCTCGCATTTTTTAACGGTTCACATCATTGATCGGTAATCAAGTGGCTTCTACCATGTTTAACTTTAAGACATTCACTAGCATGGTCAGATTCGTGCATCGATAGAGATGAATATCAAGACCCTGGATCTAGTTTCATCCATCCAGGCTATGTGGAGTTATTAAATATTCATGATTGTAAATATAGATCAATTGATGGCTGTGTCCCTACTATGTCTACTATTGACATGGATCTTTGTGTATTTCCCTACTATTTCATGAAGTTATGTTTACTATGGGTATGGGAATGACTAGCTCAGTGATTTTTATATGAAAGCATGATATGGTAATCCTTGATTGTTTGTTTTAGCTCCTCAACCAATTGGTCTTTGATCCAAACCTTTGACATGATAAATCACTTCAGTCATCAAACATATTTTCTGGATCACCATGAGTGTTGATTCAGATATATTGCCATCTGGTGGAGTGTCTCAAGTGAATCCCCTATGAAGCTTGAAGTAAAATAATACTAGAGATAAAAGGAATTTTGGTTTTCACTGCTTAAAAACCATTTTTTGGCACCTTCTCGGTTTTCCTTAACAAAACCTGCGCACCTACGCAATTTTTCCTGAACAAAACCTGTGCACATGTGCAGTTTTCTTGAACAAAAAGTGCATAGGTCTATTCACGGACGTAAAAATAAAAAAATGAGATCTAGAAGCTTTGTTTGAGTAATCTTATCCAAATTAGAAACCTTGAACTACTACATACCTGCGCCTCATTGCTTGGTATATGGAACTAAATTCCTTTTCTTAAGGATCATATCCCTTGAGAAGTGGAACTAGAAACCTCCTGATCCTTATTATAAATTCCGCATAGGAATGCAAGGCTAGGGAGAGACTTGGATTGGTAAAGTCATGCTATTTGTTTTAGTTCTAAAGATATTTTCATCAAGGGAAAGAAAGGAGACTATTGGAAGAGGCTTGTAACATCAAGGCACCAGGTTGTAAGCTTATTCTCCCTTTTTATTTTAATAAAAAGTAATTTTTATTTCCTAATTGTGTCTATTGCAATGTTATTTGTGGGATTCCTTGATCATTTGCATGGTTTATAACTGATTATTCAATCACTTATATGTTGTATGCTAGACTAAGGATTTCATTTAATTTTTATTTTATATGTGAGATGCTTTGATCCCTTTGAATGCTTTTGTCTATTAAAATATCTATTGGCATGTCATGGAGAAGCTGTGTAAAGCATTTGGAGAGACTGTAAATCATTGAGGAAAAGCTGGTTGTGGAAAGCGCTCAAAGGACTTCTACAAGCACTTCGTTAATATGTAAGTGATCTTTCGCATAATACATGTTTCATGTTTCAGTTATAGGCTAAGGAAAGTGCAATTTTTCTGTTTATTTGTTTCCAGTTACTCATTGGAGTAATAGGGAGATTGCTCTTGTCCGCAAGAGGAATTAATCCTGGTAACATGAACAAATTAAATGCATTTCATGTAGCTATTTTTTAAAAACGTTGGCTTGGTTTTGCTGTATTTTTGCAAAATCAAAACATGAAAGTTTTGTACAAAAGCTTTACTAAGCCTTCAATAACCACAAGCTCTTCAGCAAGCCAAAACTTTCTAGAATTAATTTTTCAATTGTTCATTATGATGGTGATGTAAGCAATTGCTGTCTTTCAACTTTACCATTCAATTATTTTTAGCTATAACAAATTTCTTACATTTTCTAAACATTTCTATTATTTTCTTATGTTTCTTTTAGGTTACGTATCACACTCATTTATTCCTTGAAAAGAATAAGAATTATTTTTTTATGGAGCCCCAAGATTTCTTGAATTCCTGAAAATCTCCTTTTCTTTCAAATCTCATTTCTCCTCTTCTAGAGACTTCTTCAAATTATTCCAATTTCTCTTCCATTGGCACATGTTTAAAGGTAAAATCACATTACATTTATCATGTGTATGTCATATTATATTTATTATTATACCCTAGATTATCCACAACATTATATATTCCTTAATTATGTGTTTGAATTGGTCCATTTCTTGAGATTTTACCTTGATTATGTGCTCAATATGTTTTCTTTAATTGTGATTTTTAAATTTATATATTGAAGTGATCAATCCTCCTATTTCCATAATTTAATTTTAACCATGTGTGAAAGGGCCACCATTATCTCTTTTATAATTTCAATATTCCTATTGATTATTGCTTGATTCCTTGAATCACCAGTATAGTTATATCTTTCCACAAATACAATTATTTTCAAATTTTGGCCATATTTGTGCAGCGACAATGATAGTCTTTAATGGAAACACTCAACAACTACAATATTTCTTTCTCTCTCTCACTCAACAAATTTTATTTTTTATTTTAATATCTACATGTTATATATCTAACGAATCCATATCCATCAAATATTTGACATAAATATTCATCAGATATCTAACGGACATTCTGACAAACATGCCCGTCACAGTTATGGCACCTCCATCAAAAATCCTCATTTGATATTGAATATTATACACAGTGTTTCATCAAATATTTCATGCACTTTTGTAGGATAATGTCACATCCTTATCGTAAAATTGATGAAACTTCTTGTCATAGATATAATGATCATTCTGAATTTTTGGGGAGTTTCATATCTATTAAAAAATCACCCCTAAAAGGCTTGAATTTTAGAGGAGATGCTTTTTATGGGGAGGATGGGGGATGGAAAATCCACCCCAATTGCTAACCCTCCCCTCCCAATTCCAATTTTGGAGGCGAATAACAACCCCCCCCCCCCCCCTAAAATTATTTTTTCTAGTAGTGTATGTAAAGCGCATCATGGAGGACATGCAGGGGATTAAGATAAACCATTTACCCTTCATTATCATTGTAAATGATATTAGGGAAGGAGTATAAATTTATCCAAGAGTTATGAATATGACAAAAAAGGAAGGTAACTTCTTCCACTTTTCAAAGAAGAATCTAAATGAAAAGGGTGAGGAGTTTGACAAAGTACCTACAATATACCATGATCTAATGCATATTTAGTTGACACATAGAGAAACAAAGGAAATAAAAAGAAGTTTATTCTAGGACATTACTGGGTGTGTTACAATAAAATATAGCTACAAAGCATCACTAGGTGACCTAGACAATATGAAACACTTGGGAGTGTCACCACTATCACCTCAGTTGCTACGCCCCTCATTTTAGTGATGAATCTAATCCAACATAAGGAAGGCTTCCCTAGTAGGGATTAAGGATCAAATAACCAAAGAAACTTAAGTTAAGGGCCATCTAAGGATCCTACAATGAAAATATACAAAATATAGGTTAGCCAATTAGGATTGGAGGTGGATGAAGGAGTAATCTTAGATTTGGGTTCAAGGTAGATATGGGTTAATATTAAGGCTATGGTTTATTTAAAGAGGCTAAAAGGAGCTTCTTGAACACATCAAACAAGGAAACACTCAAGAGGCTTGTCACAAACTAGGGTTTAAATTTTTTAGATTGCAACAATATAATAGTTTATGACAACAACCAATTTATCCCTTGAATATATGAAAAAAAGTGAAAAATGAAGGCTTAATTTAAGGGAAACTAGGAAAGAAATTAAAAAAAATATTAATGGTTAATAAGGTGTATACCAATATTAAAATCCTTGATTAACATTTTTTCAAACCCCTTCAATTAGGATTTTTTTTCCCTTGATTTTCTTTTTTAACACACTTAATTGATTTCATGTAATGATGATGATATCCTCATTTAATAGTGTGGGAATTTGATTTCTTCATTGGGGTTGATAAGTTACTTTAATGTTTATTTTACCTTCATAGGCATGAAATATACATGGAATTTAGGGGTTATGATTTATATAATAGGTGGTAGATATCAAGCAATTATTGATTTTTTATTTTATTTACATCCCTTGCCACCCTTTTGCATTTTTAAATTTGGCTTATGATTTTTATTTCTTGCAGTTGCATCAACCTTGGGTATTTCCAACCAATTATTCTTATAGGATGAGGGATATATGGAACTAGTATGAGTGACTGACAAAAAACAATTAAATTCTGGAGAGTGGAAAAGGGAATGATGATAAGTGTTAAGTATGAGTAACATGGAACACTATCAAAATCAAAGCCTCTGATTTTTTCCCCTCCTAGAATGTGAAATAAATCCCTAAGGAAGGTCACACTAGAATAGAAGCAAATGATAAGCACCAAGGTAAAATAATGGAACAAGTATACATCCCAAGCATCATGATATATCATTTAGTTTCAACCCATGATCGATACTATAATTGCAAAAGCATTAAATTAAAACACTTGCATGCAAAAATAGTTAGCTTATCTCACAATTAATGACCCCACCTTCATCAAATTAGTAATAGATAAGGTGGAAAATCTTATACAATAGTGGGAATGAGGCATCTAACACTATATTATCCATGTATCATGGTGAGGATCTTGGGATAGAAAATTACATCACAGGAGAAAATATTTTTCCTATGGTAACCCATGAATGTGGATGGGTAACAAGGTCCATTCATGGAGGTTTATTAGACATGTAAGGAAACTAAATTAGTAAATCCACTCTTTCTAATTCCATTTATTGTCATCATATCAAAATAAAACTAGATTATTGAAGATATATGCCAAATGGGATGTATATGATGTAGTTAATAATGCAAATCCCTTCAATAAAGAATCTTTACACACATATAAAACTATCCATGACCCTTTATTTAGCTACTAAGCTCTATAAAATTGGTTCAAAAATTAAGTTTATCTAGGATAGAACCTCATAATAGCCACAATTAGAAATCCCTACACTAAAACAATGTATTCCTCTTCTAACATATCTGTTGTAGGCTAAGAAGGAATTTTATTGAGTGATGAGGAAACCTCTATTGGATTCACACTCAGACCGAGAGGTGTGGGGTGGGCACAAGTTAGTATAAGACAATTTCTTACCTATTTAAGCATTCATGAATCATAACAAAACAACAACATATATGGAAGAAAATATACAAATGAAAACTCCTTTATAACAAATATTTGTAGGAATCAACATATTGAAGACACCAATCCCCTCTATGATCTATTATTCAATGGTCGAATGCATCTATATACTTTAATGTTCCACTATTTCTCTATAATATCCTTTATACTTTAACTATATGTGTTTAACTCTCATAGTGTTGTTTTTCACCAAGTTCTTCATTAATCCAAACTTTCAAACATTTTCACTCATAACACCAAGTTCTTAGCATTAACTATAAGGTGTTATTGTCTCCATTTCACAACAATAAACACCCTAATTATTGTGCACAAACCCCACATACAACCCTACGTTATACATAATCACTTACTGCACTTTTGAACAACACATATTTCACTATACATAAGCACTTACTGCACTTCCCTTTAGAAATTTTTATAATTTCTTGAAATTTTTAGAATTTAGAATTTATAAAGTTTTGAAGTCTAATATTTGAAATTATCATTCTTTAAATGGTGCTAGCTCAATGGAAGAGCACCTTCTTTACAAGCAGGAGGTTGGTGGTTTTATTTCATCGTATCGTGCTATTCATATGAAATGTTGACCATCAGGTTTTGGTGACAGAGACTCTTTTGACATGACCAATGAGCTTATGGTGACATTTTTTGATGCTCATCAAAATATTAAATGGTGACGGTCAATGAATGCCACCATATATATGCATCAATAGTGACAGCCATGAAAGGTCCATAACCATAAATTGTTGTTTTTCATATGAAATGGTGATGGTAAATGAACGTTGCCATATATATGCATCAATGGTGATGGCCATGAATGGTCCATCAAAATAAATTATTTTTGGTCATATGAAATGGTGATGGTCACTATCTGTCATTATAATCATTATTCATGGTAGACCTTGAATTTCACCACAATGCCTATACTTTTGGCGATGCCACATTTGCTGACGCACAATTGTTTAGTGATAGAGGCTAAGGTCCATCACCATTTCTCATATTAAATGGTGAGGATAATTGTTCTTCATTATAAATCATTATTTGTGATGGACCTTGACTTTCACCAAAACACCTATAATTTTAGTGACGCTACCTTTCGTGACGTTTAATTTTTGGTAATGAAGGTTGTTTTGACTGTCACTAATGAGCTCATGGTGACAGTTGTTGACCCTCAGCAATGTCCTTTTCTATTGTAGTGAGGTACAAGTCATGGTATAGATACAAGTACATGTATAAGTATTGGTACAAATAAAGCTACAGGTACAAGTGTAGGTACATGTGCACAGGATGTTGACTATCATCTCACAACAGATGGCTTGATCAGGTTTAAGGACAGGATATATGTACCAGCCAGTAGTGAACTCAAAAAGGCGATCTTGAGGGATTTTCATGTCAAACCGTATTAAAATCACCAATTCTACCAGAATATGCTGAAAATAGTGAATAATTTTTACTATTGGTCAAATTTGAAGAGAGACGTAGCCTAGTTTATGGCTAGGTGCTTGGATTATCAACCAGTCAAAGCAGAGTGTAAGAATCTAGGTGGACTACTACATCCGATTTTGATTCCAGAGTGGAAATGATCATTCATTTCCATGAAATTTATCACAGGTTTACTGAGGAAATATAGATAGGATGATTTCATCATGGTTGTGGTGGAGAGGTTGATAAAGGTAGCACACTTCATTCCAGTGAAGTATACATACTCAATGGATTATGTAGCATAGGTATTCATAAGGAATGTGGTTAGATTGCATGGTGTTCCCAAGAATATTGTGTCAGACAAGGGTGAAAATTTCACTTCCAACTTTTGGAAGGAGTTGTTTGCCAGTTTAGGTACAGAGTTGGCCTTCAGTACAACTTATCATCCGCATACATATGGATAGACAGAGAGGATCACTAAGATTCTAGAGGACATGTTGAGTATGTACGTGATTCATCAACAATGAAAGTGGTAATAGTACATTCTCTTGGTTTAGCTCGCTTACAAAAATGGGTATCAAGAGTCTTTGAGGATGAGTCTATTTGAGGTAGTATATGGTTGGAGTTGTACTCCTATTAGTTGCAGTGATCTAGTTAAGAGGGTATTGATAGGATAAGATATGTTAACAGAAATGGAATAAGAAATGTAGAATATAAAAAAGAATCTAAAGGAATCATAAGACCAACATAAGATCTATGCATATTGGAATAGGTTGTTTAAAGATTTTCAGGTCAGGGAACAAGCCTACTTACACATCAATCCCAACAAGATCTGCTTGCGGATTGGATCATGTGCCAATTTTTCGCCTCGGTTTTGTGGACCTTTCAAGATTCTTGAAAGGATTAGGCCAATAGCCTATGAACTTGCACTACCTCAAAAAATGAAATTCCATGATATTTTACATGTTTCATTGCTTAAGAAGTACTTTAAAGATGTTTATAATGTGATTGATTGTTCTCTATTGTAGGTTAACCTAGAAGGATTTAATTCTAGTCGGAATTGCAGTGCATTTTGTAGAGAAATATGATCATGCTACATAATCAAGCAATTGAGCAAGTTAAAGTGCATTGGAAGCACTTTGGGACCAATGAAGCTACATGGGAGATGGAAGATCAGATGTGTGCTATGTATCCTTCTCTATTCGTTGGTTGAGTGAATGTGTTGGTATAGGTATTTGGTATATTTTTTTTAGTACATGCTTTAGTCTGATGCTTTGGTATATGTACATATGTATATGGATGTAAATACCTCCATGATTTGTGTTATAATGCTCCAATTAGCATTATGGTGTCATGTCATTATGTTTGTAATGTTGTTTTGATATTATGTTGGTTTGCTTCTCAACAAGTTTATCATTGTAAATAATGCAATGAGCTAAGTTATAAAGATCCATGGGTAGTATGTTTTGATTACAATAGTATTTTTGGTTTTAGGTATATTTGAACATCGACGAAAATGTTTCCCCAAGCAGGAGGAATCTGTAACAGCCCTGTTGAAAATTCCATGTAATAAAATTTAATAAAGGAAAAATAATTACCATCATCATGAGACACATATTCCAAGCTAAATTTTTGGAAAAACATCCCATTGTGGTTGTTCATATGGTTTATTATGGCTAAGGAAATTGGAAAAGGAAACATGGTTAAGTCTTTGGAAAGGCAAAGTGGCATTTACTGGCATTTATTTATGAAAATAATGGAGAATAGGAGAAAAGGGAGGTGAAAGGTCACATGTTACATGTGAGGAGGAAAATGAAGGAAAATAATGGAAAATTGAAGAAATTGGAGGCCTCATTCAGAAAAAGGCTTATGTAGACTAGTTCACGGGATTTTGATCAGTTCATTTTTGGAGCTCTCTCTCTATTCTCCATCTCTCATACTCTTCGACACTTAGATTTTTCTTGGAGCACTCTTGGAGGAGTGTGCTGCACTTTGGATTTGGAGCAAGAAGGAAAATTAAGAGAAGGAAATCATAAGAGTACATTCGGATGAACAACTAGAATGGGGTTTTCTTACAGGTAGCGAGTTACATGTATGTTTTCCTCACTAGTTTTGGCATGCATGGCATATAAATTAGGTGTCTTAGTCATGATATGTCATTGGAATGGAGGATTTCCTGGATTGATAATGGTTTTTCCTAGCCTTTCCATTTCATGAATAGCCATGGTGTTTTGGGTTTATTTCCTTTTATTTTCTGGCTGGTTCTTATGTTCCCTTAGTTGAGGGTTGAGTTACTAGTTCATGGAGCCTTGCTTGGATAAATGATTTAGATCCCTGTAATAGGTTGGGTTTAGTTACTATCTTGGAGCCTTGGTTGGAAAAATTCTCTGGAGCCCTTGGTGGGTTGAGTTACTAGTCCTGGAGCCTTGGTTAGACAAACCAACTAGAGCGCGAAATCAGATGTGTGTTGAGTTACTAGTCCTAGAGCCTTGAATAGAACAAAATCTCTCGATCCATGGAAAACTTGTGTAGAGACTGATCTGGTGATGGTTAGTGATGTCCAGCCATGAGGTGGAATCACTAGTTTAGGGTTGAGGTGGTTTTTCCTCTTGAAGCCATGGTTTGGTTTTGATTGATTGGTTTATGATATCCCACATTCGTGCTTGGAATATGGCATGAGGGTGACTGGCTAAAAGAGATATTTGGTTTAGACATGTCTATTGTCGGGTGGTACATCGAAGTCCCGGACTTAGTTACATTTTTATTATGTAAGTAAGAGATTTTTTCCTCTTGTAATTATGGGTAAATATGATTTTTATTACGTGGCTTATATGGATGTAATTTTCTTGTCATTTTTTTTGTTTATATGTTGGTTATGAATTTTTTCTACGATATTCATGATGTATGGCTCTCGTCACATTTTGGTTTTTAAATGAATGAACAACAAATATATGACCTAATATATGATAATGCAACTAATGTGATGAGGCATCAATGCTTCTTAGTGATTCACAGATAATTTTGAGAACCCTATGCTCAGATTTGTTGTTTAGACATGTAGATTATACATTTGTGACATGTTTTACGAAATTTATGTCATGGATAGTAGGGGTCCAGTCAAGTCCTTATTAAAGTAATTGCATTTTTATCATCAGTTTGTTGTTATATTTCATTCTTTGAAGTTTCATGGAGCTGTGGGAAGTGACCTAAGTCCTAGCCCTAAAATTTAGCCCTAAATACTACAGTTGTTAGCATAACATTGGCAGAGAAAGGATTCATTCACACTCATGGAAGCTCATGGGAGCGACTGGGGATTTCATTCCTTTGAGGGCTTGGTAAGGGAGTGACTGGGGGATTAATGCATCAAAAATTAGTTTGTATAAGGGGCTAGTCATCTGGTATGTGTTGTAGGTGTAGAAGGTTCATGTTTTTGTTTTCTATCGGTTCCACTTCCTTGACTAACACATATGGAGTTGAATAATATCATAGTAACTCTTCATCACATATTTACCCTGGTTGATCGGTTACTTGGGTAGATGTGGGAGGAGATTGTTACATCCAAGAGCATACAGAGCCTTTAAAATCCAAACTAAAGATGATATAACTCTAATTTTTTTCCAAGATAAATCCAATATTTTTACCTGATGAACAATTCACTTTGTCTGAGGAGCATATTGACCATTCAAAACCATATTTTTTCCAAATATTCTCACTTTTTTACTCACAATATTTAAAATCTTGATTAATAGGTTAAAAGGGACTTAATTTGGTAGTTCACCTTATCACATGGTATACACCGTTTGCTATATTTTAATTTATATTGTAATTATGGAGTTTTAAAATTAAAAGAAAATTATTGTTTTACAATTTGATAATCGATGTTTCTTTAGGACCCCATGTTTAAATTTCACACTCAGAAGAGCTAATTTAAAAGGAATATTGCATGTCATAGTATGTCTTACAACCAGTATGGTGGTAAACCCCATTGCAATTAAGATGGCCAGGCTCTTAATGTCCTTGAGTCAAGTAAGGAGAGGATTCTATGGACCTTGTTTATTGAATTGTTGTGTGGTCGCTATTATATGTTAGATCACATAGGTAATATTCAATCAAGGGCCTAATAGTTTTATACCTTTTATCATTCTTGAGAGCCACCCTACATCCTCCTCCCAACGCAGGTCAATGGCTCTTGGTACCTCTTCAATAAATAATTATGGAAAACCCTCAGCAAAAACTTGAGTGTAGGTATGGTGAGACTGTCATCTCTGTGTATTAGTGGTTTTGGTTTAGGATCGGGGCATTGTCATGTTCGTGATTAGTCTAGACCCACCGAGGGTCATGGTCATGAGAGATCTCAATGTCTGGGAAATTTGGCAGCTAGTGCATATAGAATGGGCACCGATCCATGGGCCTACCAAGCCGTCGGTGAATGGAATGCATATATCTTTGTGGGTATGGATCCCAACAAGCGAGAGATTGTGGAAGATTTCAAACACATTATCCTAGACCTAGGTAACATGCAATTCAGGCACACTATTCCTGCAAACACTTCACAAATACTGGATAATAAATACCTTGATTGCTAAGAAATGATGTTGCCTCTAACAGGTAGCCCATTTTATTTAGAGGAGATGCAGTATACCCAAAAATAACTTCAACCGATATAATGTCAAATTCAGCATCAAAATTATTGCTTGGCTCATATCAAGAGGCACATTATATATGTGCCACCGACAGAACAACCAGCATCTAGTGCTAAAGATATATTGTTGGTTGAGTCTTCTGATGATTAAGATCTTAGATGCATATTCTATTTTTTTTTATTTGGTGTAAGTTTATATATATTAGAGGATATAAATAAAGTCATATTTATTTATCTTTGTTAGATAATATTAGACTGTTTAAATTTTGGATTGGCTATAATGCAACCAGATGGTCAACAGTCATGGTTTCCCTATGGGAAGGTTGAGACAAAGTAGACATGGATGCTAATGATGTAATTCCTGCTACAATTTGAAGTAATAAAAAGGTACAACCCAATTTTACAAAAAAAAAATTGATTAAAATCAAATCAATTATACATATGTGTTCCATAAATTATAAATTTAAATAAATTATTACATCGATAGGCATGTTTAGTTTGGAATAGGGTTTCTAGAATTCAATTTTAATTATCGATAATTAATAAATGGATGGTAAATATTTAGTACTATTCAAACTTTGGAGAATATCCACAAAATATTTTTAGTATTAGTTGAGATAAATGGTTGAGATTTATTTCAAAAGAAGTTATGCCATTTTTTTTTCACTTTATTTTAAAAAATATTATAAAATTAAATTAAAGTAAAATATGTGTAAAATATTTTGGGTGTGAAATGAATTATCATTTTTTCGACATGTAGTATTGATAAGTCATGGTATTGACCCATAGTATTGTAACAAAATCTATTTGTAGGTGTTGTAGTAGCTACAACAAGCCCCAAATTTTTTTACACTAAAAAAATTGGAGTGCCCCAGCTTGAAGTATTTAGAAAATGTAAAAATAGAAATGTAGGAACAACGGATATGAATATTTAACATAGTGGACATTCCATTTGTTAGGGGTAAATTTTTAGATTAGTGTACCAAAATCCACTTTTTACGGCTAGTAATGAATTCACCTAACAACAAAAATGAAGAAACAAAAGGCTACAAAACCCTACGACCATCAACAACAACTTTCAGATCTATTAAATGTTGTCAGGAAAAAAATTCAAAGGAGTTCACAAAATATGAAAATACATGCCAAACATCTTAAGAGAGAACCCAATGGAAATAAATTAACAATGTCATTTGTGGAGTAGAACATAGACTTGGGTCTTTAATGTCCTCATTTGTGGGAAGGTCATTTTGTATCCCTATGCTTTAGATAATTGGTTTCTCTCTCCTCTGATTGCAAATGGGAAAAGTAGAATGATAGAACTCAAAGTGGACACATCAAGTGTTATGAGATCACAATGATTACGATGATAAAGATTATCTGTGTAATATGAGGAAAAACCTATATATTTATAATAAAATGCTAAGATAGTTCTATATCTAGTTTAACAATAAAATATTATTAGACCAAATAAATATCTAATTGTTATGAGTATTTTTTTATATAGAAGAGAGGAAAATATTAACGAAATGGTCAATAATATTTATTTTCTTAACTATGTCAAAAAATAAAGATTAATTGAGTTAATTAAGAAAAGTGAGTGAAATAATTAGTAAATCAAAATGGTGAGTTGTAATTGACATAAATTGGATATGCTTAGGAAATCTCAAAGCCTAAAAGGAACAATAACTTTTATAAATGAAGATCGCATTCCAGAAGACCAAGTTGAACTTAGGAAAGAAGTCAAAAAGGTCAAGGAGGCAAGGAAATGGGAAATTATTTGGAATAAGAAAGCTATTATTAGAGGTAAAGTCTCAATCAAAAGAGATAAATAGAGACTTGCATAACTCTGGATCCTCTTTTGGAATAATCGTGGTTTTCCATGGTATAAAGGTCCTATTTTAAGTTGGATCCCAATGATATTGACCTTATTCTCTTAGTTGAAACATGGGAGCATAATGAATCTAGGTTCCCTCACCTTGACAATTTCACTCTTTTGTCAATTGGAATAAGAAATCCTCTTGGAGGGGTTTTGGTGGTGTAAACTGCTATATGAGAAACATTATTTCCTCCCACATCCGACTTCATAAAATCCATCCCTTCAATCAATACATTTGGATAGAAATATCTGATTCTACGATCAATAGGATCTTCGTTGCAATATGTGATTTTGATCATATCAACACTACATCCTATATGAAAAACAACTTGGATAAGAATTTTCCTTTAAATACCTTAGAAAAAAAAATCTTGAACCTAAGGAATGAAGGTATTATCCTTTTTATTGGAGAATTTAATGCTAGAAATAATACTAACCAAGACATTATGTCAAGTAACAACTCTAACCCCCACAACTTGTGGCTTGACAGAGATAGTAACTTTGCTACTAGATTCAAGAGAAAGTCTGAAGAGATAATCTAGAACTTATTCGGCACCGAGATTCTTAAGATTTTTAGTTCCTAGGATGTAATCATCTGTAATGGTATTAACAAGTGGCCTCCCTCCAATTAGATGACCAGTTTCCATGGGTTGGGTAGAACTGTCATGGATTACGCAATTTTCGACACCCTTGTCCTCAACTATATTTCAAACTTTGAGCTAATTAACAAATTAGAGCTTGAATATGACCACAAAGATTTGTCTTTATCCCTTAATCTTGTTATGCATACCACCCACATGCAGAAGGCTAGTGAAAGAAAAAGACACATTCACTTCGATAGAAATAAGGTCAATCACTTCTTAAGGAATTTAGGCTCCATGAATTATAATTGTAACATCAAAAAAATATATTACAATTTTACTACTACCCTTTCCAATACCATTAGAAATTTCTCTAATGAGACATCATTTAAGAAGAATAGTAGAACTTCCAATCCATGGTATGACAAAGATTGTAAAGTTGCCAGATAAGTGATCAGAGATGCTCCTAATGAAATCATTAAGCTCTGGAATATAAATATATACAGAGATCTCATCAAGAGGAAGAAGGCATCTTATATTAATAAAAGACAAAAACATATTCTACACCTTTCTAAAGTTGCACCCAGAAAATTTCCGCGCAATGTGTTGTTTGTAAAACTAAAGTAAATCATTCTATGCCCCTAGAAAATTGGTACAAATATCCTAAGAAGTTGTATGAATCTTTGGACACTATGGGAATGAACTTAAAGACTGTGATTAATAAGGATGCATTCTCTGTAGAAGACGTTGAGTCTCGGATCAATAAGCTAACTAATGGGAAAGCTAAAGATATTGAAGGATACCAAGTTGAGATCCTTAAAATGGGAAGATCTATCCTCATTCCTCATATCTAAAAGCTTCTCAATTTGGCTATAAAGCATGGCTTCCCTCAAATTTGGATGGAAAATCTTATTATTTCTATCTTTAAAAATGGGGGAAAAAGTGTTCCTTCTAACTACATGACCATTATGATTAGTCACATCAACAAGCGGGTTTAGGAGACATCACTTGACTATGGACCATATTGTCACTCTTAGAATCATTGCTGAGGAATTTGGCAATATAGTAAAATTGATCTCTTCTGTTGTTTTTTTGAATTTAGAAAAGCTTTCGATATTGTTTCTTGAGATAAGCTTTGAGAGAGACTTTAAGAGATAATGGTCCCTCCTGAACTAAGGAATGATGTGATCCACCTCTATGAGACTGTCACTGCCAATATTAAGACCAACGAAGGATGGTTTAAAGATATTAAATGCAATATCAGAGTTAAGCAAGGATGTTCCCTATACCCTATCCTTTTTGGCATATACATCGATAAGCTATATGATTGTTTGGAAACTATGGGATGCAAGGGAACCGAGCTTGTTGTTATAATCATTAGTCTTCTACTTTATGCTAATGATATCGTTCTTCTAGAAAAAATTCATGATGATCTAGACAAGCAACTTAAGACTCTTCATGTATACTACTCCAAGATAGTTGTGACAGTTAATACTAACAAGACTAAAGTCATGATCATTAAATCCAAAAGGATCATCCATGGCAGTTTGGTTTATAATAACCAGTTCTTAGAATAGGTTTCTTATAAATATTTGGGAGTTGACTTTCCCCATGAACTCAACAGGAATTATAAAATAAAAAAAAGGATTATTGGAGGGTTGAAAGCTTATTATGATCTTGAAAAAAAATTTAAGTTGGTCAATCATTGCATCTGGAGTAAAAATAACTTCCTCTTTGAGACTCTCGTCACCCCTATTGTCTTATATGTATGTGAAGTTTGGGGTTGCAGTATATCTAGAGAGTCATGGAGGAAGATTGAGATGATTCAAAATAAATTCATAACCTACAACCTTAAGATCAAGGGAAATACTCCCTATCTTATCATATTTATCGAAACTGGTATGTCCGCCATTGAAAGTACGACTATGTATGGATATCTAATATATAATAAGAAAATTTACAACATGGAATAAATAAGGCTACCAAAAATTTCTCCTAACTTTAGTCAAAACTCCTGCCTTCGCCTCAGCGCAGATGACATAAGGATTCCTAGTCTTGGCTCCACTAGGGAATCAAGGAGGATATCCATATGGGAAGACAAGATAGTATAAACCATATTATTACCTCAAAGCTTGAGGACAAGTTGTGGGAGGATAAGGAGATGGACGGTAAAAGGAGGCTAAGATACTATAAGGAGGTGATCAGGCCCACCATTGATACCCAAAATTATCTCTCTGATTTGACGAGCACTAAGAAGAAAATGAACATCGCTAGGATAAGAAAAAGTTCTCATGAGATTTGTAGTGAGGCTGGAGGATGGTCTATTCCCTTGACTCCCTCACATGATAGAATATGTCCGATTTGTGATACTAAGAAGGTGGAAGATGAAAAGAACTTCCTTTTGGACTACCCAAGTCTTACTCACATCAACTCTCAATTCCCTAACATCTGCCATACTTCCAATCTTATTGACTTATTAATCCAACCCATTTATAGTGATCTTGGAGTGCTTCTTTCCCTTCTCTTCAATCATATAAACAAGATTTTGAAGAATCACACTTAGATTATTTTTATATTTTCTTTTCTAGAGGTTTAGTAGGCCACATTGGTCTTAATGTACATTAATCATCATCATCATCTTCAATAATTATTGCATGAGAAGAAAGTGTAATGATTAAGGAATAATAAATAAATAATATTCTGGTGTGATATGGTCAAAATGGGCCATAAATAATAAACAAATAAAAGAAGTCAAATGATTAAGGAATAATGATTATTTATTTAACTATTACTATGGATGGGTGAAAATATTTTTAACCAACCTAGACTCATCTTAACTCCATATCTACCAAGGGAGAGATGGAGTCTGTTTTAGTCCAAAAAATGTTTGCATCTCAAGAGATTTGATCTCTCTCAACGCTTGATAGGTCTCGAGTTAAGATGGATCTAGGTTGGTTTAATTCTCCCCTTTAAATAGGCTATATTCCACATGCATACCATGTGTCCATACAATGGGTCATTTTTTTTAGAGAGTTATTTTTATTTTGTTATTATTATTATTATTATTATTATTTCCAATTTAAAAGGATTATATTACATTAAATTTATCTTTTTATTTAATTTAATTTTTACTTATTGATTTATTTTTTTGTAATTTGACTTAATCAAAATGTTAAACATTACATTAGAACATCTATACCATACTCGGACAACGCCTCTCGATGCAATTATTTTCACAAAATGGATAAATATGAAAATAAAATGATATTAATTAAATGAATTCCAGGGTTGTCTTCAAGAGGGTAAAAACAAATAATTAAAAAAAAATGGTTCTCTAAATTATTTCCTAAAGTGAAAGTGCATTTTGTGTAAAAATACTGCAAGACATATTTGGATCATCCTAGTGTAAAATGACTAGGTCATCAATTTTTAGGTGATAACATTCTTGATATCTTAAATTTGAGTTTGAAGGACCCTTGCTATGTATTTTTCCAAAATGCTTTGTGTTTTTCAATCATGGAATATGTAAATATTTTAATGATGGTTTTTGATATTTTAAATTTGAGTTCGAAGAGTATTGTCATGATAATTATCATTTTCCAGGTATGAAATATGTAGTAAGGATTATTGTAAAATTTTGGTATTTTTTTATATATTTTTCTCTAGTATTGTTGTTGCACATTCGCCATTAATTTTTCAAGTTGTACAAATTTATATATGAAGATACGTTCTAAATTTTAATTCAAAATTTTATATATTTTTTTAAATCTTGCAATTTATTATTATTATTATCACTATATATATATATATATATATATATATATATATATATATATAATTTATTATTATCAAATTTTAAGGTCACAGCTAAGCCAGACACCATATTAGTGTACGAGACCCCCTTGTTTGTGGGGCAAGGGACCCACCTTTGTGCAGCCATTTGACTGCTAAGTCTATGAAGGCATACATACTCTACCCCCCTCTAGTTTTGAACATGTGACCTCTTAGTACAAAACACAGGCTCTTAACCATTAGGCCCGCTCAAGCTGTATATATATATATATATATATATATATATATATATATATAATTTTAATGGAGTAATAACGAATTGTACTACATAAAAACATTTTATTGGGAAAAGAAATATAGGAACTTCATATAGAGAATCTCTTGAAAGAAATTGTTAATAGAGAAAATTTTAAGATCGAACTTTAGGATGTTATTTTATTTCTTTACGTTCTTTATGAACATTGTTAAAAAAGATTACAATATTCTCTATTATCTTGGATTAAATATACTTGTTATGTCAATTTGGTATGGGAGTGATTTGTAAGTATTTCTATCCTCAAAAAATCAAAACAACAAAAATAATTTTCTCCAAACAAGTTAATGTTACCCTAGATAAAAATCATGTGTTTAAGAGTTCATTGATAATATATCTTGAATTTGAATGCATCATAAATTTAACTTCAACAAAAAAAAATTACCACATTAAAATTAAAAATTAATATAGGAAAGTCATTAATGTATCTTTTCTATATTGCCATTTTTATTATTATATTAATATTAAATTAATGTTAGGTTATAAATTGTTAATTCATTCCAAATGTAAGATGTTTGATTAACATTTTTTTCAAAACTAGAGGGGCATAGAGTATGTATACCTTCTTAGACTTTAGTATTCAAATCGTTGAGTGGAGGTGGGTCCCTTATCCGACAAACAAAGGGGTCTCATACACAAATTTAGTGTCTCACTTGGTTGTGAACTTAAAATTGGATATATATATATATATATATATATGATGATGATGATGATGTTTAAGTCCCACTGAGATAAAAATTTGGTTTATCAAACCTAAAGAAACGAATTATTTAGTTTGTTTTAAAATTGTACTCATATGCTCAAAGAGCTTCAAGATAAGCATCCCAAGCTCACTATAATTTTGACATGTTAAAAGGCTAGAAGGTCGGTATTGTAGCAAATATTATGAAACTGAGATCTAATGTGGGTGTACTAAGGGCACTCTAAGAGGAAGTGATTTTCATCCTCAATATTCATATTCTCACAAAGATGATAGATCCTTTCCCCCCATGGTGTTTTGGGAACTGCCCAACGACCCATTTCACTATGGAGCTCATGAGCGTTCGTTCTTATCTTGGCTATATTAATTTTTTTTCTTTGAGCTAGTTAAAACTGAGAGATACTTTTGATCTTCTAGAGTAGGATTGATGACCTCCTTATAATATCTTAATTTTAGTTTAGCCTCTAAATCTTTCTCACACCACATTTTCTCTTTAAAATTAGAAGTAACAATATTTTTAATTTTATTGATATTTTACAACGCAACTTTTTCGTCGATCTCCCAATGGTTTAACCAGGCCCTGATATCTTTATACCAACCTCATTTGAGCCTTAGGTGGTTTTAGCTGGAATTTAAAGTTAGCTTAGGAATTCTATGGTCCCCCATGTTATTGATTTTGTGATTGTACAACATGAGCCTAGTCATATCTAGGCTCCCAATAGGGGAAAGACTCACTTTGATAAGGAGAATATGATAGGGTGTATTGCTTTTAATTTTGAGGTTATACGTTATAAAACACTTTGGGATTTGCTCAATTTTTCTCCAAGATTCTATAGAGATTTTGTAACCCCAAACCTCACATCCATACAAGATAAGAGGAGTGACTAAATTTTCAAAGAGGAGATTCTTTTTATCCCACACCACAAGGTTTGTTGCTTTACATTTATTTTCAAGAATAAAATAAGCTTTCGACCCTCCATTAATCCTTTTCTCAATGATATAGTTCCAGTTGAGCTTGTGATGAATATAAATTCCTACTTACTTGTAAGATGACACTTCCTCCAAGTTTCTATTGTCATACCAAAAATTAGCCTAAGTGTCCTTCTTGGATTTGATAATCATAACTTTCGTTTTGTCAATGTTAATAGTCATACCCATAGTAGATCAAAAATCCTTAAGAAGTATAAGTTGCTTATCAAGATTAGATGGAAACCTTGGCAGAAGAACAATATTGTCAACATAGAGAATAAGGATGATGACTATTCTAGCTAAGATCGTGCCAGCACAACCTGCTTCCTCTAAACAACCTTCTAGATTGTCGATGTAAATTCCAAATAGGGTAGGGAAGAGGGGGTAACCTTTTTTAACTCTGATATTACACTCAATATCTTTCAACCACCCCTCATTGCTCTTTAACTTCGCAATTACATTCTCCTATAACCTTATAGTGGAAACTCTCAACTCGAAAGGAACCTTTAGCTCTTCTAATATATTCTGTAGGTTGTTTCTAGGTATCGTATTGAAAGCCTTTCTAAAGTCCATAAAGCAACAAAAGATATTGGATTTATCATTACGGCATTCCTCCACAATGATCCTAAGCGTAATGAGGTGGTCTGTTGTTGAGTATTGCCTTCTAAAACCTTCTTGGCCTTTAGCCCTCTTACATTTAATTTCAAGCCATGTGCTCATCTTCCTTTCCAAAATAATACCATATAACATGGCTAAGATAGGGCTAATCATAATTTTCCGATAGTTAGAGGGGTTATTTGTATCCCCACTTTTAAAAATAGGAATAATGAGGCTCTGAGTCCATGGTTTAGGGAACCCTTTCTTGACTGCTTGATTGAAAAGCTTGTGGATGTGACTGATGAGGAAAGGACCTCCAAATTTTAAATTTTTTTCCTGGTAATCTTCAATGTCCTTAGCTTTTCCATTTTTCATTGGCTTAACCCCAAAATCTATGTCTTCTAATGAGAAATTTTTTTTCGTTGTGAGCAGGGTTTCAAATTTATCTATGACATTTGGAGATTCCTAAAGTTTTTTAAGATAGGAATTCCATTCTTGTAAAGAAATTCTATTATTATCTTTATTTTTTATAGTTAGAATCTGCCTCTAGACTTTCATAGGAGCTACCTTAGAGAGCTGTAAGATATTTTCTTGTATTTTATGAATATACTTCCTTTTTTTCCTTTTAGTTAGGGATTTGCATATTTTTATCTTGCCAATTTTAAGATACTCATCAACAAATTCCTTAATTTCTCTCCTCGCACTTTTACAATATTTATCATACCATGGGTTAGTTTTTCTATTTATTTTATTACTTAAAACTTCAATTCAGAACTTTTTAGTAGAATATGAGAGGGTTTCACTAAAATTATGTTAGAGTTCTTCTATGTTTTCTATACTAGATAAAGGAAGAAAATTAAATTTTAATTCATTTAGAAAAGATCATTTTTATTTCTATCAAAGATTAAGTTATTTTGTCTATAAGGATTATCTTCAATGGGACGTCTATGCATGAAAAAATTGAGAGCTATAATTAAAGTTCTATGATCTGAGTTAGGCTCGTGGTCATTTAAGATGTCAAAATTGATTATTTATTTGTATAAAAGGGATATCAAAGATAACATATTCTACCACACTGCTACCAAGCCCATGGATACCGGTCATATGGCTAGAATCGGGCCACTTCTTTAGACCGTTGCAAATTATGAGATCTTGAGCACTGCAGAGCTTGACTAGCTCTGACCCAAACAAATTTTCCCTAAGATCTTCAGAGCTTCTTTTCTACCAGCTAGCTAGATTCGTCTAACCAACGAGGATTAGGGTTGGAATAACTGCTCAGAAGAATAGTTTGGTTGCTTGAAGTTTGAGCATTGAAGTCACCCTTTAAGAGTCTATTACCTTCATTCCTTAGGCTAGAAATATCATTCTCTAAACCATTGTAAGGACCATTTTTATCTAAATTGTTTTTCTTATAGAAGTTAGAAATTATAGGGGAAAAATAAGAGATTACTATGTAGGTTTTTCTTTACAATTAATGTCAGTAATCTCTATCCAAAAATATTGGTTATAAGGGTCTTTTTATTAAAGCCTAGAATGGGGGGAGATATTCTTCCTAATGTAACAAGATATACCCCCAATGCATCTATTGTAAGATCGCCTGTTCTAGATTGACCATAGTACAAATCCATCTATGTTAAGGAACTTAGTTTTTTCATGCTTCTAGGTTTCAACTAGAAATATAATATCAACTTCATTCGAGATCCAACTTAGCTTGGGGCCTTTGTTCCATGGAAAGCCCTGAAATTTCCAAGAAAGAATCCGTAGCATGTTGAATTTCTATTTGTTACTATATTTTTGGTTTCTATTTCAAATAACAACTTTTGTATTTATGATTATCGCCCATTTTCCTTCCTTCTTAGCTTATTTTACCTTTTGAACCTCCTTTCTTAATTTTGCTTGATCTTATAGAATGAGATCTTCATTTATAAATATTCTTGTTCCTTTTAGACTTGAGATTTTACTAAGTATGTCATACTTACAGTCAGTAGAGATCACCTTTATCCGGATCAACATTCCTTTATTATCAGTTAATTTCCCCAACCTTGTTTCTTATCTGAGACACATTGTTTCAATTTGTAATATATTATGTAATTTTGTCTGGGCTATGGCTAAAGTATCCTCGTCTACCTCCTCTTTCAAACCAAATTTTATAAGGTTCAAGGCCCTTTTGTTACGGTTATGGTCTAATTCTATCAATTTTTTCATTTCTTCTTTCATGGGTTTGATATCTAATTTACCTACCACACTATTTAGGGTGAGATTGTTATTAAATTTTTCTTCTAGTTCTTTAATCATGTCCTTCATTTTAGGACTTTCTAAAGTATCAACATCTCCTTGTTGGGATGTTTGGTTCGTATCTTGGCTTTGTTTTTTTATTACCTCTAATCTAATCTCCATTGTCTCCATTTTATTCTCTAATAGTTTTATTTTATTTTCTATTTTTTTTCGGATCTTGTCTTCAAGAGATGTAAATTTATTTTCCAGCATGGCTTCTAACTCTGTTTTTAGCTTGACTTCTCGTTCTTCTCTACGTTTCTCTAAGGACTCTATATACTCATAAAAGATTTCTTCTCTGCGTTTCTCTAAAGACTGTACATACTCTTAAAATCTCTGTAGAGTAACTATTCTAGGTCTACCTTTGACAATATTTGCTAGATGCGGTGAATTATTCATACTTTTGAACAGATATATGAACAGTAGATATGTATTAAAAAAATATAAGGAATGTTTTCACCTGATATAACTGTAAAGTATATGCCATTCTCATTGTATTTCTGTGCATATGCCGCAGAATTCAGTGTTTGTATATATGCCCTATACATGCAGCAACTTCAGATCTTTGAATAAACCCTTCACGATTGCAAACTTGTATATTCCAAAGACTTCGATCTTTGTATATATGCCCTAATTATGCCGTATACTTCAGATATTTGAGTAAACCCTTCACGACTGATGAAGAGCGTAAGGTATATGCCTTTCTCATTATCTTTATGTGTATATGCTGCAGACTTCAGTGTTTGTATATATGCCCTATATATGTCATAGAATTCCGATATTTTAATAAACCCTTTACGATAGTATGCAGAGGACAATGAAAAATATTATGCCCCATTTCTTTTAACCCCGAATGGATTATTGTTGTGGTGCGCCAGGATGGCATGAATTCTTTTGTCCTTTCATTTTGGGTTGAAGTTCGCTAGCTCATTGAATGCATATGAATATGACTTGAATGCATATGAATATCCCTTCAGACGCAGAAATTAAAGTGATTTACTTGATGGAAGAAGAATACATTATTCATAATGAAAAATATTTTTATAAGGTTCTTTTATACAAGTATGCAAGATATGTTGTAATGACATACTCTGTAAACATTTCGACTTGGCCAAAATAAAATAAAATAAAAAATAAAAATAACCCATGTTAAAATAAAAATAATTTTTTTTCATCATTTTTTGTTAGATAGTTAAGGTAAATTTCGAATAAAAAAAACATTCTATCTCATTTTTTTTCTATTAATTTTTATTAGGTATTTAAGGTTGGTAATGTTTATGAGAGCCCATGATATTTACCATGGTATTCATATTCATGTGGAATAAAAATTATTTGAGGGATTAATCCATTTTAAGATATTTACATCTCAAGATATTAGGTCTAATTAGGTCCTTGTTAAATCAAAGTATTTGGTCCTTGGGTAAATTTATTTCAAAGTATTTAGCTATAATGTTATAATGTTTTTTTAATGGTGAAAATAGACAAAAGCTTTCAAGACACTTAAAATCCTAAAATTTGTTAATTATATCTCAAATTTCCATAAATTGCAATAACTTTTAATAAAATATTACACAAATTTTGATTATTTTGAGAACAAAATTGTAAACACCCTTACACTACACCAATATAAATTATTCTTATTATTATCCTAATATCCACTAAAATTTATGCTAATTGGATAATAGATAAAATGGAAAATGAGATGTAGTCCATACCAACGGAACAAATCCGGTAGAGATGAGATGTAGTCCACACCAACTTAACAAATATGGCTAAAATGAGGAAAGGAAAGAGAGAACCGTAGGCTTGAGAAGAAGAGGAAATTTCGGGATGTGTTGGAATTTCTAAATATTCCAACCACACAGAGGAAGCAGAGTTCCTAAACTAAACACAAAGATTCAATAACAACAAATCTGGACAGAGATGGATGAAAAATTTCTATTTCATTAAACCTGCAAAATATTACAAAACGTGAATCTTCTTCAGAACTTCAGTTCTGGATTACAATACAAAATCTTCTGTTTGACTGCTACAAACATAGTGCTACAATACTCTGTTTTTTTGTCTCTCTGTCTATTCTACCTTTGGGCATATTACTCATTACATATATTTCGCACTATTGTCTTATATATATATATATATATATATATATATATATATATTACAAACATATAGTGTTTATAATATATATATTATAAAACTTATATATATAACCTTAAGTCTTTAAAATAAAACTATGTCACGGGTTTAAAAAAAACATTTATGCCAAGGTTTGAAACCTTATTACATTGCGGTACACAAAAATATATTACCCAGAGTTTAAAGCCTTATAAAATATTTCATCGTGGATTTCAAAAATCCTTATGCAAGACAGTGAATGCATTCATCACATCCATTCAAAGGATGGCTCACTGGACATCAAACTTGCGTAATAACACTCTCATTGGTCGAAGGCAGATGACTCAGTAGATCTAAAAAATTCTATGAAAAACCTCTAATCGCTTATCACATCCATTTGGAGGACTACTAATGCCGACAAAAAAACTTGTGATATGCATGTGATGGGCTATGGGCATGTTGTGTTGGCAATTGTGGGGATGACGTTTATTGCATGGTTTGGAAGGTGTGATGATGTAGGCCTCTAGGTTTGCGAATGGTGCGCGATTTGTTGCTAGGATGGTGATGTGGAGTCATGGGCTCCACACAGTCATGACATGGACCATTTAAATTCAAATGAAATGGCGGTAAAAGAAATGGTTG
Organism: Pinus albicaulis; assembly: GCA_034641835.2. NCBI lineage: Eukaryota > Viridiplantae > Streptophyta > Pinopsida > Pinales > Pinaceae > Pinus > Pinus albicaulis. The sequence continues at coordinate 1,037,111,056 of CM076574.1, read as the reverse complement.
GTGCATGGAGTTTATGGCGGTAGGCGAATGGATAAGAACTGGGGTTGTGTGGTTTGGCCACAAATTTGAATGAAAAATAGGGCTATGGCCTGTGAACCAAAAATTTGAATTTGCAAGTGATTTAAACTCGGATTAAATGCATAATGGAGTGAAAATTTAATCAAAATTTTCTTACTGCTGTTGTCCTTCAGATTTCCATAAAAATTAAAATATTTTCTTCCTTCTGCTTCTATTGCAGTTGGAATTAATTCCCAACACTCCCCCTTAATGACAATTGTTGTTTTCTTCCATACCCAGACATTTTCTTAGATAGTTAAATATTTTCTACCCCAATGGTTTTGTTAATATATCAACAAATTTCCCTTCAGTTCTGCAGTGTTGCAAAACAATTTCCCCATTGTTCACTAGCTCTCTGATGTAGTGATACTTTGCATAAATATGTTTTGTCTTCTTATGAAACACTGAATTCTTGGATAAAGCTATAGCTAAGCTATTATTACAATACATTGTTGTGCCTTTTACCTATTCATGACACAAACTTCTCAACATTTTTCTCATCCATACTACTTGACATGCTGCTGTTGTAGCTTCCACATAGTCTACCTCTACTGTTGATAAAGCCACAATTGGTTGTTTCTTAGAAGCCCATGAAATGGCTCCTGATCCCATATGAAAAAAATATCCAGAGGCGCTTTTCTTGTCATCTATACTTCCATTCCAATCATTGTCAGTGTATCCAATCAATTCAAAATTTTCTAAAGTGGTGTATAACATTCTATACCTCTTTGTTCCTTTCACATACCTCGGAATTCTTTTTGATGCTTGCAAATGTGCCTCCTTTGGCCTTTCCACAAATCTAGAAATTAAAATTACATCATGCATAATATCTGGCCTAGTTGCAGTCAAATAAATGATGCTTCCAACTATGCTCTTATACAAACTTGGATCAAAATCCTTGCTGCTGTCTTCTTTTCTCAGTTTCAATCCCATCACTGTAGGAGTAATTGCTGCCTTGCAATCCTTCATATTAAATATTTCCAAAACCTCTTTAATATACTTTGCTTGATAAATAAAAAAAATATTTTCATTTTTCTCTACTTCTATTCCTAAGAAGTATCTCAGCAATCCCATATCAATCATCTCAAATTCATCCTTCATGATTGTCTTAAAATTTTCAATGAGGTAAGCATAATTACCTGTGAATATCACATCATCAACATACAAAACAACAATGAGTGTCTTACCATATTTTTCCTTGATGTATAATTTGGGTTCTCCTTCACATCTCTCAAACCCATTTTCCAGTAGATAGGCATCCATCCTACTATACCATGCTCTTGGTGCTTGTTTAAGCCCATACAAAGTTTTCTTCAATTTTCATACCTTGTGCTCTTAGCCTTCTTTCTCATATCCCAGAGGTTGTTCAACATAAACCTCTTCCATCAATACTCCATTTAGGAATGTTGATTTCACATCCATTTGGTAAACCTTCCACTTGTGTTGTGCTGCTCTCTTACTGTTTCCATTCTTGCAACTGGTGCAAAATTTTCCTCATAATCTCTTCCCCATTGCTGCTTGTAGCCCTTGACAACAAGTCTGGCTTTGTGCCTTTCAATATTACCTTTAGCATTGCTTTTGGTCTTGTATATCCATTTTAATCCAATCACTTCTTTCCTTGTGGGAGATCAACCAATTCCCTTCTCTTGTTTTTCTCTATGGCATTTATTTCTTCATCCATAACATCTATATATTTCTTATCTTTTACTTCTTCTTCAAAATGAATAAGGAATTATACATGACAATATAATGCAAATAAATAATTCATAAATTAAATTTGTTGCCTCTTGGTCATAAATTTTATTTAGACTTTTGAATCTGGTTCTTCTTTCACTTATTGAACTTGTGCTTGTAGAAGCACTCAAATCTGCTCCTTGTGATGTGCTTGGAGAAGCACTATTATCACTTCTCAATGGTGTTCTCATACCTGCTTGTGGTGTCTCTTTCTATCCTTGTGTTAGTGGAGGTGGTGTTGCTAATGAGGGATGTCTGTCAGCCATTTCTTCCTCATCATCATTATGAAACAAGCAAATTTTTACATTCACTATTTTCTCAATGCTTCCATCCCAAGCTTCTTCCTCAATAAATTGTACATCTCTTCTTATCATAAACTTCTTGGTGGATGGGTTATACAATCTGTATGTTTTGGATTCTTCATTGTATCCAACAAATATGTACTTCTCCCACTTACTGTCTAACTGCTTCCTTAGTTGATCTAGAATGTGTGCATAAGCCACACAACCAAAAAATCTCATGTGGGTAACAAAATTTTTATGCCACTCCATGATTTTTCTAGAACTCTGTTCATAACACTCTTTGTTGGGCATCTATTTAGAACATATGCTACACAATGTACAACTTCAGCCCAATATTCATTTGGCAAATGTTTTTCCTTCAACATGATTCTTGCCATATCCATGATGGCTCTATTTTTCCTTTCAACAACTAAATTTTGCTATGGTGTATACCTTGTTGTAAATTGCTTCTGTATCCCATTCTCTCTTCAAAAACACAGAAATTATTTGGACATGTATTCTCCTCCTCTGCCTATTCTTAAGACCTTAATATGCTACCCACTTTGATTCTCTACAAGAGCCTTAAAGTGGTAGAATTTATCAAACAATTCACTATTCACTTTCAAGAAGTACACCCATGTTTTTCTTGTGTAATCATCAATAAAGGTCATCATATAGTGGCTACCTGCTAATGATGGTGTTTGCATTGGTCCACACAAATCAGAATGGACTATTTCTAAGGGCTTTTTTGCCATTATGGTCTTTTTTGATGGAAAGTTTTCTTTGTGTTGTTTGCCCAAGATGAAAGCTTCACATAGGCTGTCTGGCTTCTCAATCAATGGTAATCCCTTTATCATAACTTTTATGTGCAACAAATTCAGACCTCCAAAGTAGAGATGTTCAAATCTCAAATGCCATAACCAGTTTTCATCTTTTGCTTCTCTTTAGAATGTCTCTTCTGTCATTGCTGCCATTGAAACTCCTTTCTTCAAATCCGCTCTCACCTTGAGAGGAAACATTCAGTTTCTTGTCCTCTTCACTTGTGAAGACCTCTTTTTTATTGGTGGTATGTCCATGATGGTACATAAATCATCCTCAAAGAAAAAATTGTAGCCTTTCTAAATGAGTTGTCCAATGCTCAAAATGTTACACTTCATACCAGGCACATAATATACATCTGATATGGATCTCCTTTCTCCTTTTTTGTCAAAACACTTACTCTGCCTTTCCCCATGATAGAGACCTTAATATCTATCCCCAATGTGACTTGAGACTTTACATTTTCATCAATCATGGAAAATGTAGAAATGTTTCCATTCACATGGTTGCTACATCCTGAATATAGAAACCATATATCCTCACTTTTCTCTTCAGCCATATTACATGCTAAAAAAAAAAATTTCTTGACTGGGAATTTCTTTGGTAAAATTACCACTGGGTAGACTACCCATGTCACTCTATTTCTTCCTACATTCATTAGAATAATGGCCATGCTTCTTATAGTAATTACATTGGACTTAGGATTTATCATAACTTTGTCCATGTGCTTGAATTTGCCCACCTTGTTGGCTGTTGCCTTGGATTTGATTCTGAATTTGATTGCTACCCCTTCCACTACTATTTGCATGGTTGTTTCTTCCTTTGTTTTGGATTCTGACTCTTTCTTTTCCTCTATAGTTTCCTATGCCTTGAACTCTTCCTTTTCCAAAGGAAATTTGGGCCTTGAACGCATGCTCCAAAGATGAGTTTGTTGTTTTGCTCAATCTTTGTTCATGTGTCATCAAGATGCATGAAGCTCATCAACAGTAAAATTTGAGAGATCTTTTGTCTCTTCAATGGTTGTTACTATCACATCAAATCTTAAGGGTAAGATCCTCAATACTTTCTCCACTATTATTATTTCTTCTACTGTCTCTCCATGAGATCTTATTTGGGTAACCAAACCAATCAACAATGTAAATAATGAGTCTATTATGTTAGAATCCTTCAAGAAAATGACTTCAAAATCGCTTCTCATTAATTGAATATTTGTTGTCTTTACCTTCTCCATACCTTGATAGGTTGTTTGGAGGGTATCCCATGCATTCTTGGACCTCTTTGCTACTGCAATTCTTGGATATGTGTTTTCATGCACTGCCTGATAGAGATAGAAGAGGGATTTTGAGTCCTTCTTCCTATTACTCTTCATAAATTATTTCTCTACCTATGTTAAGGCATTAAGTGCTTGTTCATCTGATGGTTCTTCTAAACCATCTTCAAATAGCTCCCATAAATCTTGAGAGGCAAACATGGCTCTTATTATGATTGCCCAATAGTCATAGTTCTTCCCATTGAACTGTGGGAGTTGAGTATTTCCCATACTTGTGCTTGTGTTGGCTCCTGACATAGCTAGCTTACTGAACTATGCTAAAAAGTTAACTGTGTTTTTTTAACTGAACCTTCTCACTGCTGAGAGATAAAAATTTTCTTCAAGAGACTTCTTCTACAGTTCTCTAGACTGTATTCTTTTAAAGCAAACACAAAACTCTATTTTGGTAAATACCTTGTTTTTTTGAGCCTGCACACTGCTGGATTAAACTTCAAAAAATTCTTCTTCCTTCAACTTCTTTGGCAAATACAAAGAGCCTGGACTAGCTCCGACACCATGTTGGAATTTTTAAATATTCCAAACAGAGAGGAAGAAGAGTTCCTCAACTAAACATAGAGATTCAATTAAAAAAAATCTGGACAGAGATGGATGAAAAATTTCTATTTCATTAAACCTGAAAACTATTACAAAATGAGAACCTTCTTCAGAACTTCAGTTCTCGATTACAATACAAAATCTTCTGTTTGACTACTACAAACGCAATGCTACAATAATCTCTTTTTTTTGTCTCTCTGTCTATTCTACCTTCGAGAATATTACTCATTACAACCCGATCGCATCGTTTGTTTTATATATATATATATATATATATATATATATATATATATATATATATATATATATATATATATATATATATATATATATAACCTTAAGTCTTTAAAACAAAACTATGTCGTGGGTTAAAAAAAAACATTTATGCCAAGGTTTGAAACCTTATTACGTCACAGCACATAAAAATATATTACCCAACGTTTAAAGCCTTATAAAATATTTCATCGTGAATTTCAAAAATCCGTATGCAAAACGGTTAATGCATTTATCGCATCCATTCAAAGGATGGCTGACTAAACATCAAACTTGCACAATAGCGCTTTCATTGGTTGAAGGTGGATGACCCGGCGGATCTCAAAAACTTTATACAAAACCTTTAATCTCTTATCGCATCCATTTTGAGGACTACTGACATCGACAACAAAACTTTCGATATGCATGTGATTGGTTATGGGCGGGTTTCATTGGCAGTGGTGGGGATGACGTAGGCCTCTAGGTTTGCGAACGGTGCACGATTGGCTATGAGGATAGTGATGTGGAGTCATGGGCTCCACACAGTCATGACATGGACAATTTAAATTCAAATGAAATGGCAGTAAAAGAAATGTTTGGTGTGTGGAGTTTATGGCGGTAGGTGAATGGATAGGAACCAAGGTTGCGTGTTTTGACCACGAATTTGAATGCAAAATGGGGCTACGACCTGTGAACCAAAAATTTGAATTTGTGGGTGATTTAAACCCGGATTGAATGCACAAAGGAGTGAAAATTTCAACAAAACATTATTGTTGTTGTTGTCCTTCAGATTTCCATCAAAATTAAACTCTTGTCCTCCTTCTACTTCTTCTGCAGTTGGAATTAATTTCTAATAGATTTCTCTACTCTATTCGCTAACACCTCGGAAGGTCTTGAGGAGGAGGCTTCAATATTTCCAAAGGACTGCGACCATTCTTCACCACAAATTCCATATTCAATCCCCATGATAAATGGTCGTCTTAATGGAAATGCACAAACCACGCTCCTGTACCAAATAAAATATTCATTGACTTATACATTAATGACCCGCACACTTTTTAATGATATGATATGTACTAAAAGTGAATTGACTTGAGTTGAATTGCGGGAGATAGATTTACGTGTACCTAGATTATCAGCTCTGAATCTTATGGCAATCCACCCGTTCATTGGATCCTTTACTGTGTTGCATTTTGGGGGGTCAACCAGATTAAATTTGAGCGGATCAGTCATTGGGTTATAGTACCCCAATCCTTCTCCCACCACATAGAAACGGTAACCATGAAGATTCATTGGATGGTTCTCGGCCAGGTAGATGTTTGTTGCATGAAATACTAGTTGAACTGTAGAATTGTATTCTCTTGGAATTTATGAAACTGTATTCCAAAACACATAGAGAGAAAAAAATCTCTCCTCTTAACACAAAGAACTCGTTTAAAATTTTCCTGGATAGATACGACACACAAACAACTTCTATTTCATTAAAATAAAAACTCTATTACAAGCTAAATTTCTTCCTCTTCTGATGGATTACAAAAAAAAAATGTTTGACTTCTTCTAAAATGCACTGCTCTGTGCTCCTTAAACTGTTCTCTATCTCATAAAAAAAATGCACACACAGTGTTCCCTTTTGTTTTTGCCATCTGGCTTTTACAATGCATACAAAAAATTACATGGTCATTGCAATTTCTATTTCTGCATGCGGGCATTTCAAAAATACAATGCACAGTCCATTCTATGTTTCTGCCTTCGGGAATTCTATGCATTACTATGCACACTGTCCTTTTTTTTTAATTTTATATGCACAGGACATTCATGGAATTACTACCCACTTCACGTTTCCCTTTTTTCTAATTATATATATATATATAGATATATATATATAGATATATATTGTAAATGTATATATATATATATATTAAAAAACATATATAATCTAAAGTCTTTCCCCTTTTTAAAACAAAAAAAAGTAAACAATATTGCGGCATATGAATTAAAACATAAAACATTAAGCCTTAAGGTTTTAAAACCTTATTACAATTTCCCTTTGCGGATTTGAAAAATTTAAGACAAAGCTCCTTTACATAAACTATCGTATCCATTTATGAATTGGATGACTTGTGCGATCAGCTCCCCAATGCGATGGATGACTTAATTCTTTGTGCATGCGATATGTGATATCAAAAAAATCGCATCGCAAATGAAACAACAAAAACTTGTGATGGTGCCAAAAAATAATGCGATATGCGAAATTTCGAAATTGCGATGTGTGATTTTGGCATTCTTTGGTTGGTGACATTTAATGGCGTGGAGGACAGAATTTAAATGATGATGGTTGCAAAATTTTAATGGAGGCATGGTGAGGTTTAACAACTGGGTTGAATGGTCAAATTCTTTTGCAGGAATGGACCTATAGCCATGAATAAAACAAATCTAGAATTGCAGAGTTTTAATGGTGACCCTTCAATGCACAGTGGCGTCCAGACAAACGAGAAATAACATTGCTATCCTTCAACTCTCCTGCATGGTGCAGTTGAAGTTAAAAATTCAACACTCCCCCTTAAATTCAAATGCTGGGTTTTCTTCCATACCCAAACACTTTCTCAAATAATTAAAACTTTTCTGCCCAAATGGTTTTGTCAAAATGTTTGTAAACTGCTCCCCTATTCTGCAATGTTGAAAAACAATTTCACCATCGTTTACTAGCTCTCTGATGTAGTGATATTTGGCGTCAATGTGTTTCATTGTCTTATGAAACACTGAATTCTTTGACAATGCTATAGCTCAACTATTATCACAATAAATTGTTGTGCCTTTTACCTGTTCATGACACAAACTACTCAACATTCTTCTCATCCAAATTGCTTCACATGCTACTGTTGTAGCTGCCACATACTCTACCTCTGTTGTAGATAAAGCCACAATTGGTTGTTTCTTAGAAGCCCATGATATGGCTCTTAAACCCATATGAAAAACATAACCAGATGTACTTTTTTGGTCATCTATACTTCTAGTCCAATTACTATCAATATATCTAATCAATTCTGAATTTTCTAAAGTGGTATATAAAATACCATACCTTTTTTCTCCTTTCACATACCTCAGAATTATTTTTGCTGCTTGCCAATGCGCCTCCTTTGGCCTTTCCATAAATATGGAAATTAAACTCACAGCATGCATAATATCTAGCCTAGTTGAAGTCAAATACATGAGGCTGCCAACTATGCTCTTGTACAATCTTGGATCAAAATCCTTGCTGATGTCTTATTTTCTTAACTTCAATCCCATCACTGTAGGAGTAATTGCTGCATTACAATCCTGCATATTAAATATTTCCAAAACTTCATTTACATATTTAGCTTGAGAGATAAAAATCTTATTTTCATTTTGCTCTACTTCTATTCCAAATAAGTATTTCAGCAATCCCATATCAGTCATCTCAAATTCATCCTTCATGACCATTTTAAAATTTTCAATGAGGTAAGAATCATTACTTATAAAGATTGCATCATTAACATACAAAATAGCAATGAAAATCTTACCATATTTCTCTTTGATGTATAATGTAGGTTCTCCTTAACATTTCTCAAACCCATTTTGCAGTAGATAGGCATCTATCCTACTATACCATGCTCTTGGTGTTGGTTTCAGTGCATAAAGAGATTTCTTCAATCTGTAAACTTTGTGCTCTTGGCCTTATTTCTCATATCCCAGAGGTTGTTCAACATAAACCTCTTCCATCAATACTCCATTTAGAAATGCCGATTTCACATCCATTTAGTAAACTTTCCACTTGTTTTGTGTTGTTATGGACAACACTGCTCTCACTATTTCCATTCTTGCAACCACTGCAAATGTTTCCTCATAATCTCTTCCTTGTTGCTGCTTGTAGCCTTTGACAACAAGTCTGGCCTTTTGTCTTTCAATCTTACCTTCAACATTGCTCTTGGTCTTATAGACCCATTTTACTCCAATAACTTCCTTGCTTTTTGGGAGATCAACTAATTCCCATGTCTTAATTTTCTCTATGGCATTTATCATTTCATCCATAGCATCTATCCATTTCTTATCTTTCACTGCTTCTTCAAAATGAATAGGATCATCTACATGACAATAAAATGAAAATAAAGAGTTCATACCTTCATTTGTTGCCTCTTGCTCATAAATATCATTCAAATTTCTGAATCTTTTTCCTCTTTCACTTGGTGTACTTGTGCTTGTAGAAGCACTCAAATCTTCTCATTGTGGTGTGCTTGGAGAAGCATTGTTATCACTTCTCAAGGGTGTTATCATACTTGTTTGTGGTGTCCCTTGCTGTCCTTGTGTTGGTGGAGGTGGTGCTGCTAATGAGGGATGTATTTCAGCCATCTCTTCCTCATTATCATCATGAGGCAAACAACTCTTCACATTGATTGTTTTCTCAATGCTTCCATACCGAGCTACTTCTTCAATGAACTGCACATCTCTGTTTATAGCAAAATTCTTGGTGGATGGGTTATACAACTTGTATGCCTTGGATTCTCCACTGTATCCAATAAATATGCACTTCTCCCCCTTACTTTCAAATTTCTTCTTTAGCTGATCTAGAATGTGTGCATAAGCCACACAACCAAAAACTCTCATGTGGGTGACACCTTGTTTTATGCCACTCCATGTTTCTTCTGGAACTTTGTTCATTACATCTTTGGTTGGACATCTATTCAAGATGTATGTTGCACAATATACAACTTCAGCCCAATATTCATTTGACAAATGTTTTGCCTTCAGCATACTTCTTACCATATCCATGATGGTCCTATTTTTCCTTTCAGCAACTCCATTTTGCTGTGATGTATAGCTTGCTGTAAATTTCTTGTGTGTGCCATTTTCTCTGCAAAAAAGCAGAAATTATTTTGAGATATATTCACCTCCTCTATCAGTTCTTAAAACTTTAATATGCTGCCCACTTTGGTTCTCTACAAGAGCCTTAAAGTGGCAGAATTTCTCAAACACTTCACTTTTATATTTCAAGAAATACACCCAAGTTTTTCTTGTGTGATCATCTATAAAAGTTAGCATATAGTGGTTGCTTCCTAGTGATGGTGTTTGCATTGGTCCACACAAATCTGAATGAAAAATTTCTAAGGGTTCCTTTGCCTTTATGCTCTTTCCTGATGGAAAAATTTCTCTATGTTGTTTTCCCAAGATGCAGCCTTCACAAACGATGTTTGGTTTCTCAATCAATGGTAATCCCTTTACCATTCCTTTTATATGAAAAAAATTCAGACCTCAAAATTCGAGATGTTCAATTCTCAAGTGCCATAACCAATTTTAATCTTTTGCTTCTCTTTGGAATGTCTCTTGTGTTACTGCTGCCATTTTAACTCCTTTCTTCAAATCTGCTCTCATCTTGAGAGGGAAAATTTTGTTCCTTCTCATCTTCACTTGTGCAATGCATTGCTTTCTTGGTGATTTATCCATGATGGTGCATACATCATCTTCAAAGAAAACATTGTACCCCTTTTGAATGAGTTGTCCAATGCTCAAGAGGTTACACTTCATACCAGGCACATAGTATACATCTGATATGGATCTGCCTTCTCCTTTCCTTGCCAAAACATTCACTCTGCCTTTTCCCATGACAGAGACTTTACTGTTTGTCTCCAATGTTATTTGAGACTTTACATTTCCATCTAACATGGAAAACATGAAAATGTTTCTAGTCATATGGTTGCTACATCCTGAATCTAGAAACCATATATATTTATTATTTTCCTCATCCATATTACATGCTAAAAACCACTTCTCTTGACTGATATTTTCCTTAGTAAAATTAGCACTGGGTCTATTACCCATGTCACTCTGTTTCTTCCTACATTCATTGGCATAATGGCCATACTTCTTACAGTAATGAAATTGGACTTGGGATTTATCATATGTTTGTCCATGTGCTTGATTTTGTCCACCTTGCTAGTTGATGCCTTGGCCTTGGTTCTGATTTTGATTGCTGCCCCTTCCATGAGTGTTTGCAGGGCTGCTTCTTCCTCCTCTGTTTTGGCTTCTACCTCTTCCTTTTCCTCTATAGTTTCCTCTGCCTTGACCTCTTCCTCTTCTAAAGGAAATTTGGGTCTTGAAATCATGCTCCAAAGATGAGTTTACAGCTCTACCCAATCTTTGTTCATGTGTCATCAATGATGCATGAAGCTCATCAAATGTAAAGTTTGATAGATCCTTTGTCTCTTCAATGGTTGTGACTACCACATCAAACCTTGAGGGTAAGCTCCTCAATACTTTCTCCACTATCCTTCTCTCTTCAAGTGTCTCTCTATGAGACCTTATCTGGGTAACCAACCCAATCACATGTGTGAAGAATGAGTCTATGTTATCAGAGTCTTTCATACAGAGTGTTTCAAAGTCTCTCCTCAAAAATTGTAGCTTTGTTGTCTTCACCTTCTCCATACCTTGATAAGCAGTCTGGAGGGTATCCCATGCATCCTTGGACCTCTTAGCTACCGCTATCCTTGGAAACACACTTTCATGTACTGCTTGATAGAGATAGAAGAGGGCTTTTGATTCCTTCTTCCTATTGCTCTTCAAAAAATCCTTCTATGCATGTGTTAAGACATTAAAAGAATTTTTATATGATGGCTCTTCTAGACCATCTTCAACAAGCTCCCATAATTTTTGAGAGGCAAACAGGGCTCTCATGGTGATTTCCCAATAGTCATAGTTTTTACCATTAAACTGTGGGAGTTGAGTATTTTCTATATTCGTGCTTGTGATGGCTCCTGCCATGGATAGCACACTGAACTGTGCTCTAAAATTGACTGTTTTTAAAAAAATTGTCTTTCTGCCTAAGAGACAAACTATTGACTATGTTTTTAAAAAAACTCTCTCTACCTAAGAGACAAACTATGTCTTCAAAAAGACTTATCTGGACTGCACTTTTTAAATACAAAACAAAAACTCTGTTTTTGAGAAATACCTTGCTTTTGTTGAGCCTTCACTCTGCTCGTCAAAAGTTGCAACACGTTTCTTCCTTCAGCTTCTTTGACTATCCTTCAAAGAGCCTGGACTAGCTCTGATACCATGTTGAAATTTTTGAAGTATTCCAAAACACACAGAGAGAACAAAATCTCTCCTCTTAACACAAGGAACTCATTTAAAATTTCGCTGGACAAAGATGGCACACAAATAGCTTCTATTTCATTAAAATAAAAACACTATTACAAACTGAAGTTCTTCCTCTTCTGAGGGATTACAAAAAAAAAATTTGTTTGACTACTTCTGAAAGGCACTGCTCTGTGCTCCTTAAACTATTCTCTATGAAATAAACAAACGCACACACGGTGCTCCCTTTTGTTATTGTCTTCTGGCTTTTACAGTGCATAAAAAAATTACACGGTCATTGCAATTTTTATTTATGCCTACGGGCATTACAAAAATACAATGCACAATCCATTCTATGTTTTTGCCTTCAAACATTCTATGCATTACTATGCAAATTGTCTTTTTTTTTTTTTAATTTTATATGCACAGGGCACTCATGGCATTAATAGTGACTTCACTTTATATATATATATATATATATATATATATATATATATAGATATAGATATATATATATATATATATTACAAAACATATATAATCTAAAGTCCTTTCTCTTAAAAAAAAATAAAAAATTAAACAATATTGCGAGGTATGAATTAAAACATAAAAAATTAAGCATTAAGGTTTTAAAACCTTATTACAATTTCCCTTCGTGGATTTCAAAAATTTAAGACAAAGCTCCTTTGCATAAACTATCGCATCCATTTATGAAATGGATGACTTGTGCAATCGGCTCCCCAATGTGATGGATGACTTAATGCTTTGTGCATGCCATATGCGATATCGGCAATATATATCACCGATATCGCATCACAAATAAAACAACAAAAACTTGTGATGGTGCCAAAACATAATGCGATATGCGAAACTGCGAAATTGCGATGTGTGAGTTTGGCATTCTATGGTTGGTGACATTTAATGGCGCAGAGGACAGAATTTAAATGCTAATGGTTGCAGAATTTTAATGGAGGCATGGTGAGGTGTAACAACTAGGTTGCGTGGTCAAATTATTTTGCAGAAATGGACCTACGGCCATGAACAAAAAAAATCTGAAATTGCAAAGTTTTAATGACGACCCTTCAATGCACGGTGGAGTGAAGACAAACAAGTAATAAAACCATTGTTCTTCGGCTCTCCTGCACGGTGCAGTTGAAGTTAAAAATTCAACATATTCCAGCACTTTCACTTTTGTTGCAGGTACAGGTGTCCAAAGAGTTTTAGGTATATCATTTTCCGTGTAGTCAAATTTAACTGACCGTTGTTGGTAACTTTAACAATAACAATGTCTCCATTGTGTAACTGCCTCACGCCATGCCTGACACATATTGATAATCAACAATTCCAATAGCCAAACCTATCAATAATTATATGAATCAAAGATCATGTATTGCTCTCAAAGTTTCAATAGACATACTAGTGAAGAGTGGTATTGCACTGGGCGTTGTTAATAACTTTTAACAATAACAGTGTTTCCGTTGTGGACGTATAGATTTGGACCTGGTAGATGTCCATTGACGGCGATTATTGTATTCTTCTACATAGTCTGGTAACGGTCTTCGGTGCAATCTATGGAGGGATTCAAAAGAAGCCATCAAAACATTACAGATGATTGGAACGCGATTCCGTTGTTTCCTCGAGCTTAGGTATATCTATGGAAAAATAAAGCCTCAAAATAGTGCATAACTCAACTTACAACGAATGTATGATGGTGTATTTCCGCGTGTGTAACGACAGTCAAACATGTAATAAATGAAAGGAGAAACGGAAGTGCGGCTGAAGGCAGTCGTATTGATTGCAAACACATTCCTACAGGAACAAGATACCATAATCCTTTAAGAAGTATTACGCTACCAAAGCATAAATGAGGTATTCTCTCTCCTCATTGACACATATGGATCAGCCAATACCAAATCAAATCATTCCAATCGAGTGCTCTACTACTTTGTTTTTCAGCTAAGGCGACATAATATACAGGGAAGAAAATGTGTCAGCCATTGCGAATCATGACAATTGGTTCAATTTCCACTCAAAGTTGTCTTTTTTATTGAAAATTTTAGGAAGTTTTTTCATGGACTCCGGAAGAAAATGTGTAAGCCATTGCGAATCATGACAATTAGTGCAATTTCCAATCAGAGTTGTTTTTAGTGAAAAGTTTTGGAAATTTTTTCGTATTTTTTTTGGTGGTAACCCTTGCACAATAGAAATGTTTTAGGGTTTTTTTACTGTATTGAATTTATGATAAATTTATTTATAGTAAAAAAAACTAATTTAAATAATACAAATCAAAATTTCACCTCAAAGTTTTAAGAAAAATCCAAAAAATCTCTCTAAAACAACTCTTTTTCAATCCAAAACTCATTACAAATGGGACCAAGTGATCGCAATGGATTTGGCGATGTGTCCCTTTTTACTAAACAACATGTCCCTTTCACTGAATATATTTATATGTTTGACTCTCATAAAACATAAATCTAGGTAACAGAAATGTAGGTTTTCGGTACATGTGTGATCTCCAGAATGTGAATCTGACCATTTGGTAACGTGTTGTGAAATTTGATTTAATGTCAACAATGCAACAAAAAAAATTTGAAATCAGACATAAAGATAAAGATAAAGGAAAGCAACAAGCCACTGATGTATGGATCTGTAAAGCACCTGAAACCACAAAGGGATTTAATCTTCAGCGCACAAAAGAGACCTTTATTGAAGCACGAAAAGAATTTGCAGAAGGAAGTACATCAACATCTAGTAGAATACTAAAGGAAGAAGGAGGAGATGAGGAGATTACCATTTCTACAAGCATGTTTAAAGTTGTTGTGCAACAAGAAGGCTATCGAAAAGCTGCAAGCATTGATAGGTCATTGCGCCGAGAAAGAAGAACCCATGGTAGAATAGTGAGCAATCAACAAAATTTATGAGAACAAGAAGAGAACAGGTAGGGAGATGCGTATGACTGCGTAGATTGGTGCTTATGAAATGGACCAAATCATTTTAGATCTGGGATGAGATGCTAATGTTCTACCTAAGAAAACATGACAGTGCATGGGAGAGCCAAAAATGAAATGGTCTACCGTTCAACTACACATGGCCAATCAACAGAAGATCATTCCTTTAAGGAGGTTGTCACAAGTTGTGGACAATATAGAGGACTCTAAGGTGATGGCAGACTTTGAAGTCATATAAATTATAGATGATACTGATCCTTATCCTGTGCTGCTAGGATTGGATTGGGCCATTGACATGGATGGTCTTATCAATCTAAAAAGAAGGAGAATGGAATTTGAAAGCAATGGAGTCAGGGTAATCATTCCTCTAGATCCTGCAAAAGGCCAAAGGTATACTGAACAAGTGTAGGCTGAGGATGAGATCGATCCAATCTATAAGCTAACTTTGTGCGAGGAAGACTGGATTAATCCAAAAGTTGATGGGAATCTCAAATGTGAGAAGGATAGTTCATGTTTTTCAGATTCTGATGAAGAACTAGAAAATTGGCAGAACCGACTACATGAGGTGTTTGCACTGCACTTTAATCTTGTGACCTAATATATGTGTTGTATAACATCTAAGGTACGTGATTTACTGCACTATGATGGCCCGACTAATGTAAACATGTTTATAGAAGAGCTAGAAAGGACTGCGCCTAAAGGAAAGTGATTCAATGCTTTGGATCTTGGCTTGTGCACTACTCCAACTAGATGGTGGGAAACTCATAAGGAGAATATCAGTAACTGAGAGGAATATGCACACATTATGAGGTTGTGGTTTGTATGTCCAGTAAGTAAAATGGAAAATGTATACTTTGGAAAAGAGAATCCACGCAGACATTTGACAAGATGGAATCAGGCATGGGGTGTAGAACCAAGACCTAAATGGGTCCATATGTTTATTCACATGCTGGGAAAGGTGCCTACTGAATGGTATTTGGAGACAGAGCTGTGTAGAGGTAATCATGAATGGTCTGCAATGGCATAGAGTTTTATTATTACGTTTAGCTCAGAACATGATCACCAAGATTTAATCCCAGAAATTATTATTGTGCTGCTAACGTAGACTCTGAATTGTAGAAAATTCACACTTGTGGAGTCCAAAGAGCTGCACACAGTCAAAGGAACCTTGATCCCCTCACCTACGAATGTCAGAAAAGTGCACTCTATGATGGGCCTTGTTGGGTATTATGGAAAGCGCATTCTGAGGTATGAGTTGGTCGCTATGCCCATGACCAGATTACTGAGAAGAGGTGTGACATTCCGTTGGGATGACGAATGTCAGAGAATTTTGCAGTTGTTAAGTGATGTCACAGACACTACCCGATATGCTTTGAAGTACCTGGCCAACAAGATCATTAGCTTTAGATTATATGCGCAATAAGGTGTGACGCACGCGTGGTATCTGCACGAGGAGGTTGAATGACGCACATAGGTGTCAAAAACTAGTCATTGGAACATTAAAACTGGATAAGATATATTTATTACCCTTTTTGGGAGCATCTAAGATGCATTTAATGAAGGGATTTTTTTCGGATTTGGGACCGTTTTTTCCGTAATGGAGCTTCATTAATGCAGAAGGAGCCATTGAGGGTGTGCCACAAGTATAAATATGACCTAGGGGTAGCAACAGTTCCCTTTTCTTCCTAAGAGATTTTTGTGCTTTGAGCTCTTTTCTTTTCATCGCACTTATTGTGTCTATTTTTGGTTTGGATTGAGGTTTTTAGCATGCATTGCACCAAGTAGGGCTAGGATATGCAATTCTTGAAAACATGACAACTACGAGACCAGGTGATGATCCCGCTGCACCGAAACTGCCTATTATGGAAACACCACGACATCTAAGACTAAGAAGGGGGAGTCCTCTAGAATGAAAATATCTCCCTAGAGAAGACCCCCAGACCTTGCCCTTAATTGGGAGAGAAAATTAAAAGGCCCATGGCCGAAGGCCCAGAGAAAATTGATGAAGAAGACAAGGAGGTAGTTGAAATAGCTCCATTCTTGTGGCTACCCAGCTACATCGTGCCGCAAAAACCATTTGTGAAGGCACCTAAGGACTTGGACAAGGTGTGCACAAGTATCCAAGTCCTTCTGATCCCTGAGAATTTCCTAATAGAAGGGCACATGCTTGCAAATATTCCACAACTGAGGTTTGATGATTGAGACATCGCGGATGTCGAGAAGTTCCCAGAGCTCGTACGGTAGTTTTATTTAGATCGGGTCACTTATGAAGGAGGTGTTGTGTGCCTCGAGCCGAAGAGGGGGGTGTTAGGTTTGCACAAGGCAGGCCTGCTCAATTTACTACAGATCCCTCATTTTGGGTGTAGCCCCATCAATGATATATGTATCAAACAATTGCTGGCTCTAGTCCATGATGACACACTCTAGTTGGGAGTGCATACCTATCGATGTTGAACTAATTCATAGAATAACAAGTCTGCCTGCTAAGGGGGTGACCCCATTGCTGATTTTTATGGTAAAGTGCATGAGAAAGTTGTGGCAGATGAAATCAAGAAGAAATGCAATGTCTTTGTATTGGAGGAAATTAATGATCCTGCAGTGCGTTTTGGTACTCTCATCTTGGCCTGTAAGATGATGCATAAGTGTAGAACCAAGGAGGTGCCCGTGCATATAATTGCGCTTACAGGACATTGTGAAAAAGGCGTAATTTATAGCTGGTGTAATTTCCTATGCAAAGAATTCTTAGAGAATGTACATGAGGCACACGAGGAAGGCAATCCCTTCCAATATGCTTGGCTCCTTTTATTGATTTCTCTTATTGGATGGAGAACCCCAAAAGATACATAGTTCCCTGAAATTGAATCGAAGATATGTCAAGCTACGCTCTACACAACATTATGGAACTCGTCCTACCCGGTGTGCACGAAGGAAAATAAAATATTCTTGGTTTTGTATGATGCTACATTTAACCAAGCAATGCATTCAAAGCCGCGATTTTCACCTACATTGTATGATTAATACAATATGATCGCAGATTTCAAGGCTAAATTCCATAATATTCATATTTGCACAAAGGGAATTATAGAGGGAGTATGGTATGAGTTGCCATACCTGGTGATAGAGGATGATTTAGTGCGAGTGAAAGAAGAATGTTCACTTGCCTAGTTGGACCCACCTACCCCGGTGAAGCAGCGCACTCCGACAGGGAAATCAATGATGAAAGCCATTGCGAAACCTACGGAGATAGCTCCAGAGATAGTGAAAGAGAAGGTCACAGAGAAAGCAATAGAAAAGGAAGAAACTCCTAGAACAACTGGTGAAATTGTCGAAACAACAACTGTGCCCGAGAAGAAAAGTTATGTGCCAAAGGAGATAGGAAAAGTTGAGACATCCAGAGGTACCAAGCATGACTCTCAGGCCGCTGGTGGATCACGCAAGAAGTAGAAAGGATCCAAGAAGGCAGGGCAGGAGGTCTTGACACTAACAAAGGACGACCTAAATAAGATAGCAAACACTGTCATGTCTGCGACTGAGGATCGCTAGACAGACATGGAAGTTCAGTACAAGCTCATGCTAGAACTTGTACAAGTTGGATTATAGGAACTAAAAGTACAGGCAAGCCAGATTCAAGAGAGCGTGATTCAGGTGAGTTGGACTAGCGTGCCAATCACAAGCACGTAACCACTTGAAGTTTCTCTACCAGCATCAGGGGATGAACGATTTGTCCACATCCCCCTTGCAGCATTTCAGATGAACGCCAACCAGGGTGTCCATTTAAGTGGTTCAGGTGATATTCATATTAATCTCTCTGTGTTACCTTCAGGGAAGTTACACCTTCTCCATTCAGTGATCATGAAAAAGCTTTAGTACAGAGAGGCTACCACGCAGACAAAGAAAAAGGATGCACAACAGCAAGTCGTGCAAGCACCCTAATAGCAGCAATAAGAAGAAGCATCTTGCAAACAAGCAGAAGCCCTACGCACTACGTTCGAGGCTAAAATCAACCAAGTCTGTTGAGACATTACAGGTGTCCTGGCCACAGTTGCTCCTGGTGAAAATTTAGAAGGATTGGCTTCTGTAGTGAAATCAGAGCGAGCGAAATTTCACAATCCACACAGAGTATGCACAACATATTGCGGACCTACGCACAAAATTGTAGCCAGAGACAACCAATGGTTCACGCAGAGACAGCAGTGGAAGTAAAGCAGACAAGGGATACTATTGTTGTTGCGGTCACCAAATGTGACAATTTATTAAACGATGCCATAAATGTTTGGACCTCTATCCAAAATGATCCGGTAGTGTAGCAACTGTGTGACACCCTCAACCAAAAGAAACAACAATTTGAAGAAATCAAGACAGTTGTGCCTATATTGATTCTTACATAGTGCCTTGCTCATCTAGAGGAGTGTAGAACAATACATACCAAAATTGAAGGATTGCACCGAAAGGAACACGTACTAAAGGAGCACATGCAACCATGGGCAGAAGAAGTGCTGCAATTATCACAAACACTGGACAACACTTAGAAAATCATTCCAAGACTGACAGATAGATATCATTGTTGGAAATATTGTCATGGAAAAGGGAGGAAGTAGATGCAGACAGGAGAAGATGCGCAGATAGGAATGTATGCAGAGACAAAGAGTGAGGCAGAGGCAGAGTAGAAGCAAATACGAAGAATCACTGTTATTCCAAGAATAGAGAACTATGCGTTAGATATATGGCGGGACTATGTTGAAATGCGCAAGAGCAAAGAAGATGGAACCATAGTCGACAACGTATAAATAATACAACCATATTGACAATATATATATATATATATATATATATATATATATATATATATATATATATATATATATATATATATATATATATATATATAATTGAAATGTAGATTACTTTTTAATGGTGTGGACGAAACTCCGAGCGCAACGAAGAACTGGAACCGAAGAGGCGAACTTTGACAAAGGAACAAGAATACGTTGGTTTAACATGAGGTCGGTTTCTCTCGCACCACCATTATACGGAAAGTGGTTTTGATAAAATTGCGGTGATTCCATAGACTTCATGACACGTGGCCAGCCACCGTTCGCAAATACCGCCGGTCTAACATGCGCTACCGCATTATATATTGTACCGGTAAGACGCCAGCGAAATGGGTGTAGACCGTTGATTTAGGCACGAGGACGAGACGGCTGATCACGTGTTCCGACCTCGCCCGAAGTTTAATAGAGGTGCGTCGTGAGGATAACCAAGTATTATACGTGTACTCGATTGGTCGCTAATTGAACCGTGGGGCCCAACGGAGTTATATGTATAATGAATTGGCTTTATTTATGTTTCTACGTATTATAGCCTAATATAAGGGTTTGATAACATGTTAAAATGTTAACCAAGGTTACAGTAATTGGCGATCAATCTCACAGAGGTAGTCGATTTATTCATGTGGACGTATATTATATACATCGAGATATTATATTGTGTGTGAAATATTTGAATATGCGAAGATTTGCATATATTATACACATTGATGTATTATGTATAATAGTCAAATATACGTGGGAAGTCGTTTATTTAAAAAGCACCGGGTTTTAAAATAAAGTTTTACGGATCATAAACTTTGATTATAAAGGTTCGAGGTAAATATATATATATAAGCCGGGAATTATAAAAGCCACCGAATGAATTTATTGATTGAATTTTCTCCAAACTGATAAATAAAATTTAAAGAAAATAAAAGAACCATGAAGTAAACAAAGGAAACATCAAGTAGCCACACTACAAGAAGCTCAACTTCTCCTTGGGGTCCAAATCCAGTTGAATTGAGAAATTAAAAATACTCGTACTTATTTACTTAAATGTGCCAAAGATAGAATAAAGGAATGTGACGAGATTTCCTAGATCGAGAATATTTAATGATCGAAATATGAATGAATTCATATGTATGGGTTTATAAACTATGAAAATAAAGTTTCCACATTAATTCAAATTTTCCTTCCTGTGACGTAAAGTTGGATTGAGTAAAATTTGTTGTATTCATTATTATATGCACACTCGAAAGAGGAAGTATGAGGCTCGATGAGAGGAAATCAAAGATTGCAGAGTTGAGGAAATGGCCGTGAATAAGTTGAAAAGGTGAATAACACAGAGAACAAGAATATGCGGTAACGTTGTCTTAATAGCAAAAGAGGAAATAGACAAAATCCAAGAAAAGCCAAAGTTCGAAGAGGAGCCGAGTTATATTGAAATATGTAATTAGAACGTGAATGTAAATGATGTAATTATTTTTATCGTTTGTGATGCAAAGGCAAGTATCCTAACGAAAAGACAAAATCCTAATCGTAGCATGAAAATTTGCAGTATATTTATAATTTAAAATGAGTTGGTAAAAGATATGAGGAGGTAGAAGGCAGAAGTCAGACTACTCACTTCAAATTCTCTCAAGAATGTAAAGAGTCATGTGATGAACTCTATATATAATATCCTTATCGATATGCACAAAGAGGAGTAAGAGAGAGGTTAGAGAGAAATATAGAAAGGGCAGAATATAGAAGAGTGAGGAAGAGAAGATTAAGAAAGCAAAGAGCGTAAAGAGAAGCTACAGAATGAGCTGAGCATTCTGGTGTAAATCACAAACATTCGTGTTGTTGAATCGAGGAAGTTGAAGTTTCCTATCAAGTCGTTGCTTGATAGCCGCGCTGTAAATGAATTAGGTTGAAGCCTCGTAGGTTTGTGCCTGCAAAATTGAAGGGAGGCTAAAGCTTCCTTGGAAGTTGTAGCTTGCGTAATTGAGGTAGAGCCTCCCGTAGGTTGGTGTCGTGTAAAATAGTGGTGAGAGGGAGTTGAGCTCGCTTTGCATCACAACAATAATAAGATGTGGTTTTCTCCCTTTGCGTGGGTTTCCACTTATATCCGTGTCTCGTGCATGATGTTTATGTGTTGATCTCGTATTTATATCATCCGTTTAACACATGCCGTTCATATTAAGTCCGTTGTTCTATTATATTAATACTGTCGCTTCATTTTCTAAGATTACTTACATATTAAGTTAGACATGAAATGAAGATGTATGTTAGTTTCCGAATAAAGGGTTTAAAAACTCAACATCTAGCAACCGATTCGAATTTCCTCTCGCGCTTAGTTCAAGAGTTCAACAATTGGTACTACAGTTCCTTTGTATCAATCTAACAATAACCTAAAGGAGACCTGTGTTTCAAAGATGGCTAGTAAAGAAGGATGCTCAACCAATAAAGCCCCTTTATTCACCGGTGAAAATTATGCTTTCTAGAAAATCGTAATGAGGACATAATGTCTCTAGGAATAGAAGTCCGGGTTGCCGTGAATTAGGATATGCCCCGAAGGCAACCGACTCGTAAAAGACTCAAAACAAGATTGTGGCTAATGCAAAAGCCATGAATGCCATCCCGAATGGATTATGTAGAAGCAGTTTATTAAAGTAATGCACAAATACAATCGCCAAAAAATATGGGATACTCTTGAGAACATACATGAGGGAGACCAAAGCAAAGATCGCCAAACTTCAAGTATAGAGCCCAAACTTTGAGAACTTAAAAATGAATGATGACAAAGAAGACATTGCCGCTTTTCCTAAAAGTCATAATAAATTATTAACAATATGAAAGCTCTGAAAAAAAAATACCGTAAAGTATGATTGTGCAAAAGATTCTAAGATCTCTTCCATCCAGGTTTAATCCAAAGGTGTCTCGGTAATAGAAGAAACAACCGATTGGGAGACCTTGACCATGAACTAGCCGTTGAAATCTAATGTACCCCATGAAATGAGGCTCTACGTAAAAGCCAAGTACAAGGGAAGCAAATTTTTAAAAATGTAAAAGAAGAATGAAGAAGAGGGAGACATATGCTCTTGCTCTGATGAAGAAGAGACAAATTTTTTCAAGAAACTCGATGAGGCTCGTGTAAATATAAAAGGTAACCCCTTCAAATGCTTTAACTATGGAAGAGTGACACCATGCCGCTAAGTGTCCTCACAAGAAAGTAAGAAATCAAGCTCAAGAATCGTAGAAAAACACATCAAAGAACTGCGTAAAGGAAATAAATTCAACATAAAATCCTTCTATGCTCAACAAGACAAGAAGACATCTAAAGATTCAGATGAATCAGAGAAGAGGGAACCTTCAATTTTTGCTAATGGCCATAAGATTCAAGGAAGTCTGGCTAGATGAAGAAGAAGAAGGTGAAGTCAATCTTGAGGGGGAGCTAAGAAGTGCCCTAAGAGGTTGGATAGACTCAAACAAACAAATGCAGAAAAAAGGACATTCTTCTTGGCAGTACGAGAAGAACATAGTTCGTGTCCTTACAGTCAGTTAAAGATAGAGCTTGAAGAAGCCAAGAAGATAGAGGACATGTTACTTATGCAAATCAAAGAAAACTCAAGAACAAGAAAAGTTAGAAGAAGAATTAGAATGTCTCAGTAAACCAGAAAATGCTCAAAGGAAAATGGTTATAAACTATTCCCAAACAACAAGCTCTAGTAAGTTGAATGAAATTTTGGTTGCTCAAAAGATCCCCATGATAAAGACTGAATAGGCTATGAAGGAGAATCAAGTAAAGGAAAAGAAATTGGACAGAGAGATTATTTGTAAAAGCAGAAGATTAATGAAGAAATTTCTGTACCCTACAAAAGAAGAAATCAGAACAAGGAAGAAAAGAGATCAAGAAACCACTAGTAGCAAAGAATGTAATAAATACTCGACCCCCGAATATGTAAAATTTGGAAACCATCAAAGGAGATTATTCCCTCCAATGAAGAATGCCACCGCTATGTCCGCCACAAGCCGGGACACATTGCCGCTATTGTCATGCAAGGAGGAGTAATTCAAACCAAAGATGCAAACATTGGAAGAGACTCGCCTCAAGCAAACAAGTGGAATACAATCTTACATCGTATGAAAATAGTCACGGTTACCGCTTTTATCGTAAGTAATTTGGCGTAAAATCATTGGAGGTAGAAATTATGGACAAAGGTTAATGTTTAACACCTCAAGGAGGTTTATGAATCAAAGGAAATTATGTTCATACTCACAATTCTACAAAAACCATAATCAAATGCTCTATATGCAATCAAGTCGGACATATGCCTTACAAATGTCCTCTCGTAAGATGTAGTTCATCACCTCACAAAAGATATCACACAAAAGGTGCCCAATGGATAAAGAAGATGAATAAATGTAATTTGGCTTTAACTCATTAAGATTTTGAAGAGTCAATGGCATTTGGAGTGCTGGCCGCTCTAAACACATGACAGAGACAAAAAGAAAGTTTAGGTAGAACTCGATGATAAGAAATCGTGCAATGTCACTTTTGGAAATGACAACCTGGAAAGATCAAGGGAAAATGATCAATCAAAGATAGACAATGGCAAGAGGAAAGGCCCAAGATGTACTATATGTAGATGGGTTGAAAGAAAATTTACCGAGTGTCGTTCGATGTGTGATAAAGGCGGTGAAGTTTTCGAGCACAAGATTGTGTAGTCGTGTCACACAACAGGAAAGACTCTACTCAAAGGTGTTCGAACAGGAGAGCAACAGTACATAGTAAACCGGAGGAGTCATGAGTGAGGTATAGGAGATTGGGACATCTCAGCTTCTACCCATATCATCGACCGAGCAAGAAGAAGGTCAGTCGTGAGATATGCCGAAGTAAAAAATGCCTTTCAAATACCATATGCAAAATCTTGTCAATTGGGGAAACGTACTCGCACATCCTTTAAATCCAAAGATGAGCTATCAACAAGAAGACCACTCAAATTGTGCACATGGACTGGTGGTGGGACTCATGAACTAAGACACCAAGGAGAATCCTACTTTATACGATAACAGATGATTTCTCCGTAATGACATGGGTTGCTTTTCAAGAACAAATCGTATAATCGAAAAGTTTAAGATATTCAAAGCATTAGCAGAAAAATCAAACTCGGATGCAAGTTAAAATGTATCATCGATAGAGGAGGAGAATTTATTGAGATTCTAGTGTGCATCTATGTAATGAACATGGAATAAAGCAACAATTCTACTAATAAGGGACACCAACATAATGGAGTAGCAAGAGAGACATACCAGATTCTGTATAACAAATGGCCGAGTTATGATGCAAGAGAATACATTCCTCAAACCTTTTGGGCAGTAAGTTGTACACACAAGAAGATATTCTAAACAAAGCTCATTATGTTCCAAATGCTGATAATAATACACTCCATGAGCGTGGCATGGTAAACCCGCATCAATCAAGCACTTTAGAGTCTTTGGCAAAGAAATGCTACATAAAGGATAATGATGAAAACTGGGAAGTTTGATGCAAGAGCGTATGAAGAAATACTCTTAGGATACGCATCCAGAGTAAAGGATACAGATGCTACAACAAGACTCTTCAAAATTTAAAGCATTGATGTGAAGATTTGATGAAGAACTTCCAAACAAGACAAGAGATATAGATTATAAAGATTCATGCATCCCGAAAATCATGAAGAAGAGGACCAAGATGATGAAACAAGAAAACATCGAAAAATGATGAATCGAACAGAAAAACCCCTCAAGATACACTCAAAAGAACCATCCAGAAGATCAAATCATAAGAGACAAGAGTATAGAGTGCAAAAAGAAGGGCACTAGCCGAATGCATTTAAGAAGTATACATAGCAATGTTATCACAAATAGAGCCAAAGAAGTTTGAAGAAGACACAAAAGGACAAGTATTGGTTAAAAGCAATGAATGAAGAATTGAATAAAATTTAGAAGAACAATACCGGGAACTAGTTCCTAGACCAATTGAAAAGAATATCATTGGTTCAAAATGGGTATTAAAAAACAAAATAATGATAAGCGACAAGCACGAATAAAGCCAGTCAAGTCCGCAAAGGATACTCACAACAAGGACTTAATATGAAGAAACATTTGGCCCCGCAGCTTTCGAATGGAAGCTATCGTAATGAGCCTCGGTATTTGCATGCTACTAAGACTTCATATATCAAATGGATGTAAAGTCTATTTTTCTTAATGGAGATCTAGAAGAAGAGGTATACATGGAACAACCAAGGCTTCTCATCGATGACAAAGAAGACTACGTATGCATCAAGAAGGCCCTATATGGACCGAAACAAGCTCCTCGTGCTTGGTACTCAAGATTGGATAAAAATTTGCAAAACAGGGTTTTAAGAGAGGGAGTAGACAACAATCTATATATAAAAAGCCCATGAAAATGAACTTTTGATTGTTGTACCGTATGTTGATGACATTATTTTTGAAGAAGATGAACTTGTAAAAGGGTTTGCCGATGAAATGAAAATAGAGTTTGAAATGTCTATGATTGGAGAGCTCATTTACTTGGGACTACAAATTCAGCAAAGAACACAAAGCATTCATTTCACAAGAAAATACATAAAAGCAGCCAAGAAAATTTCAAAATGGAGAACTGAACCTCGTGTCAACCCTACGACCACAGAAAGTTGTAAGTCGTGTGCTAATGATGGGTTCCATTGGCTGACATATAGATCAAAGACTTTACAGATCCATGATTGGAAGTCTATTGTATCCGACCGCATCAAGACCAGACATCATGCTAGCAGAGAATTTTGGTGGCTAGATATCAAGCAAAGACCTAAACAAAACCATCTTCTAGCAAACACAAAAGAATATCTCGTATATCTACAAAGGAACAACACAAGATGAACTTTGGTGAACTCAAAAGCAAAAACTTGATTTTATCACATACAAAGATGGGGATTGGGCTAACATATGTGATGACAAAGAGTACAAGTGGAGGTGCATTCATCAGGAGAAAATCTAGTGGCATGGTTAAGCAAGAAACAAACATCTATCTCCCTATCCACAACCGGCGTATATACAAAGAAAGCAACATGTCGTACACAAGTCATGTGGATGGAGCAAACTCTTCAAGACATGAAGGTAAGCACTGATGAACCTATTTCAATCAAATGTGATAATACAAGTGCTATAAGTATATCTAAAAATCATGTACTTCACTTCCAAAACTAAACATATCCCAATCAAATATCATTTCCTCCGAGAACAAGTGGCTCGAAGATAGTAAAGCCGGAATATGTACCAACAAAAGAGATGCATAACCGATATTTTTACCAAACCTCTTGCTAGAGAATCATCATTCCAATATTCTTTTGAGAAATAAAATAAGGGTAGTATCTCAGATGCTATTCTCCTCGATATAAAGAGAAAGCACAATTTCAGGGAAGAAAAAACGAAAATATCATTCCGTGGGGAGAACAACCTGCAAGAATCGTGTCCTCGTGGATCAAAGCGATTAAGGAAAAAGACACCAAGTTATTATCCTAGAGTTATCTCGCGTTATTCAAGCATCAAAAGTCTTATGAAGTATCATTATTCTCACTTTTAACTCTATACAAGAAAGAACCGTATCAATTTATTAAAGGTACATTCAAAATCCATAATCCTCAGCAGCCAACAAGTCTTATACATCACATATGGTATCGATTAAGCCATAAGAGAGCCTAAACATGTTCCGTAAAGGGGAAACGCAGAGCAACCCTTTGCCAGCTGATGTCAAAGGGGGAGGAAGAGCGGTGAAAACAAAGGAAGAGCAAACAATGTAGGAGAAAGAATAGGAAAATAGAGAAAATATATTGCCATCAATGCCAAAGGAGGAGACCGTTGGAAATATTGTCATTGATGGCAAAGGAGGTAGTAGATGCAGACAAAATATGCAGACAGTGAACGTATGAGATGAGCAGAGGGCAGGAAGCAAATATGAAGACAGAGGCGCATCACTATAGCTATTCCAAGAATAGAGAATTATGCGTTATATATATGGCAGATCGTGTTGAAATGCGCAAGATAGAAGAAGATGGAAACCCATAGTCAACAACATATAAATAAAGGAACCATAAAGGCCGACAACTTTATATATATATATATATATATATATATATATATATATATATATATATATATATATATATATATATATAATTGAATGAAGCGAGTCGAATCATAAAAATACAATGATAATTGAAATTGTGGATTACGAATGGTGTGGACGGAACTCCGAGCTACCCAGTTGGACTCAGAACCCTGAGAGGGCTTTAACTTTGACCAAGGAACAAGAATAAAGGTTTAACACGGAGGTGGTTTCTATTGCACCTACCATTATATGGAAAGTGGTTTTGATAAATTATACGATTCCATAGACTTTCATGACACGTGCCGCCATTGTTCAAATACCGTCGTCTAACGTGCGCTCATCGTGCATTATATATCGTACGATGCCGAGCGAAATGGGTGTAGACCTGAGATTTGAAGGCTCGACATCGGATGACGATCGTCGAACCCTGCCCGAAGCGACGAGGTGCGCAGGATACGCCAAGTATTATACGTGTATTCGATTAGTCGTTTGGATTGAACCGTGGGGCCCGGCGGAGTTATATGTATAATGAATTGGTTTTATTTATGTTTCGATGTATTATAGCCTTAATATAAGGTTGATGGAATATGTTAAAAGAAGTTAACCAAGGTTAATATAATTACGATCAATTCTGCGAGGTCGATTTATTCATGTGGACGGATATTATATACATCGAGATATTATATTGTAAAAATATTTGAATATGAAGATTTGCATATATTATACACATTTGTATATTATGTATAATTTCAAGTACGTGAAGTCGTTTATTTAAAAAGTGCCGGTTTAAAATAAAGCCATTAATCAAACTGATATTGATAAAAAAAAATATGTTTGTTATGTTTTTTGTGTTGATTATATATATATATATATATATATATATATATATGGGGGGGGGGAACACACAAGCAACAAAAAAAAAAAAAAAAATTGTACATACATAATTTAAAACAAATGAGTTAAAAGATATGAGGAGGTAGAAGGCAAAAAGTCAGACTACTCACTTCAAATTCTCTCGAAGAATGTAAAGAGTCATGATAGAACTTCTATATATAATATCCCATTGATATGCACAAGAGATAAGAGAGAGGTTAGAGAGTGTAACATAGAAAGGGCAGACATGCAGAGTGAGGCAGAGAAGATTAAGAAAAGAAGAGTGAGAAAGAGAAGCTACATAATAGAGATGATATCTGAGGTAAATCAAAGGAAACATTCAGTTGCTGGAATTGAAGAAGAGCTCTTTTACTTGCTGTTTCGATAGCCGCATTAGCCGACCAGGTTGAAGCCTCCTTAGGTTGGTGCCTGGCAGAAAATTGAAGGGATTTGTGCTTCCTTGTAAGCTGGCTGGCAGGTAATTGAGGTAGGAGCCTCTCAGAGGTTGGTGCCTCAGAGAAAGTGTGTGTGTGTGTGTGTGTGTGTGAGAGGGAGTTGAGCTAGTTTTGCATCACAACAATAATAAGATGTGGTTTTCTTCCCTACGGTTTCCACTTATATCTCGGGGTGTCTCTGTAACATGTTTATGTGTTGATCTGATTTATATCATCTGTTTAACACCTTCCTGCCTCTCATATTAAGTCTATCGTTTCATTATATTAATACTTGCCGTCAGTCTCTAAGATTACTTACATATTAAGTCAAGGAATAGATACATATTTTAATAAGAATAAGAAAACTCAACACTGTTAAGAACTATCTACCCCCCCCCCCCCATTTTAACTAAGAGTTCAACAGAAGGGCCTACAATAGAAAATATGGTTCAGCAAGTGCATAGTGCAAGAGGGGCTAAAGTCTCCAAGCATACCTTCAAACTTCACTAAAACACTTGACAAGGTTAAGGAGCTTGCACCTTAGCAGCTGGAACTAGTCACATGTTTACAGTTTGCCTGAGCGAGTCCCTTGAGGCACAATTTTTGGAAGTCATTTTGTATAATTTTGTATAAGCATCTATGGGCCGGATTCAAGGGGATTTGTTGGTCAAGGTCCTGGAACAAATTTTGATGTAAATGGGCTTAAGGGTAAATTAGCCTAAACCATGGTTTGAGACCATAGTATTTTGTAGTTAGGTGAATATAAATAGATAGAGTGTGTTTAAGTGAAGTAGTTAGTAAGTTAACTAAGTCATGATATTGATGTTATGATAATTTTATGCATATATAAGGGTTGCTTGTGTTATGTTAAGAGGCTCTTGCTGTTGTGTACACGGAGAGACCTAAATTCCGGCTGTGTGCGTAACTGCCAATAGCGCTTTGCGAAGTTGGTAACGGAAGGCTGATGTATTGAATTTGGGATGTGTATTGATTTACATATGTGAAGCTAATAAAAATATGTTTTGGCGAAGTCTATCGTGTTATGCATCGCATTATTTACTCGCTTATGTTCTATAAGATCATATTATCTGCCTTACTTATTGTGCAAGGATATCCGATTCGATCATGAAATATTATTGATGGTTAATAGAACGACAGAGACATCGTTAAGATCCTGATTTGGTTCTACTATGTTTATGTATCTGTAAGGTGAGGAGTAATTATGTGTTATTTTGTTAATGACTATGCATTCTCTCAGAGCAGGTTATATATATATTACCGTGCACATCTATATAAATTCACATTCAGTTTTGCTAAGGACCACTTCATTAATTTCTCCCCCTGCAGTGAGGAAACCCACCCCAACACCCCCCATACTGGCTTTGGGTGAGACGTTGGTCTCGCGCAAGACTACCATCAAGCGCCAAGAGTTGGAGGGTTTTGGTTTACCTATAAAATATGAACTCCGGGATCAAGACCTCAAGCCAACACCCATCCATCAAAAGTGCCTTGACCGATGCAACTTGGTTTGTGCTTTCAAGTATTGCAATGGTTGGTGGTCGTGTATGATGGTTTCCTTTCCATCAAGTAGTGTTTCCAATTTTTCACACTTTGAACCAATGCATAAAGCTCTTCATAAGTAGGATAGTTAGTCACCGCACCATTGAAATTCTTCTTCAATGAAATGAAATGGACTTACCATTTGCATAAGGATGGGAGCCCATGGCATAATCACTTGCATCAGTTTGAATCTCAAAGGGTTGTATCAAGTCCGGTAGTGCAAGTACTAGAGATGAATCGAACTTTTATTTCAGCATTGCATGCTTTTTGTTTCTTTCCTACCTACTCCGAATACCATTTTCAATTATTCATGCATGTAATGGAGTTGCGATGGAAGAGAAGTTAGCAATAAACCTCCTCCAATATTGGGTTGCTCCCAAGAAACTTCTTACGTCGTTGACTGCCTGGCATTGGAAAATTCAAAATGACCTCAACCTTAGAGGTAAAAGTGTCCTCAACTCACCTCATCCAACAATATGCAAAAATTACACCAAGGAAGTTTTACCAAACTCACATTTTGACATATTAAAAAAAAATGTTATTTTCTTAAGACATCAAGTACTTTTATTACATGTATGACATGTTCATCAAGTGATTTATTGAAATAAATATATTGACTAAGTAGACTATCAAAAAATCATCAAGAAATGGCCTCAACACATCATTCATCGTACACATGCAGTAGCAGAGCATTACATAAACCAAAAGAATAACAAGCCATTCAAACAAAACCTGTTTATTTTGAATGTTGTCTTCCAAATGTCACCTTCAATAATTCTAATTTGATGGTAGCCACCTCGAATTCCAACTCGCAAAATAATTTTTATATTTCAATTTATCAAGTAAATAATCTATTCTGTGAAGTGATAATAGCCTTCTTTACGTAATTTTGTTTAATTCACTTAATCCACACACATGTGTCATGTCTCCATCTTTTTTGGCACCAAAAGTAACAGTGACCCACATGGATTAGTACTTGGTTAGATGATCCATTTTCTAACAACTCTTGAATTTTCCTTTGATTTCAGCCTCCATCACCGATATCCTATACATGCCAATGTTAGGTAGAGGGAAATATTGTTGCAATTTTACTTCATGTTGATTCCCCTTGGGAGGTAATCCATCCGGGCTCTTAAAACATCTCATTATTTTTATTAACCACTTTCGAATCAGATTTAAACTTTGATCACAACCTTGGAATGCTCCATAATCAATATCATTCTTCGTTTAATCATAAGAAGCAATGTAAAATTATTGCTTGAATACACTAGTCTTTCATCCGTCATGCATTAAATAAAGAAATATTTAGTTTCTTATGATGAACTCTCACAATATACTCCACGGAATTTTTGAACAAGTAGTACTTTTTTCATGGTGGTAGAAGATTGTTTTTCTATCATAGAGATAAGGACTACCCAAAAAATCCCCGAAGTATCAAAGCAAGATAACATCTTAAATTCAACTTCATCAATGAAGTTTGTTGTGATTGAAAACCGAAGAATACCCTTTCTCAGAATCCTGTAAATTTGTGTTCTTTCATATCCAACCTAATGGACATGGTTTGTGATGTGGAGTGGTTTCTAACATTAAGTTTCTTTACTAAGTCTTTAGATATCAAATTAAGTTTGAGACCCACTATCAAATAGTGTGCTTACTTGCATATTCTTAAATAACCATCACATGAAATAATTCAATTATTATTTCTTCATTTGGAGTACTATTGTGACAATTTATGAGCTAGTGCTAGCAATGGATTATTTTCCTTTCATACCCATAGCTATGATCTTAGTTTCATCACCCGAGTTGATCCAAAATCTGAGTGGTTGCAGTTGTTTTTTGTTTTCCTCACAATAAGTTGAATTTATTAGTCTCATCTCTGTCAAGCTTCCAAAAATGGTATTCATCATGACCCTCTTTGGAAAAATGTTTGAATGTCATTTTATCTCCTTCTTTCTAACGTATGCATTTTTCTTTCATTTTCCTTTGAAACCCTTTTCCTTTAACTCCACCCTTAAATGGCTTCTTTTTACCTCTTCCGGAATAATTTTCTTCTGTTTTCTCAAGGTGAGGGTTTGCACACAATCCTCATCTGTAGACTCTTGGGATTAAACATAAGTACATATGCCATAGGAAGTGGTGTAAACCCTTATATACTTCAACAACAACGTGTCTTGTGAATGCAAATCAACACGTAATATATGAGCCTTTTTCTAAATTCTTGGGTGTAATATCGCACAATTTTACCTTGCTGGTTCAAATTTTTACAATCATGATGGATTTTTTCATATATCCTAGAGGGTAAAATTTAATTTTAATTGCAAGAATGAAATTAGACTTAAGAGAGTGAGAGACTTTGCCATGTTTTTTTTAATCTCGTATTGTGTCTTGGCTTCCTATACCGTTGTTGGCACCCTCCGCCTCAAGGCAACTAGTCAATATTTGTATCATCATATTGAAGGTTTTAAATGTTGCGTAGACCTCCAAATAACGAACCCAATTGTCAAGCTTCTCTACATTCACTTCACCATTATACATATACTAGCCCAACTCCATAATATCAAATTTTAACAAGGGTCGTTTACCAATTATTTTAGAGGTATGTTGATGAGTATGAGTAAGGGTTGTAGTAGTGGAAGAGGATGAAGATGAAGGTGAATATGGTGGTGAGAATGATGGTGACAGATGGTGGTATATCACCATTTCCATTACCTCTTCCTCCTAGAGAACCTCTCCTCTGTATTGCATACCCAGCCACCTCCCCGTAAACCTATACTCTCTCTCTTCAGAGGACCTTCACCATCTCTCGTCAGCTGTCAATGAAAGCATTCCTAAAATCCTTCATCCTCTAACATTTTATCATTTCTATCCTTTAGAGACATGCTTACTAAAGCCTCTACTTCAACCGTAGGTGAATGTTGTGGTGTAGATTGTGTGTCAGCTCCTCCTTCTTCCTCGAACTAGAGAACTTTGCACCCACAAGCTTTCCTTCTCCCTCTCGAGCGTCAACCTTGTAAGCATTTAAACACTTTCAAAACAATTAAATCCTCCTTGCACAAGTAAACCTAAAGGTTTCATACTAACTTGATCCGAATCAAATAGTGTTTATTGTGCTAAGATCCAATTCAAAATATAAAACAAAGTTCTTGAGGATTATGACTAAATTGAAAGTTAAAGATGAGTTTTGATGTGTTTTGTGAATTCATCGAGCAAATTAACATAAATAGAACACCAACAATAACATCTAACAAGACATGAACATCACCATAAATAGTAACACAAAAAAACATGATGAAGGAGTTCACACCACCTGGGATACATCTCCTTGGTCCAACTCCCAATGCCTTGGCCCTCTTCTATTATGCTCAAAAGTGTGATTACATATGTTTACAATGCCTCAAATAGCTCTGAAAGTTATTCCATCAACTCTGCCAATACTCAAACATGCATGTCTATCCTATTTTCGCATCGAATTAGGTCAAAAACGATAAGTTATGACTTCCCATGTTTTGGCACTAACCACTACACAAATGCCTCAAAACTAACACCATCCTATAAATCGCCCCGAAATTTTTCTAACTTAGCAATTAATTTGGCTAACATTTGGGTGAAATATCGATGCATTAATTCTCCCAATAAGGTATAGATTATGTATTCCCTAACCATATTGGTTATATATTAATAAAAAATTTGTATATAAAAAATACCGTCTGATGGTTAGCTCAGAATGGTTACATATGGGGTCAACTTAAATGTTATGTTTTAATAGTTACTAGGGGGTGCAAGGATAGCCTCCCCACCCCTAAGTGGTGACTGTGGCCATGGCGCTGTAACCTCGACCCCTCCCCCGAATGTGCATTCCATATGAAATTAAAATACTCATTGAACCATACTCTATTAAGAACTATTGTTATGGAGCATTGGTAAAGGCTCATGATCAGGACTTGGAGGTTGCAGGTTTGACCCCCGCCCCTCCACTCGATCACAACATGTTCTGGTGGCCCTCGGGTTGGCATCGTGCGGTGCACTAGTCGTGCCACATGGTAACATGTGATTAGCTACCTAAAGAACCAATAAAAATCTGCCATATCAAACAATGACAACATGCCCCTTAGCATCACCTCATTCGACGAATAAAATCCATTGACTAAGTCAACCTACCACTATGCATGCCCACCAACACATTCGTTAACTCTGTCCCCGCGAATTTTTTTCCAAAATTTACATGTTTAACAAAGTGGACATAACGCGTTTTTGGGAGTAACATAAAATAGCTTTTCCATGAAACGAGTTGTGTCGAATTCAAACGTATGTTTCTATGTGGCTGTTCAGTGGTCCACACCATTCCGACAACTTTCATTTTTTGAGCATAATTTTGAGCACTGATCAATAGGAGGAAGCCTTGCTCCCTCCCACTCGAAAACCATACGAACAAGGAATTGTTGGAAAGAATTAAAAACCCTAGCTCTCCACCTTCAAATAAACACTAGATTGAAAATTAGTTCTCCTAGGTTAATTAGTTTAAATATTATTAGTTTATTAATTAACATTGTCATAAATTTAATTAAGATAAAGTTAGAGGATGAGAAATTTATCTTTGCTTTATTTTAATGAAAATTATAAATTATATTTTTTTTTTCCAAGGATATATCCGTGGACATCTACTCAAGTGATGATACATTACGTCAACTTATTAGCAAAGCCTAACTCTATGGTTGTTGAGGATAATTGACCTCGTGACCTCCCTTTAGTGATATTATTTCCTCACATGAACACGACCAATTAAACTAACCCTCGGGGCTATGAATTTGTTTATTATTAAACTAATATTAAGTTTTATATAACTTATTTTATTAAAGTTTATCATAGTTTTTCCCATCACGCCAATAACATTGCATTGTAGATATATATTTTTCAAACATATAGTTTAGAAATATATTCATTAAAAATGTAATAATAAATCTATATATAAAATATTATTTTAATAAGTTATGTTTATACTTCGCAGTTATGAGTGCAATATAATTGGAGCCATTTATGAAAAAATGTGATATTTTATGTCAATCCAAAAATGTATTTTATTTTCTCATTGTTATTTGAATTTCTCGCACATTAAATGTTTAAGTTACATGATTCTTTTCTAAACACTTGATATTGCATGTTATGTATCAAATATTTAAGAATATGATATAGAAAAGTACACACAGGATGTACACCAAATGTTATTGTTGACTGTAAATAAAGATATATATGAGATGAGTTACAAAATAACTCCTTAAATAATAGAATAACCTCTTCCAAATACTCCCAATACTTTCATATATCCACTCACATAAGTTTACACATACACATTCTCACCTACTCATACATGTCACCCTTTGTTAGGCCAACTAACATTAGATAATATTTTAACCCGAAATTCCCTAATTAGGGCTACATTATATACGTTTAAGCCAATGTATGCCCCCTTCATTCATAGCTTTAACACTTGAGTTTTGCAAGAAAACAAAGATAAATAGAAAATTTGATTAACTTTCACCATCAAGGTAAATTATTTGTTCCCTGCTATATTTTCGTGCACCCTTTTCACAATCTTACTATTTCTTCTATAATGTTGATTTGTATTACAGATCCAAAATAGTGTATCTTATCGTCATGAGTACAAACACACCAATGGTGACAATTCATGGTGATACTAAGATGACAATGGTAATGATTTATGAAAAAACAATAATCATGATTCATGGACATATTACATAGTATAGTTAGTAATGTATAGATGACTCATGGCCATACTATGCAATAAAACTATAAATTTTCATTTTTGTTGTGTTAATACACTAAGTGTGAATCATCGTCATTGTAAAGCTACCAATATGGCCATGAATCATCAT
Organism: Pinus albicaulis; assembly: GCA_034641835.2. NCBI lineage: Eukaryota > Viridiplantae > Streptophyta > Pinopsida > Pinales > Pinaceae > Pinus > Pinus albicaulis. The sequence goes on along the minus strand of CM076574.1, from coordinate 1,037,074,315 downwards.
TGTTGTTGGATCAAATTCGTGAGTATGGAAAGCACTCTTTTGCACCTCTAACAATGTGATTTAAAATAAAAAACTTAATGAATGTGGAATGGGGATAGCATTAGGAAATAACTCTCCCTAAAATTTTGATGTATCAACATATAGCTAGCTTTACAGATGATCCATGGGATAAATAATGTTTTCCTTTATGTTATGCTAATAACAATATATAGTTGTTGATGTGAAACAATGTGTTTAGGCCGATCCGAACCTAGCATTAGGAGGGATAGCCTTTTGTATTTTGGTATATCTAACTTCATGCATCACTATAAGGTCAACCTTCATACATCGTTATGTTGATATTTTAGAAGATGAAAAAAATTAAATCTTATCAATTTATCATTATGACATGTAGATATATGAGAATTTTAACATTAGAAACAAGACATATTGAAGTTTATAAATTAACATTATTTCCTAGTTATTTGAAATATGGAAATATTGGTTTCAATGTGAAATTGTTGATGCAATATCATAAAAATGTGTTTTTTAACCCTAACTATAATAGTGCAAACCTTGAATCCTCGAGATAGATTCATTTCCCACCTTGAATTATTTGGTTTATTTTTTTCTACCCTTTCCAATAGACCATAATTAATGAAGCTAAAGAACGGTTTCTTTCATCACAAACCATAACAATATTATTGTCTTCATGGTATCAAGGTGATTCTAATAGATGATATGAGCATTTCATAAAGTAGGTTCAATTTTCTTGGACAAGTAGGATGTATCAAATCAATAACTAAGCATCCACATAGACCATTTCCATAAGTGTTTTTTATTTCTATTTTTTTAAATTATTGGTTATGAATTAAAATCTCTAAATAAATATATTAATGCACCACCCCCATACTTAAACATTGTTAACAAAGGAGTTTTTCATATTTTTCATAACATAATAATAACGTTATGTCAATGACCTTAAGAGAAGCATCACTCTAGTACTGTAAGGGGGTTAAAACAATCTTACCCATTCGTGGACCCCAACCAAAGATTCCATAAGGCTTAAAACCAAGATGGCACATCTTCATGAAAAGGCGATAATCATCCTAGAACTATATTCTCCAACTCTATCCTCCCGATTAACAATTTGCACTACATCTAATTCAAAGACAATATCGAAATGAAAATTCATTTATAATGTAATGGATTATGATGTTATTTGTTAACAAATTCTCCTCGTATCTATGTTTGTATCTTTATAGGTGAAATCCATAAAACCTTTTATTTAGCCATCAAATCACATCTGTACATAATACTCATCAAGTCCATGCTAGGTTAATTTTTAAAACTACTAAGTATTTTTGTGTTGTGGAGCCTCTCTCTCTACATAAAAGTATTAATTAATTTTAGTCTTGATTTCTAAGTAAGATGGATTTGGGTTGGACTTGTAGTTTTCTTTATAAAAGCATTATTAAAAATCCCTTTACCTTTAACAATTTTTAATATTAGTTTCTTTTAAACATGAAAGAACACTTTCGTAGTTTATTTTACATACAAAGGTTAAAATTAGGTTATATCATATTTATATTATATGTAAAATTAACTTTTATATATCATATTTATTAAAATTTATTATCATCATAAAATGTTTAATATTAATTTAAATTTATCTCAACCTTGATTCTATTAAATACTTAAATGATTAAATTTTTAAATTTAAGAAAATGTTTATTCTGAAATTTAAAATTAAAATAAATTTAATTATGATTTTTTTTTTTTAATTTCAACCATGCATATCCTAAAAGATTATGTGGAATGAGACATCCACCTAATTTATGAACCGTTCCTCTCAGCACGATTTATTTGTTGAGTTTATGAATAGTTTCCAAATAAAGACAACCTATTAAAAAATTAGGGCAGTGGGAGGTATAGAAACCTTGTCATGAACATTGAAATAACAGACCTTGTTCCTACACATGCAAAAAAGACTTTGCACAAAATTTCTGTAGCTTCAATATTTTAAGCAAATCTATTCTCCAGCAATAACACAACTGAATTAATAAATTGGTAGGATTAAAATCTATTCAATCGAATGATTGAGTCAGACTTCAAGTCTCTGTCAACTTCAGGAGGTAATTCTCTTAATTATAATACTCTTGATGGAACAACCAGAAGAATAATATGTAACTATTCTAGATTTTATGATATCATGCTTATGTACATACACACAACCAACATTCGTTGGAATGTTGATTTCATGCCACGTATTGAGATGTTGGTCCCTCTATTTATCAGAGAAAACGCAGCCAAGTCACAGTAACCCACGTGCAACAGAAGGAGAAACAAAGTGTAACGACTTTCATTTTGGAAAAGGAGAAACGTATAGACTTTATTTTTTCAAAATTCCTGTGGACGACTTACTTTGGAAACCACTTTCCAAACATCGTTAACATGATCAGGTCGTCATTTTCCTAACAGGTCAGTAACATGATCAAGTTCATGTCATTTTCAGTATTTAGCACCTGGGGAGTTCTTGAGGAGGAGTCTCCAATGTCGAGTAACCAAGGCTCACCTGGGCTTGACCTAGGGAGTTCTGCAGGAGTAAGCTCCAATATCGTTAAATAACTAAGACCGTTCTTAACAAGAAACGCTTTTTTCAATCCCCACACCTGGTGACCGTGATTATTCATACATACTTGCTGTAACCCTTGTTCCATTGGAGCCTCCACAGATCTGTCCAGAATACTGTTTCTTATCGGTATTAGTACAAAGGCATCAAAGGTCAAAATTTATGGTTGCAGTAGGTTAACCTAACAATGGCGGTAATTAATGGTTATAATAATAATTATTAATGGTCATCATGGTAATAATTCATGGCCATACAGTTATCATTGTAGGATAAAGTCACAGTTATGAATTATTCCCATTGTTAAGTTAACCATATGCCCCTGAATCATCATTGCTGTGGAAGTTAAATTCATAGGTTAAAAGAACTATTTTATAGTATAAAGAATGTTATTTCAAATGAAAACATTGAAGAATAGGAATTGAATTGCAAAGTAGAAAACTCCATAGATGTGTCCATATACATATATATTTAGCTTTAAATTGATTCTGTGGTTGTTTTCTTTACATTACACTCGTTGTTTTCGCATTACACTAGCAATGATATTTCAGTTCCGTAGTATATTTAAGGCTTGTAATATTTGAGGTATGTAAGAAAGTGATAATGTATACATAGTGTCATGTTCAAAGAAGATAGGGAGTTGGAAGGTTACATCTATTAGAATGTTCTTTGGAGATATAGAACAAGATATAAATGTAAGTAATGTAATGAGGCATGATGAAGAATATTGTTCTTTAGATAAATGTTTTTCGATTAATCACATCATTAGATTACTGATGTGATTAATCCTAAAAACATTTATCTAAATTATGGATCACAAAAGTCTTAGATCTAACAATATTGTTCTTGTATCAAACATTGTGTGAGGTGTTCTCTCTTTCCTTAATGAATAATGTATGGTGTTACCCTACCTCAAGGGTTTGAGATATTTTTTGTATTTTTTCTTTACTTTGGATTATTGGATTTATTTAGAAAATATTAAGGGCGTTTTAAGGCTATATATTCAAAACTATCGCTGCAATTATATAATATATAAAAGAAACTCTTAATCTTCACCAAATAAACCCAATAATCCATACGTACAACAATATGAATCAAACCTATAAGGTAGGGGTAATACCTCGCAAGGAAGGAATGCAATGCTTTTCCACAACAAAAAATATTATTCACCATGCCCATTACATAGATTAAACCAAGAGCTTTAAAAACGGACTTAAGTTCCGAAATCTGCTGAGGGTCGGCTCCGACTTTGACTCTACCGACTCGATATCGACTTGGCCTCGGCTCAGCGCTTCAATGACTTCTGGGCTTTTGTAAAAAATACATTAAATATCATTTTTTTGTAAAAAACATAATTTTAAACATTTTCATTCATGTTTTCAAACACAAAGCATTACAATATAGACAAAAGACAACATATGATCAAAGTAGGCTCATGAATATATCCATTATATCAAAATTCGCACCCAAAGGGTAATCGTCCAATACATGATGATTAGAAAGATATATCGATAAAAAAAAAAAAAAAAACATAACCAAGGAGGCTCTAAATGGCCTCTACAACAAAACATGAATAGTCATTACTACTAGACATTTGACAAGCCAATGTCCTCTTCCCTCAAATCCTCCCCGAAATCCGCAGGCAACGTTTGCCTCCTCCTCCGAATCAACATCCTCAACTAGAACTATAGCTCACCACCGAAATAGACGAGCATGCGCCTCGCTCATGGCCGACTAGGAGGAACTGATCGCGTCCGCAACCGGAGGGTCCTGGGACCTGGGTCCTCGCTACTAGTGGATTTGCATGAGTAGAGCTTCCTCACCATGTAATTTCAAGTCGATCCCCACACCAATATCCCCATCATAGTCAAACTCTAGTGGACAAGTTCCCACTACACAATCTAATGTTGGATCAATTTCATCCAACACAATGGGATTTGAATCAGTCTTTTGTTCACAAATTGGTTGCATCTAGTCAGAGGTTGTACGACATAAATACATCATTTAATCATTTTTTCTCCAAACAATTTCTCTTCTTTGTGTGAATCCTCTCAAATATAAACCAATTGGGTTCACACTCCAGATGCACCGCAAGTTTGACCAAAATTCGGATTGAAAACCTCTCGCAATTCAGACAATGGCTATCAAATGCCTCCCACCATTTTGGTGCAAAAAATGAGTTTCAATTAGCTCAACAAATTATATCCAACTTTTAAATTGAAATTATAAACAATTATACAAAATAATAAAATAATTTGAAAAATTGAAATTCTTTGTTTACCTGGGTTCTATCCGACTTTGAAATCCTTGCAAGGTCGTGCTAAAGTTATCTGTAGGCTTGCTGAACATAGTGATGTGATTGTGTATCTAAAATCGAATTAATTTCTGGGATCAAGTCATCAAAATTAATCAATCCATCTCTAATCTCCCCATTCAATCTCTTCTTTAAGCTTGAGTTGGTGATGATGCACTTTTGGGTTCAGAATACCCAATTATTGTATAGGGTGATGGAGTTGATTTTTCCATATTTCGATCAATGATTTCCCAAATGATCCTATACTCTCTACCCACTCTATTCTGTATTTTTCCCTTATTTTCTCCTTCTCTTTTCTTAATCCATAGTCTCGTAAATGAAGCCTCCCATAGCCACATTTCCCCATCCACCAATCGAAACACCTTAACCAAGTACCAAAAAAGTTTCACAATCTCTCGCTTCATTTTTCCAAAATATTCCTTCATTAACTTTATTTTTCACATCTTTTCCATCATGTTTGTGAGCCCACTAACATTCATTCCATTCATCACTAGAAAAACTTTCGCAATCTTCTTCTATTTTGGGCAAGCATAGATTGTAATGTCAAAGAATTTGTTCCAATTCTAGTGATGGTAGGCCTAATAGTTTCCTTGCCCCTTGTGTGTTTCTTCATCAGCTTCAGAATCCATGAGTGATTGTAAAAAATATTTTGTGATGTGTTTGGCATGCTCTATAGTGTCCTTGATCCAGTCGATTTTTCCAATATCTTCAAGCATGAGGTCTATGCAATGTGTAGCACATGGGGTCCAAAATATGGTTGGGTGTTTTTCCTCTAACAATTTACCAACAAGAACATAGTTAGAGGCATTATTTGTAATGATTCGAACAACATTTGGCACTCCCACCTCTTCAAAAACCTCATCCAAAAGCTGAAACAACAAGTGTCCATCTTTCACCCTAATTAGCATCAATTGATTTTAGAAACATGGTTCCCCATGGAAAAAAGATAAGAAAGTTTATGATGGTACGCCACCGATTAACCATCTATCCGACATGATGGTACATCTTGTATGTTCCTATGAGTTTTTGAACTCTTTCAGCGAATTCAATATCAATGGACACAATCTCTTTTGGAAAAATAGATCCTCTTAACTCATGCATAGTAGGGGTTTGAAGTCTTTTCCAGTTGTATTAAAGATATATGGCATCAAACATAGCTACATAATATGGTGAACGCAGTAGCATTGAAGGGAATATTAACATCATACCACCATCTAGAAAATGTAATCATAAGAAACATCTCTCAATTATTTTTTCCAATGACCATATAAAGTGGGCTACACTTTTCTCTCTACTCGAGGACTAGGACCATGTGCACTACTCGAGGGAGAAAAGGGCATGAATTTTTTTTTGATAGTGCCCCCTATTCTCATTGCACCCTTAACTTTTCAGAAATAGAATCCATAGAGGGAGGAACATAATGAAAGGGGTCTCGATGTATTAAGAAAAGGATAGATGAAGAACTCATAATCAAAAAAAAAAAAGTTGTGTTGGAAGCCATCATGTATTGTATATTTCTCTTCCTCCCAATTCTCAAATTATTTCTTTTTTTCATAACTTTACTTCCCCAACTTCTCAAATTTCTCTTTCAACTCCTTCCAAATTTCCCCTCAATGCTTTCGCTTCACATGGAGTAATTCTGGCTCACATCTGTATTGAATGTAGTTTCAACATGACTGCCCTCCACCCTCCTACCTTTTTTTCTCTCTTACAAATTTGCAATGCATTTGATCATCAATTATTTCAGCATATGCCCAAGCAAAATATTTCATTCTAGGTTATTTTCGACCGAGTTTTTGACTTGGAAAGAAAAGGTTTAAATCTCGAAAAATGAAAACAAAAAATACTATTCATTCTATGTTCATTTCTTTCACAGCAATTAAAACGTACCATTTTCATATTTTAAAAAAAAATAAAACAAGCAAAGAAAGGTTTTAGAAGAGAAAAAAATACCTCTAGGCTCTAGCTTCCTCAATAGCTCCAACAAAACAACTCCTCAATGCTACTCCAAAGCTTTCCCAATAAGCTACTCACTGCTTGCTCCAAATCTTGCCTAAAATACTCCCTAAAGCCGCTCCAAAACAAACAACAATTTCTCACAACTTCATCATAAAATGCCTACTAAAATTCAATGAGATAGATGTGAGCTAATGAGAGGGCTTCAGAAGCAAATAGGATGGCGAGGGGTTAGAGACATGCACAAAACCCTAACAACAGTAAAACCGATTTCAAGTCCGATTTTGGCTCACAGAGGGGGCCCGCGGCCTGGCTGGAGCGCCGCTGCCGAAGCATCTGAATCGCCCACAAACCACTCGTCCATCATTTTTCTACCGAGTTCGACCAGCCGCGGGTATGGATCGATCAAGTCGGTCGATTATGAGCTGGTCCGACCATTTTTTAAAACTATGGATGAAACTACTTTATAAAGTTCTCTCTAGCTCCAAGCACATTTTAGAGAAGAAAATTCCTAGTAGATAGAACCTTCTAGTAACTCCTCCTATCTCATGAGAACATTACATTATGTTCACATTATTATAATACATATCTATACATATTTCCCCGGGGTAATGCCCCTAGCTACCTCCATACTACCCTCCATATATTTAGTTCATTCCATACCTTTCCTATGTGTTTTATTCCTAGAAACATGGAAGTCCGTAATTTAACTAGGTCGCTTTTTTGCCCCGAAAATCATGGAAATTTCGTGTAATATTTTAAGAAAATCTCACAGGGATTTTTGTAAACGAGGTTATAGCTATCAAATTCAATTTTTTATGTGCCCTATAGGTTTTTGATGGTGTTAACCATTTCCACCATAAAAAATATGATTCAAACATCAAGTAACGTGAAGATTTCTTAATTTTTTTTTGCCTCGACCCTGTGTACTTTGGTCGTCCGGCAATTCCTCTCGCCCCCTTGCACAACTCCCATAAAAAGAAGACATACAATATGAGTGAGTTAGCCAAAAATTAATACCCAACACCCATACACTCTTGTGATACCTACATGGGTCCAATTGATTTCTTGCCGCATTGATCAAGAATATTGCTGTTCTTTATTGTGCTAAGTGATGATGTCCCATTTAAAGGTTTGTTATGCCTCCATGTGTTTCTCATATATTTTTACTTTTCTTGCCATGTTAATATATAATAATATTTTGATGCTCACACATGTTCCTTAATATTAATGTTTTTTTTGTGGCGTGTTGTAAATAGCCTTCAGGTGTCTAAGACAATGTAAATATAGGTGCATGAAATTAGGTAGGTGAGCGAGATTTATATGACTGTAGGATGGTGTGAGGCCAGTTTATATTATGTGGCATGTGTGCCTATGTAAGGATGTTAAATATATTTGAGCCAGAATGCCCACATATATATTCCCGTAAAGGCTATGGAGGCCAGAGAACCTGAATTTGTAATTAATGTAATTAAACATATTTTAATAATAAATAGGATGCTCTCGATCCCACCCATAGAAAATAAAAGGGAGGTGCAATTCTAGAGACAATGGTAATAGTTTGGTGTTTTGGGAAAAAAGTAAAACCTAGGCCCACATGGTTGAGGCCGCCATGAAAAAATCCATGTAGTCATAAAAGGTGAATTCTTTCCTATATAAAGAGAGAAATATTCAATCAAGGTGACTGAGGAGATAGTAATTCTTGGTGGGTTGTGTTATCACTCTAGTAATTCTAAAGTCATGAGATTTTGGTTTAAAGTCTAAGAACACTAGAGGTAAATCATTGCATCAACTTTTTAAACTCTTAAGATTTAGCTTAGGTTCAGAGGGCTCTCTCTATAAAATTTAACTTTGTTTGATTTAGAGAAATATTAGGTTAGTTATGATTGTGAAATTTATTTTGGTTTTAAGGTATTGGTGGGAAAACACCTAATGAGATGGATAGTGGGAAATATGTTTGTCCATTGGGTCGAGGAGTCAAAAATCAAGGCATTGCAGCTAGGATCAAGGTCAAGAGGTCAAATGTTTTCGTGAGTATATAACCCATGGAGATCTGAAGGGCCGTTTGGTGAGTTGATATGATTAGGATAAGGAGCAATGAAGGTTTCTTTGATCCGGAAAAGGAAAGTAGTAGGCACATCAAACGAAGAGAGATAAATATGGTTCCCTACTCGGGAAATCAACAAAAAACATCACAAATAATAAATGCGCAAAAACATGGTGCTTTTAACAAACCCCGAAGTAATACTCCCGTTTATTCATTCCACTCTTAGAACACATAGTGGATGCATGTAGCAAAGAAAGATAAACAATGACAAGAAGGAAATACTATTTCCACAAATTTCATCGCATGAATCTTGAAATATGATGCCAATGATCCAATCCTGCTTCCATACTGAGATTTGAAACACAAAAGCCTTCAAGTCCAATGAAAAATGACTATAGAAATTCTCAAAGAATTTATTCCATACAATAATACTTCTAAAGATGAAGTATTTATACATAATGATTATGAAATATCCTAGAAAGCTCTAGAATTATCTAAGGAAAATAGAAATACATTTATACATAAAATAGAGACAACTCGCTAACAATTCCCAAGAAGAAGTTGTCCTATCTAATGGGGGCCAAAATAGAAATTGATTATATATGTGCAATGATGCCTTGCTATCCTTCTTACTAGCTTTAGATATTACAAATTGGTTTTGAAATTTGATAGTGCTTATATTATACTCTTTCACTATTCTCTTTAATCTCGATACTCTTTTAAACTCGTATACTTTAACCACCGTGTCATGTTTATCGCTCTAATAAAACTGCTTTTGATCGTAATTCAAAGAAATTGTTTTTTCTCTTTTATCTTTCTTCCTTTTTATCTTTCATAGTAAATTTGTTAATGACCGCCAATCTTCATCATTTGGAATTTTATTTTCTTCAGCCTTCCCGTTTTCATCTACTTCGTATACCCGGAAAAAGTTGGTTTAATGACAAGCAAGTTTCTTATCTCATGCCGCAAATAAAATAAATCCTCAAAACTTTTGGAGTAAGATTTTTCCCGTTAGAGTACCTTGTCCACTCCGACTTTTCAACTTGCTCCTTGCAAATCCTCTGATATTTTTATTTTTAATCCTCCTTTGTGCATTATTTTTCATTGATGACCAAAATATTAGGCAAACCTCTTTGCCTCAAATTCTCAAACTCGACCATAAACCCGGTTGTGGTGATGTTCATATCTCCACACTTGTCCTTGCCGGTTTCATCAAGTTCTTCGTGAGTATTTTCCTTATCTCAAGGATATGGTTTCACTTCCGTCGTTAATCTCAATTTCTTCTAGCTCTTTCGTTGTTTTTGCTATTAAGAAACTTGATCAATTCTATTGCTTGCTTTGGTTTGTTTCCAAGCTCATCTTTGGTCTTCTAAATTTTCTTAACAAGCCGTTTGAGTAAATCTCTCTCGGCTCAAAAATCACTTGAATCAGGCCACATCATCGATGGCTTGAATGATCTTGTTCCATAAATTATTTTTCACATATGAAATTTTTCCTTTAAGGTTAATTCCTTCTCAGAATTTCTTGAATTCTTCATTTAGTCTAATAGCCTTTTCCTCATGTGTTTTGGCATTTATTTGTCAACCTTTTTTTATTTTCAAGGTTTTCAACCATCTTTTTCAATTCCGTTAATTTCACTTGCTCAAAGTGACATGCCTTTCCATAGTTTTCACTAGTTTGTTGCCTCATCTATAGGGTGAAATGCTGGTAGTATGATCAGAATATGCTAGATGGTGTCACTAGCACTCGTAGTAGCTAGTGTCTTCTTTTGGGGTGCCAACTCTTCTACTAGAGTTGATGGCACAACCGTAGTGTCCATATGAATAAATGAAGTAATTTATGATGTTTTGGTGTTTCTTTTACATGGACAAGTTTAATCATTTGAATCTCCATTTTTTTGACCAGGTTAAGTAGCCGAAAGATCAAATTCATCATATCATCCTTCTCATTCCGTCCTTGTATTATTTCCTTAGCTTGATGATATTCACTTGATGGAAATTTCTCTAGTTTTTTTCAATGCCGCAATGTCCTCATTTTCTTCTTTACTAACTCGTTCGTTGCTTTCGACATTTGGCAGTGGTCATATCCAACTTACAAGACCAATTCTTCTAAAGATTTAATTTTTAGATATTTAGCATATAAGGATATCAAGTTTCATTTTATCTTTCATGTTTTTAATAGTGTTCAAGTTTCGAACACTCATGCTTTAGTTATAACAATATAATACAACATTTCAACTCGTCTATGAAATTCTATTTGATCAAGAGCATGAATTTTTTCTCGTTTTGGACTTATAAATCAATCTTCTTGTAATCTTCCACCGTCCTTGGAGTTTCATTGTAGGTTGCAATACCGATGATTAGCTTTTTATTTGAGTAATCAAAGGTAAATAAGAGTCTATTTTGAACACTTTGATGTTTATTTCGTATATTGATAATAATATCATTTTTGATCTCTTCATTCTTTAACTTGATATGCTTGTACTTTTCCTTAGTATCTAGATTTTTTTCTTCACCATTTGTGAAGATGATGCTTCCATGTTTTGTTGCTTTTCTATCAATTGTGTATTTCATTATCAACTCCGTTTTTTCATTTCTATTCTTTGTATATTTCTCATTTCGATAACAATGGTAGCCTCTATGTTGGTATCTCATGATTTTCTCTTCAACATCAAATGATACCTTTTCTTTACCTACTCGATATGTTTGAGGCCTTTTATTATATCTTATATTGAACCTAGTTCATTAGTGGTTTCAGCAACATGTTTTCTTCTTCTTTACCCTTTTTTGTGGCTTTTTTTGTTTGATCTGCCAGCTTGTAAAGTGTGACTAGTATCACTTTTCTTCATTTATTCATCGAAGTATTTTCATTCAATCAATATGATTGCATATTTCTCAATCTATGGTTTTGTCTCATGAATATAGGGTGTCGTATTTACACTTAACCTCATTTTACTCGCATCCCTTGTGGATCATAATTCCAAGAAAATCTCTTCAAACTCGTATTCTAATAATTTCTTAGCTTCTTCTCGCCTTTGCATCTCTATGATTGCAAAAGAATTCTCCCACTTGATTCTTCAATTCAAACTGTTTTCTTCTTTGCCGCGAAGAATTTGATAGAATCGCAGTTTAATATTTGCTCGATATACTCCAAGGAAAAAAACCTCATTGACATAAAATTTGATAGTTTGTAAGGTAAAAATTGGATCCAAACACTCTAATCTCAAAGGTTTACATAAGTACCAATCACTACCTTGGCTTATTCCTTTTCGACAACTATAGAATATTCTTCATATCATCATTTAACCTTGTTTGTTCAAAAGATTTGCCTGGTCATTTTTATCAATCGATGGATGAAGAAGTCTAAAAAATATGCATAGGTGAACTCGTGGCCTCTTTCCTAACTGGGGTAAGAGGTCCATAAAATAATCGGAAAGAGACTTCTTCGTCAAGCTTTTGAAGGGTTAATGGAAAATTATCTTCTTGAAAATACGAGAACATATGGAAAAGGAAAGATGTGTATCTAAACACTCCTTCAATCAAGCGTTTAACTGACTGGTCATGAATATTGTCAACAATATACCTAGCAATAATCAAAGATACCGTATGGAGGTTGTCTCGTGAAAGTGGATAGGAAACCCTAAAATTGATTCATCTTTATACCATTAGTAAAGTACCCTAGGATGAAGGAGAGCATGGAGATGACATGTCTAGAACCCTCTGAGAACTTTGAAGTGGAATATGGAGGATTGATTTGCATTTCTACATGCAAAGGCATGAATATTTGGAAGATTTGAATTTTTAGAAACAAAGCTAATATACAACTTGTAAGTGCTTCAATAGAAAGAGGAACCGCTTGAGGACTTCCAGTTTAATTCAGAATATTTGACTAATGGATTCAAAGAAATAATGGTGTAAAAGTACTTCTTTATTGGCATTGAATATTTCTCTTTTCTCATATATAATGAGGATGACATAACCTAATGACCTCTCACATATAACCGGAACAACATATTTGGGCAAGTGTAATTCCCAAATTTTAACTTCTTCAACATTATCCAAAGATTTTTCATGGCTCTAGTTGTGAAGTTCCAATAAATTCACCTCCTCCTACAATAGGGTCTCGTTATATTATAGTCAATATCTCGAAGTAATGGGGTGTGCTCAATGTCTACAACTAGAGGTTGGCAGAGGATTTATAATGATAGCAATTTTGGAAGATGCAAATAGAGTAGATTTAGGCATTTGAGGCTTTTAATTAATGTGAACTCGTTTTTAGGCTTTCCGTTACTTCAAGATTAAATAGTTTGTAGAAGTTTTTTTATTCCGAGAAAGTTTTCTTGGATTAAAAAAAAAATATAATTTTTCTTTGGATTTTTTTCAATTTTAATTTCCCCTTGGTTTAAAAAACCTCTTGGTTATAAAACAAGAAACAAGGGTTTCTTTAGTTTTTCAATGGATACCAGGGCTAAAATCTCTTGAAATTAGGTTGATGGTTTGGCTACCTTTAGAATATTTTTGGCTCAATTTGAGTTTTAAATAGTTTAGAAAAACTATAGAAACTCAACGTTTTATTCAAAATAGTGCATAGCATAAACTAGGTTTTTTCTAAATTTTGATAGGTTTGGCCTGCTTTCGATCTTTTTGTTAGGCTTTTGAATAATTTAACTATGACTAAAATTTTTCATTAGAGGTCTTTTAAAAAATGATAACAAAGCTCGACTTTGAGGAAATACCTGCAGGCAGGTATAGGGTTTTAAGGATGTTTCTAAAGGTTCTGGAATTGTGATTCTATGGTGTCCTTTCGATTGAGCAATGCAAAGCTCCTCGGAAATCTTCAAAAGAGGTTCATGCGAAATTTGCAAATAGCAATAAAATAGTGGAAAATATTTCTTCTCTCGTTAACTGGGAAGAAGGGATATAGTCAAATAAGCGCTAAAAGGATAAATGATGCATTTTCAAGGTTTTTTAGGTGCAAATTAGTGCTTTAATTGGTGCTTAGGAATAAATGGTGGTCAAGTCAAGCAATGGTGATTTTCGGCTCAAAACGTATAAAAACTGGGCTTTAATGGTTATCGCGTTCATTTTAGGTGGTAAGCAAGCTTTTGGTATGAAAGGAACACGATCCAATAGGAAAGAACCACGGGAGGAGGGAGTAGTCAATACCACCCATTTCACGTAGAAATGAGATGGTGGATACTCCGTAACTTTATTTTCGATATGGATTTTCCATCATTGGATTAGGGAGATTGCTTGCGAACGATTAAGATCTAATGTGAAAGTTGCATTGGGATGGAGTGGGGTCCATGGTTTATATATTCGGCGGGGATGAGTTTTAACTTTATAAATATGTGTTTATTAAAGTTCAAACCTTAGGCTTATATAATGGTGGGGCTTGCAATTTTATATAAGTTTTAATTAAAACATTTTAAACAATGTTCTAACCAATGCATTAGCACGAGTGTTATTATATAGTTATTAAACGTTTGAAAATTTGTTTAATAACCATAGGGGGATAGGGTATTTTATTTTATTTATAAGTTTAAACCTATGGGAATAAGGGCGGGGATTATTCCATCATGTGGGGTGTAATAACATTGGTTTAAAATATAAAATAGAGGGTTTTGTGGGTTACTTAATATAAAAAGGTGTTTATACTATACGAGAGGGTATAATTTAGGGATTTAATAAAATAAGTTAGAAATTAATATGAAAAAGGGGTAATGTATGATATGAATAAAAGATACATGTTTTAACACTAAGTAAACCGTAAATAAAGCATAGTTGTCCCCGTTGTATTTTTCACACTTTAACTTAGGATAAAATGCATTTTATGGTTTTTTGAGTTCTTTTGTAAGGAAATGAAATTAGTTATTTGGGGATTTTACTTTTACTAAGTAAAATGGAAGCTACTTAGGAAAAGGATTATGATTTTTTGGATGAAGGGTAAATTTTGATGAATATGGGTTTTATGAATTAATATTTTTAACTTCAATCATTCATTGGTACCTGGGTCCAAGCCTCGCCGTGTCGAGCCGTTCAGCCTTTTTAACTCCGGAATTTTTAGAATACTAAATGATTTTGGGGGAGGGGAAATTAGTAATTTTTTCCCGATGATGCTTTATTACATGTGCTAGCACTTCTTTCTACCTACCTATATTTATTTCTAACATTTTTCTTCATATTTTATGGGTGCATTTAGGCTTGCAACCCCGAATCAATTTTCTTTCAAAATTATGAAAACTATCTAAGTCTAACCTTACTTCATCTTAGGCTCAAAGATGAACCGTTGAGCTCCTTGATTTATTCTCTTTCTTATCTACCGATTTTTCAAGTTTACATTGTTTGACATATCTTTATTCTCTATCTAAAACATGAAATTCAAAACATGAGAAGTTAATATTAAATTGTTTAATCTCGATCATGGATTATGGCATTTATTTGATAATCACGTTTACAACATTATTCTTGCAAGAAATTAAATATTAGTTTCATTTTGACTTTGCTCACTTTCGTGTGTCTTATTTTATCTCTTTTTTCTTTGGGGTCTATTTTTTTAAGTCCTTTGATATTTCTTTTTAGAATTTTACTCCTTTTCATTTTTATTATTTTTCATTTTCAAAAATATGGGAAAACAACTGCAGAAGCAGTGTATGTACATATTTACAAGACTATCAAAGTCAATTAAAAAATTATGAATCCTATTATTATAGGACCAATAAAGGCTCCATATGGGGATGTCATTTCCCCGGTGAAATGTTAAGAACTTCAAGACTAGTAGCCTTTGAATTTTGACTATGATGACCCTGTAAGTATCTTTCTGATCTCTTCAATTATTCATACTTATGATATTTATCTCTCAATGCCTAGGGCCTTCTCTCTGGGCTTCCATTTTGCTCGGAAAAAATCCAATCCAGTCTAAAATCTTCAATTTATATGTACAATTATCCAATTAAATGAAACTAACTATTTGTTATCTTAGGAGAGTAGTAGTGCTTCAACATTAAATAATTTAATAGTGGATCTAGCATAGCTGATCCATCCATTTCTTTTAGGTAGAAAACATTATTACCTCTATATCCATAAATCACATAAGGTCCTCTCGATAGAAAATAAATTTTTCCATGTTTACCTTTGTCTTCTCTTCTTGAATCCCATTTTAACACTTTATCTCCAATGTAGAAATCATCTTCTTTAGTCTTTTATCAAAAATTTTCTTTATATTATCCTCTCGGGATAACTTGAGACTTGATATAAACTTCTTCCCTTGTTTGTTGCAAGTGAATAGTTTGATTGATCCTTATTTGAATGTAATTTTTTTCAACTTGTGTCCTTGATAATCTTCATTACTAGTACTCCCTAGGGAGGATGGAAAAAAAATCATCCATTCCATAAAACGGTTAGTATGGGGATGTACCAATATTTTTTTAGTTGTAAGTCTATCCGCCCATAAGGCATTGACTAATCCTTATTCCAAGTCTTTGTTATCTTCCAAAGAATCCTTTTTAATGATGTTCACAAGGCTCCTTATTTGAAGATTCGTTAGACATTACCTTGAAGGTAATATGTCAGAGAATGACCTAGGGTAGTATGGTATTTATGGCAAAGTCAATCATTTTCTTAGATTTGAATATTGCTTACATTATCAAGAATTATATTTTGGGGACATCCAAATATTGAAATAATGTTACTTTCTAGGAAGGAGATAATGATAGTATATGTGGCTTTCCTAGAGGGTATGGCCTAAATCCACTTGGTAAAACAGTTAGTGGCCGTCGTAATCCACTTGTGTTGGGCCGATGATGGGGGGTGAACTTCTCCAATGAATTCAAGACCCCATTGTTGAAATGGAATTTCGTAGAGATGGGCTTTAAGGGTAGGGGTAACATATTTTTCTTACCCTAAAAAAATTTGGTACTTATGAGCCAGGAGGTCACATATTTTTTGACATCTACAAACAAAGTAGGCCAAGAAAAACCAAACTTCAGATCTTGTCTGCAGAGGTTTTCCAATATATATGTCCCACAATTACCTACATGAAATTATTGTAATACTTTGTCAAATTTTCTTCTTCTAATAAAAAATTCTCAATAAAATCCCACTTCGATCTTTCCAAAAAAGTACATTCTCTAAAATACAAAATCTCACTCGCTCTTAAACTTAGAAATCTTTCTTTGCTCTTTCATAAATCAAGAGGATCTTTGTAATTTTAGTAATACAAATATGACATTCGCATACCATGGTGAGTTTGAAAAGGTTTCCACTAATCCCCTGAGTCACCATCTCTTCTTGATCATCTATTTGGGCAATAAAATTTATGTCAGGCATGAAAATTTGATTTAGCTATGAGTCTAGTTAAACCTTGAACTTTATCAACTTTGTGGGTTTTATCTCTATGTCATATTCTAAGATAGTGCTAACCTACTTACCTCTCTTTCCATCAAAATTCATCCTAAGTAAGAATGTCTTTTACTATAGCATTTTGGGACATAGCTAATGATGTGAGAATAGAGAATGCAAAATCAGTTCATTTGCCTACCAAAGCTAAGGCTCATTTTTCCATGAGAGCGCTACTTCAAATATGCATCTCTAAGTGTTCTCGTGAAAGAAGACTATGGGTTTTTCATAACCCCGGTCATTTTTCGGCGTAAAACTACAAAAATTGTGTGCTCCGAAGAAAATGAAAAAATGATGAAATCTTTTTTGAACCTAATTTATAAGGACCGGAGTTTTGGTTAAAGCCTGGTTTCATGGATTAAAAATATTGTTCGTCCTCAATAGTACATTTAAGAACTCGAATATTTTGAGCATGTTGTTTAATTCTCTAATTTGTCCTGCCTAAATTGATATGAATCTTCTTAAAAAGTTAATCTTACCTAGGCTTGGTAGTAACTTCGATGTTTCTTGGTGGTTTGATGTTAAGAATTGATTCTATTCTTGTGGGATTCATTCTAATTCTTTCCTTAGAAATTATGTTTCCTAGTAACTTGCCTTCTTCTAATCCAAATAAGCTTTAGATTTAATGAGAGTGCCAAACTTTTCTCGTATTTGCAAGACTTGTCTAAGATGATCTAAGTGCTCATAATCACTTCCTTTAGAAAATATAGTTATGTCATCTAAGTAAATTACCAAGAATTCATGAATTTTCTAAAGGCTATATCCATAGCTCTTTGAAAGGTTTCCACATTCATTAAACCAAAAGACATTTTTACATACATAAAAGTGCCCCAAGGAGTAGTAAAATTTGTTTTCTAAAATCCTAGGTTGTATCCTAAAAAATCCATCTAAAAGAGAAAACCTAGAAGATCTAATTACCATTTAAAAAAATATGATCCATTTTGGCAAAGGATAATTATCTTTTAAGTATACTTTGTTTAGATTCCCAAATTCAACACATAATCTAATCTCTCAGTATCTTCTTTTTGTTGGAACTAAATTAGAAACCTACCTGCAACATTCCATTGGTGCAATTATCTTTGCATCATACATTCTTTTAACTTCTTTTTCTATTAAGGGCATCAAAATAGGGATGATTCTCCTTAACTTTTGTCTAAAGGGCTTTTGATCTTCTTTCTCTATAGGGAATTTTATGTTGAATTATGTTGGTGTCATAAGATTTAAGGTCTCATAACTCCACAAGAAAACATCTTGGAATTCCTTAAAAAGAGCAATATATTTTTCCTTTTCCCGTTGAGTGTAAGGCTTTAGAAAGCTTGATCATTTTGGGTTTCAGCTTCCCGTGTTTATGTTGTATCTCCTCAATGTTAGATCTAAGTGGCTCCATTTTTAAGTTTTCTATAAACATAATTTGAGTCAAATAAGTCTTTATAATGGAGTAAACCTTTTGGTAATAAATTGTCTTTGAGATTTAATATTCTTTTGCATTCATCATCAATTATCTCATCAATTTCTACTCTCTTAATTTATCTATATCTCATTGATTGAATTTAGTTGGTCTAAAAAACTTTAATTTATTTAAAATCTACATTATTTAAATCTATTTCACTATCTAAATCTTGATCTATGGTATACCGTTGTCTATTTTACAAACTTTCCGAAATTCACCTTCAAGATTCATAAAATTATAAATTTGTTGGTCTCTTATGGAAAAAAATCCTCGCCAATATTTGAGGTTTTCTCGATTATTAACCGTGTTTTACTTCGTTAAAGATACATATGATTTGGTCGTTAAAGGTAAATTACTAAAAATTAGAAAATGTTGCTAAAGAATGTGCTTGTGTTCTTCCCTTCTCGTATTGCAGAGAAATTACATTCCAATAAATCATCAATCAAATCTAGTACTCTGCCTCTTATATCAATTTAATCTAGGATTGTAAATAGAATATTCACCTTAATTTGTTTTATAATCAACTTCCGAGTCTCCCATTATTTCTATTCTTTTACCTCCTAAATTTCTAATTATTTGAGTCCTAAAATGAGGGCTTCATACTCACCTATCATTTTGCATTTGAAATTCGCCTAAAAAACATGGCCTTCGCATGATTTTTCTATTATTTATCCATACTCCTACTCCCCGCTTCCTAACTTGTTTACCGAGCCATCAAAGTAAATTGCAAAGATTCATGAAAGATATTATCATTTTTTTGTGTTTTATTTTCTTCTTTATTTCAAATTTCAATTTCATTATCCGTTTCAAAGATTACATAGGATGAATGAATCTAGTCGGTGAGGTGTAGCATAAATTGGGTAATTTATTGATATCGTCGTATTTAACTACTACATATTTCCATCAATGTTTTCCCTATATAACTTCTAGGTTGACCAAACACTAATACAGTATCATAAGACATGTCCAATTGTATAGATCCTTGTAATTTTTTCTCCCCATGAGCGAGATAATAACACCTATATTTATGTGGGATATCACCTACTACAATGTACATAAGTATACTCTTTACCAGATATTGAACTAGTATTGTACATAAATATCCGATTAAGCCTAGGCATTTACTTGCTTGAGTCAAATGAAAATGAATCCTTGTAAGGCCTTGTAATGTCTAAGTTCAGGTGGTTTCCACACTATAGCCTTTGGACATTAGATTATCTAAAGCTCCTAAATCTAATATCGTGATGTGGCATTTTTATCATGAATGGTTAAACCGATGTAAAATGGAGGAACTGATCCATCTTGATGTTTTCCATTTACATTCGCCAAATATCAACTCAGTTGATCATCATCTATGTTTAGGAGTCTTCTCCCATCATTTATGTTTAATGTTTCATGATGGTTGATTTATACAAATCATGTTTTACCAATTTGTTAAAGGAATTGATATTTTTAACTTTGCAATTTTAGTTTGGTATATTGAATGAAGGTTAAGATTTACTCATTTGAATTAACCCCTTTCTTGGTAACTGTAGTTTGTGTTGGTTTATCTTATGTTTTTCTATTAGCTATATTTACACTTTCTACTTGAGTTCCTTGTGTTTTAATGCTCTTTGTTTTCTTTTCAAGAATGGTTTGTGAAGCAAGAATGTTTTTTCAGATTTAGAATTGTCGTAGTTTCTGCTATAGCAGCAACTTTTGATCTACCGAATTTGATCAATAATGGATGTTTTAGGATCTAAGTTTGTTGTTTTATTAGAATCATATGTTTTAAGAAGAAAAGAGATTTTGGTGAATATTTTGTAATCATGGGCAACTTCATCAAGTTATGCTCAACAATCTTAGGGCTTATGTGAGATCTTAGGATTAGAAATCCTTGGGAAGAACTAGGTTTTGCTTATTTTCCCTAGGGAGAATTTCAACTCGTTGTTGTGGGGTTTCTACTGTTTTCTTATTTTCTAAATTTGTGTTGTTTTTTGGTAGAAGGTTCAGTATTTTTTCTTAATCCTATGGTTATATTGCTTCTCAAATTTTTTATGGAAAAAAACATAACCTTGTTTATAATCGAATGATTCACCGAACAGCAATTGAGCCATGGAGCTTAAACAAATTCTTTGATCTTCATATGTGAGAAAGATAGTGTTATTATCATCTATTACCATTAAATTTATGGTGGT
This sequence comes from Pinus albicaulis, assembly GCA_034641835.2. Classification (NCBI taxonomy): domain Eukaryota; kingdom Viridiplantae; phylum Streptophyta; class Pinopsida; order Pinales; family Pinaceae; genus Pinus; species Pinus albicaulis. The sequence goes on along the minus strand of CM076574.1, from coordinate 1,037,053,367 downwards.
ATCCTCATCCTCAACATTGTTTTGAGAACTCTCAAAGATAGTTCTCCTGAAATGGAGGTCCTATTGTTTGGTCTCGACCGATTCTTTTGATTTTCCCGAATTTAAAAGTTTTTCCGAAATTTGGATTTCGATTTTGCCGTTGATTATCCCATTGAGGTCTTTCTAGGTTATCTAGTCTATCCATCATTCTCTCTGCAAGGTCTTAGCTAACATATCTATTTTTTAGTTTGAACTAGAGGCTTTTTCTTTCATGGTTACTCTCCTCTCATTTCTTAACCCTTTGCCTTTTAGCTAGAATGTTTACTTCTACACCTACATCATTTGTTTGCATTCTTTCTAAGGTTTTTTCATTTCTTTCTCTTTAACTAATATGCCATGTCAAAGTGTCAAAACTCATCTGGAATTTGAGCAAGAAATATTTAGGAGTGGGTTTTAGGATTTATAGAATTGAATTTTAAATATTGTTATACCTAGCATTACTCTGCATCATCTATTGGGGGAGCTCTCTATCAATAACATTAAATTCGAAAAATATTTGTAGGGGTTTTTTTCTTATATTCACATTTATTTAAAAATAATCTATGAAAATGCTGTAACCGCCTATACTACCCCTATAGCAAGACCTTAAACTCCGCTTTACTTCTCTTGTTAATGTTTGTGCAAATAACCTCATTTGTACATATGATTCATCTATCTCATGGAGTTCAAAGTAATCGTCATTTTGTTTATATGTTTTTGTGCAAAGGTATTGTGTAGTAGCATCAAACTATGGTATTTTACTTCTATAATCTTGGGCATGTCATGAAGTTTTCCAGATGAACTAAGGGGAGCATACCTAGTAGCCATTATGAAGCTTGAATTCTAGCTTGGCTAGGAGATAAAGCGGAAGTGCTTGGGCCGGCATCGAAGAGGTTGATCAAACTGGATTATAGAATGTTGAACTAGAAAAACTAGTGGAAGAACTAAAAGCTGAAGTGATAAAAATAGAAGTGAAACTGAACTATAGGAACTAGTAGGAAATGAGAATGATGTGTTTGAAAAAGTAGAAGGTAAACTAATGGATGAAATGGATGTAGGGGATGAAGTAAGTAATACTCTAGGATGTAAGGGTAATCTAGAAATAAATGGATCTGTAGATTAGATGGTAGTAGAAACTATAGATGGTGTATTGGTATCTAAATGAGGACTGAAAATTTTAGATGGATATGCTAACAGTTGCGCTAATTCTATGGCCTCATCAATTTCTTTAAGAATAGTGGCATTAATTTCTTCAAGTTTTTCTTGATTTCTGATTTTCTTTAATTCAGAAGCTTCGCAATATTTTTCTATTTTGATCTAAAATGAAATAAAAACACGGTCTAAAACATTAGCTCTTAAATTATTTAGATTTTCTTCGAACAAAGAATTTTCAAATTTCAAATCAAACTCTATATCTTGTAAACTCAATAATTTTACAATGAATTGACTCTATTTGGTTTAGTAAAATTTAACGTCTAGATATTCTATCTCGTTTTTTTCTTCTTGCCATTTCAGTCTGGGCTATCCACTATAACAAAGAAGTTTAAGATCCTAGTTAGACCTGGTATGATAAAATTTCCTAGAAGCTGAATGTTAAATTTTTTTTTTTTAATGATATCACAACTTGTAAAAATAGTCTTAAAGGGAAAACATGATGAAAGGTTTATTTAAGACTTATTTTATGACTAAGGATTGGTTAGTTCCTAAATATGGTCGTCGCATGTTATCACTATAATACCCTAAATTTGTGATATTTTGGTTTAAAGTTTAAGAACACTAGAGGTAATCACAACCAATCTTTAAACTCTAAGATCTAGCCTTCTTAGGTTCGTAGAGGGCTCTTTCTATAAAATTTAACTTTGTTTGATTTATAAAATATTAGGCCATTATGATTGTGCAATTTGGTTTTGGTTTGGTTGGTTTGGTGGGAAAAATCACCTAATGAGATGGATAGTGGGAATTACTGTCCATTAGGCCGAGGAGTAAAAATCAAGCAGACAGAGCTAGGATCAAGGTCAAGAAGTCAAATGTTTTCAGCAAGATAGCTAACCCATGAAGATCTTGGAAGGTTGTTTGGTGAGTTGATATGATCGAATAAAGAGCAATGAAGGTTCTCTTAATAGAGAAAAGGCAATAGTAGGCAAGAGGTCAAATGCAGGAGAAATAAGGATTCCCTACCTATAAACTGAAATCACAGAAATGATAAACAATAAAACAAAGAATGTTTTTTAACAAATCCTGAAGTAATACTCGTGTTTATTCATTTAAATTTAGAAATACATAGTGGATGGATAACAAAGAAAGATAAACAATGACAATAAGGAAATACTTCACCTCAATACCTCATCACATGAATCCCGAAAAATGATGCCACTGATCCAACCTAGTCTGCTACTCGAGATTTGAAACACAAAAGCCTTCTTCAAGTCCAATAAAAATGACTATATAAATCTTCGTTAATTTATTCACAATAATACTTCTAAAGATGAAGTATTTACATAATTGTTTGAAAAATATCCTATAATTCTTCTAGGAATTTTCTAAGGAAAATAGAAATATATTTATAACAAAAATAGAGACAAAGCTGCTTAACAAATCAACAAACTATCCTATCTATCCAAATAAAATAGAAACTCACATGGATAACGTGCAACCGGCTAACATGGTGTCCTTGCTATTTTAGATATTTCAAATTGGTTTTGAAATATGATTTGCTTATCTTATACTCTTCACTAATTCTTTAATCCCTAATACTCAAGTTTAAACCCCTGACACTTTTAACCACTATAAAATATGTTAATGTTGTAATAAAATCTGTTTCACCGCAATTCACCAAACTCGTTTTTCTTTTACTCTTTCTATCCTTTTATCTTTCATGACAATTTTTTAATGATTGCCAATATTCATCATTTTGAATTTGTATTTTCTTTCTAGCCTTCCTCAAGTTTTCATCTACTTCTATATACCCGGAAAGCCGGTTTAATGACAAACAAGTGTCTTATCTCATGCCGCAAATAAAATAAATCCTCAAAACTTTGAGTAAGACTTTTCTTGTCGGAGTACCTTCTCCACTTGACTTTCAACTTGCTCCTTTGTGAATTCTCTGATCTTTTTATCAGAAGCCTCCCGAGGCATTAATTCTTCATTAATGACCTAAAATATTAGGCAAACTTTTGCCTCAAATTCTCAAATTTAACCGTAAACCTAGTTATGGTGATGTTCATATTTTCAAACTTCTCCTCAAGATGTTTCATTAAGTTCTTCTTAGTGAGGAATTTCCTTATCTCAAGGATATTTTCTGCAATTCCGTCAGTAATCCCAATTTATTATAGCTCTTGCTTGTTTTTGCTATTAAGAAACTTCATCAATTCTATTGCTTGCTTTGGTTTGTTTTCAAGCTCATATTTAGTCTTCCGAATTTCTAATAATGTTGCTTGTTAAATCTTTCTTGTTCAAAAATCACATGAATTGAGGGCCACATCATTGATGGCTTCAATGATCTTGCTCCATAAATTAATTTTCAAAGCATATGATATTTTGTTCCTTTAAGGTTAATTCCTTTTCCGTAACTTTCACTATTCATGTAGTCGAATAGCCTTTTGCTCATGTGTTTTGGCATTTATTTGAGCCAACTTGTTTTTATTTTTGAAGGTTGTCAACTATCTTTTCAATCAAGTTAATTTCACTTGTCGAAGTAGACATTTCTTCCATAGCTTTTACCAGTTTGCTAGCTTCATCGTAGGGAGAACCGTTGTAGTGTATGACTCTATAGTTGATTGTAGATTATGTCACTAGCACCGCAAGAGCTGGCTTTTGGGTGCCAACTCTTTTGCTAGAGTTGATGGCACAATAGTATTGACCATAGGAATAAATGAAGGAATTTCTAATATTTTGGTGTTTATTTTTTCATGGACAAGTTTATCCATTTGAATCTCCATTTTTATCCGTGCTATCGATGAAAGATAAAATTAATCATATCATCATTCTCATTCGTCCTTGTATTTATTTCAGATTGAGATGTTCACTGATGGCAATTCTAAGTTGTTTTCTCAATGCCGTAATGTCCTCATTTTTCTTCTTCTTTTACTAACTCGTTTTGTCGTTTTTGACATTTGGCAGTCATATCCAACCTGCAAGACCAATTCTAAAGATTTAATTCTTATATATTTAGCATATAAGGATTCTTTTTCAAGTTTCATTTGATATTTCATGTTTGTAATAGTGTTCTAAAGTTTCTCGAACACTCATATATTTAGTTGTAATAGTAGAATACAACATTTCTAAACTCGTGTATGAAATTTCTATCTGATCAAGAGTATGATTATCTTTTGTTTGGACTTACAAATCAATCTTCATGTAATCCGGCACTACCTTGAGAGTTTAACGTAGGCTCCACATCGATATGATTGGATTTTTATTTGAGAATCAAAGGAAAATAAGAGTCTATTTTGAACACTTGGTTTTTGTTTTAGATATTGAGAGTAATACTATTTTTAATCTTTTCATTCTTTAACTTGATCTCGTTTGTACTTTTCCTTAATATCAGATCCTTTTCAGTGCTTGTTTGTGAAGATGATGCTTCCATGCCTGCTTGTTTCTCTATCACTGTATTTCCATTATCAACTTGTTTTTCATTTCTATTCCTTCCCTCGTATCTTTCTCATTTCGATAACAATGGTAGCCCTCTCGGTCAGATTCAGAGATCCGTTTCTTCAACATCAATGGTTAACTTTTCTTTACCTAATCGGATCTATTTTTAGGCTCCTTTTATTATATCTTATATTGAACCTACTTTAGTAGTGGTTTTAGCAATATGTTTCTTCTTATCTTACCCTTTTGATGGCTTTTTCTGTTGATCCGCGTTAGCCAGGTATGTGACTATATCACTTTCTTCACCGCATCTACTCTTCAAAGCATTTTCTGTCCACTAAATATGGTTGGAATATTTCTCTATCTATGGTTTTGTCTCATGAATGTAAAGTCATTCACACTTAACTCATTTACCTTTAAGATCCCTTGTGGATCATAATCTAGAAAAGCTTTCTTCAACTCCGTATTCTAATAATTGTTTAGTCGCTTCGTATATGCATCTCTATGATTGGAAATGAATGGTCCCACTTGATTCTTCAATTAAATCAACAGAGCCAATTTCTATTGCCAAGAAGTTTGATAGAATAAGAGTTTAATATTTTCCCGATATACCTAAGTGAAAACCCTCATTGATACAAATTTGGGTAGTTGTAGTAACAAATTGGATCCAAACACTCTTAATCTCAAGGTGTTTACAGGCACAATCAATTAGTCTTATCTATTCTACAACTATAAAATCTTCTTCATCATCATTTATCTTTGGCTATTAAGTATTTCATTAATATTTTTTTCAATGATGGATGAAGAAGTCTAAAAATTTTTCATAGTAACCTGCGTAGACTCTTTCCCGATCAAAGAGGGTCCGTAAAATAACTTAAAGAGGACTCTCTCATGTCAAGCTTTGAAGGGTTAATGGAAAAATTATCTCATTATAAAAATAAAATAACATATGGAAAAGGAGATATGTGTATCTAAACACTACTTCAATTGGCGCTTAACTAATTGGTCATGAATATTGTTAGCAATATACCCAAAGATAATCAAAGATAAACATATGGAGGTTGTTCCGTGAAAGTGGATAGAAACCTAAAATTCTATCCGTTTGTTCATCAAGAAAGTACCCTAGGATGATGGAGAGTGCTGAGATGACATGTTCTAGAACCTCTGTAAAACTTTGGAAGTGGAAATATGGAAGATTGATTGAGAAATTTCTACATGCAAGGGTATGAATATTTTAAGATTTGAAATATTTTAGGAAATTGAAGGCCAATATACAACTTGGTAGGTGCTTCTAATGAGAGAGGAAACCGCTGAGGATCAAAGGACCAGAACATTTGATTAATGGATTCAAGAATAATGGTAAAAAGTTCTTCTTTATTGCCATTGGACTATTGCTCTTTACTTAGTATAGTAATGATGATGGCATAAACTAATGACCTCCTGCATGAATGGGTAACTGGAACAACATATTTAAAAGTGTGATTCCGAAATTTTACCTCTTCAACATTATCCAAATATTTTTCATAGCTCCAGTTATATGAGAAGTTCCAATAAATTGAATTCTACAATAGTATGCTATCTTATAAATACATTTACCAATGGGGTAAACTAATGTATACAAATCGAGGTTGCAGAGATTAAATGATGGCCAGCTTTGGAAGATGCAGCTTGTAGTAGGTTTAGGCATTTCAAGTCTTTTTGGACTACAAAAATTCATTTAAGCTTTTTTTGGCTACTTCTCGTTAAGATTAAACAGTTTGAAGAAGTATGTTTCTACTCTTAACAAAGGTTTCTTGGATTAAAACAAGTAAAATATGGTCTTTTTCAGACTTTTATTTTTTAATTTTCTCACTCTCCACTTGGCTTTGGCGTACCTTCATGGTTATAAACAAGAAACAAGGTTTATTGAGTTTTTCAATGGATAACAGGCTGTACCTTGAAATTAGGTGTGTATGGTTTAGCTACCTTTAGAGGATTTCTCTGCCTTAATTTGGAGTTCTAAATGTTAGAAAACTATATAAACTCAACTTTTTATTCCAAAAAGAGTGGCATAAAATAGGTTTTTTCAAAAAATTCTGACAGTTTGGCCTCGTTTCCTGGATCTTTTGACAGTTTCTTTTGAATAATTTAATCGACTAAAATTTTATTTAAAGGTCTTTTAAACTATAGTGTTTCAAAATTTTGAGGAAATACTCCGTTATATGTATAGGTTTCGAGGATGTTTCAAGGTTTTGAACAGATTACGACACATTAGCAAGGGCTAGTAACAAAACAGTGTAAGCCCTATGGTGTCTTTTCTGATCTCCTCAAGAAATGCAAGCTCCCTGGAGATCTTCAATAGTTTCATCTTGAAATTCCAAGGTGTTCGGGAGTAATAAACAATGGAAAATGCTACTTATGTCACTGAGAGAAGGAAATAAGTCAAATAAGCGCTAAAAGGGATAAATGATGCATTTTCAAGGTTTTTTAGGCAAATTAGGCTTAATTGGCGCCTGCAATAAATGGCGGTCAAGTCAAGCAATGGAGGTTTTTGGGCTCAAAGGGTATAAAAATGCGAGTGGTTATTGCGTTCATTTTAGGTGGTAAGCAGTTTTGGATGAAAAAAACACGATCTAGTAAGAAAGAACCAGGTGGAGGAGGGAGAAAATCTGAATACCACCCATTTCATGTAGAAATGATATGGTGGATATCGCACAACTTTATTTGCTATATGGATTTTCCGTCGTTGAATTAGGGAGTTCGATTGTGAACGGTTGAGATCTAATGTGAAAGTTGCATCGGGATGGAGTGGGGTCCATGTTTTATATATTAGGCGGGGATGAGTTTTAACTTTATAAATATGCATTTAATAAAGTTTAAACCTCAGGCTTATATAATGGCAGGGTTGCAATTTTATATAAGTTTTAATTAAAACATTTTAAACAATGTTATAACCAATGCACATGCGCGGGTCTTATTATATAGTAATTAAACATTTGATAATTTGTTTAATAACCATAGGGGGGCGGGGTATTTTATTTTATTGATAATTTTAAACCAATGGGAATAAGGGTGGGGATTATTTCATCATGTGGGGTATAATAACATTGGTTTAAAATATAAAATTGAGGGTTTTGTGGGTTATTTAATATAAAAAGGGTTGTATACTATATGGGAGGGTATAATTTGGGGATTTAATAAAATAAGTTAGAAATTAATATGAAAAGGGGGTAATGTATGATATGAAAAAAAAACACATGTTTTAACACGAAGTAAAGTGTAAATAAAGAATAGTTGTCCCTTTTGTATTTTTGACACTTTAACTTAGGATAAAATGAATTTTATAGTTTTTTGAGTGCTTTTGAAAGGAAATGAAATTAGTTATTTGGATTTTTTAGTTTTACTAAGTAAAAATAGGTTTTTACTTAGGAAAACGGATTATGATTTGTGGATGGAATGTTGATGAATATGGGTTTTATGTAGGAATTCAATATTTTTAACCAATCAATCATTGAGCCTTGGGTCTGGTCCCAACAGAAGTCAGAGAAATGCTCTGAGCCTTTTTAACAAAAGGCTTAGAATAGTGAATCATTGTGGGGAGGGTAAATTAGTAATTTTTTCCCGATGATGCTTTATTACATGCTAGCACAACTACTTTCTACCTACCAATCTTTATTTCTAACATTTTTACTTCATTTTTTATGGGTGTATTTAGGCTTGCAACCCCGAATAAATTTTCTTTTAAAACATAAAAACTATCTAAGTCTAACCTTATTTCATTCGAGGGCTCAGACTAAACTGTTGAGCTCCTCATTTACTCTATATCTTATCTACTGATTTTTCAACTTTATACTATTTGACATAGCTTTATTCTCTATCTAAAACATGAAATTAAAAGCATGAGAAGTTAAGATTAAACTGTTTAACTGGTCATGGATTATGGCATTTATTGACAATCTTCTCATAATCATTATTCTTACCGTAAAGTAAATAGTAGTGGCATTTTGACTTTCTCACTTTTGGGTCTTATTTTTATCTCTTTTTTCTTTTGGGGTCTACTTTTCTAAGTCCTTTGATATTTCTTTTAGGAATTTTACCCTCTTTTCATCCTTATTATTTTTCATTTTAAAAATATGGGAAAACAGCTTGCAGAAAGAAAGGTATGTATATATTTACAAGATTATCAAAGTCAATTCAAAAATTATGAATCCTATTATTATAGGACCCTAACAAGTTGGAATCTAGAACTAGCTAAGGTGTGGTTATTCATTTAACCACATTGAATGGTTGCATCCTGGTTTAGGGCTTGGTGCTTTGTTTTTTAGTGAGATATGGTGGCTACAAGAGCTTTGTGGCTCTGATTATGGCTTAGGGACCATGGAGTTCTAGTGTAAACTCAGTTAGGTGTTAGTTGGTGAGTCTTAGTTTAGAATCTAGAACCAACTATGCTTTAATTTCGTTTGAATTGTTGGGCACTTGGACACCAAGCAATGGAAGAGCTCCTCAAGCTACAGGTTGAGACTATTTTGGTAGACTATAAGTCACCCTAGGAGGTGGACACCACTAAGGGACTCATATTGCACCATTGTGGTGTTGGTTATGGGAATGCAATCCTGTGGTCAGAGATTGAGTCTACTAGGGTTTCCTCCTTAATCAGGTTTCTCTTGTTTGGTTCACAACTTATTCCTTTGGAGTTTCATTACCAACTTGAGAGTGACCGATGGTTGAGATTATGAATCACACGATATATGTTTGGATGGAACCTAGAGAGCCCATAGTGTGTGAGACATCTTATACATATCATTTTTCCTTGTGCAACAATATATTTTATGTGTAGATTTTTATATAATTATGTTTGATGTTAATAAAGCTATAAAATGGGTATCTATTTCATTTGTGTGCCATGTTTTTTTTATATGATCTATGTGGTTGTAAACCCTAGGAATGGATTTGAAGTTATGAATATTCCACTATGCATTAATTTTATTATGTTATGATTAAATATTGATAATTATTGACAATTCCACTGTGCATGTTAATTTTATGATGTTTTACAATTGAATGTTGTTAATTTATTCCATGCTAGGTTTAATAACCATATGAGAAAATTATAGTGTTGATTCCATGAGAGTTACAGGTGGGTTCTCCTTATGAGCCAAGGTTAAATAATGGAATTAATGGATTATGTCCTCATTATGGGTGAATAAATTGGTGAAATTCAGGTTGTGGTTATGTAGCATCAGGTGACTAGGGGTTGGCAACATTACTAGGTGGTATAAAAGTGAGGGTTACAACACTAGGTCTACATTGGGTCATATTTGGATAGAATGAGAAAAAATTTATAGGTTCCATGTTGTCCACCAATTGTTTGAAAAAAGTCACAGTGCTGAGACTGCTTAAAATTCATCTTAGAAACAAGTTATAGGTGCATGGAAAAGCTCAAAAGGAATTATATTGGGTCAATTAGAGGGAAACATTTGCAGAAAAATGGTTAATTCTTTATTTATAGGGCTAATATTGTGTAAAGGGGCAATGTTCAAAGGATGGTTGCTAAATTTTTGACAATATGTCAAAAAGAGGAAACTGTGTATTGGTCTTCTTACAAAATTACAATATTGTGCATAGACTCATGATTTAGCTCGAATTTATTTCGAATACGAAATGTGAATGTAATTCTATTGTTATGGTAATTTTAGATCTTCCTTCCTTAAACCTTATATGTGGCTTCCAGTGGTCGAAGGGGCTTTATGTATATACATACACAATTACAAGTTGTATGGTATTTCGTTATGCAACATGTGGTTTTCATTAAGATGGACCTTATGACTTTTATGGAGAGTTCCAAACAATAATATGCATAAGTGAAATTAAATTATTATTTTTGGAATAGCACCCAAATATTTCCCTATAAAAGGTTTAATAATTGGGACAAGAGAAACCATTTTTATTGTTACTGACATAATTATGGAGCTACGCTGATAAAAAATTCAAAACCTGTGGTGGTGTTGATGAAATAATGTTGTAATATGAGACTGTAGAGTTGGAGTTCAAAGTTGGGATTAAGTTTGATCTCGTATTTGAAAATATATATCTATACAAAATGAAATATTCCTTTAAATTGACACTACAATGCAATTCCCAACTCATCATATAAGTTAAATCAAGGTATGAATATTGATCAATACAATATTCCAAGTGAGATAGAGGCCCAATTAGATACACCTCAAGCATATGCATCTGTACTTTTTGACAAAATTTTGCATGGAAAATTTATCCATGGGTAATTGGGGTCTAACTCATTGGAAACACATAGCATGCAGTTAAAAAATTATGAAATCAAGGTAGATACAGAGTCTATGAAAAGATACGAATAATATTTCATAGATTGCAAAAAATTGGTATGGAGAAAATAAAATTTTCATGAGTTATTCATAATTAGTGTTAAAAAATATAAAATGAAGGCATGGTTGTGGCCAGTGATTACTATCATTATGGAATAGTTGAATACACTGTAAAAAGGAAAAATTTGATAGGTAAAACTGATGTCCATAAAGGCATATTTTAATCATCATAGAGATTTTGGTGTAACTAGAAGAATGCTAGATAACATCAATGATATAATGATGGCGATCGAAAAAGTAGGGGATTGTAACTTTGGTGAGGATTACAAGTTGGTACCACATCCGAAAGGAGGACATACTTGATGGTTTGCCCGTATCTCAGTAGTGCTGGGCATGAGTTTTGTCGTTATGGACTAGTGGCTCCGCTCAGTTCCACTCTTTATTTTGCATCAGTTCTTGTAGACTGACCCTTCTTCCATGTGTTTTATTCACCACCACGTAGACTTTAACTTTAGAAGTTGATGGATTCCATGGAAATGTAAGGTGTATTACATTATATATATATATATATATATATATATATATATAGACTAGCCTAGATCCATCTTAACTCCGGATCTATCAAGAAACGAGAGAGGTCAAATATCTCGAGGTGAAAACATCTTTTTTGAGTGAAAAACTTGAGAAAAGGTTTTCACCTCGAGAGATTTGATCCCTGTGGGTGCTTGATAGATCCGGAGTTAAGATTGATCTAGGCTGGTTTCAATCGTGTGCGGCCAAGGAAAATCTATCGATAATATGAGAAACACATGATTAATTTTATCAATAATATGTTAATACATCTAATATTAATATAACCATTTTAAATATACTAAATATGTGTGAGATTTATCGAGTCATTTTAATTTTAAATTTTCTTAATTACCTCAATTTTTTGAGATGATAAATATTGCAAAATAACTTTAATGATGAAAAATAATGATTTTTTTTTAATGCAAACTAACAATGTAATAATATTGAATGATAGAAAATGTGAATAATAATAATGTACTTAGTTACAAATAGTCTTCATTGTGATCAATCTCAAACTATTTTTTTCTACTGTTCTTATTGTCACCTTTGTTAGTTTTTTCATATTTTCATATCGATTATATGAAAAGGACATTTGGAATCATAAACCATTTAAATATTTAGCTTGAGTTGTTGTAGTAGACATCATACATGGTCTCTCTTGCTCTCCAATATTAATAGATTTAATTACTATAACAAAAAAGTCAATTGACATTCTAAATAATTTTTTGTGTTTACACTGAAATCAACACAAACTATTAATCCAATGACTCTAAAATTAATGCACCATCATACATAAAATCAGAAATCAATGCATCTAATGCAAGAAATCAAATAAGATTAGAAAAAAAAACATCTACATTGAAATCAATGCATCTAATGCAAGTAATCAAATAGGATTAGAAATCAACATCTACACTAAAATAATTTCACATAGTGAAAGTAAGCATATATGATTAGATACCAATATCTACACTGAAATCAATGCATCTAGTGCAAGCAATCAAATAGGCTTAGAAATCACCATCTACACTGAAATCAATGCATTTAGTGCAAGCAATCAAATACGATTAGAAATCATCTACATCAAAATCAATGCATCTAGTGCAAGAAATCAAATATAATTAGAAATCAACCTCTACATTGAAATTAATGCGTCTAGTGAAAGAAATCAAATAGGATTAGAAATCACCATGTACACTAAAATCAATGCATTTAGTGCAAGAAATCAAATAGGCTTAGAAACCATTTACATTGAAATCAATGCATATAGTCCAAGTAACCAAATATAACTAGAAATCAACATCTACACTAAAATAAATGCATATAGTGCAAGCAATGAAATAGGATTAGAAATCACCATTTACACTCAAATCAATGCATCTAGTGCAAGAAATATTCTCCCCCCCCCCCCCTCCATCTATATCTATATCTCCCTCCATCCCTCCTTCTTTGTATCTTTATCTCACCTCGTAAAACACACACGCTCTCTCACTCCATATATATTAATCTATTTGTCCCTCCCTCTTTGTCTCTATATATCTCTTCTTTATCTTCAACTTCTATATATATCTCTATCTCCTTCAATCTCTCTATATAAACCCCAAAACATAGACTCTCTTTCTCCAATATATCTCTCTATCACTCCCTCCTCCTCTACCCCTCTCTATCTCTTCCCCTTCCCTCCCTCTCCCCCGCTTCTATCTCTCTTCCCTCATACTATCATCTCTCCTTATCTCTCCATCTTCCTTATTACTCTCGCTTTCTATCTCTCTCTCTCACACACACACACACACACACTCTATGTCTTTATTCTTATCTCCCTTTCTCTCCATATTCCTTATCACTCCCTCTCTCTCTCTCTCTTTCCCACCTTTCAATATCTATATCTTTATTCTTACCTCCCTCTCTCTCCCCCTCTATATCCATCTCTCTTTCCCTACATCTCTCCACTCTCTCTCTTCCTTTCTCTCCCACTTCTCTCTCTCTCTATCTTCACCTTCCAAGTTTCTTATTATATGCCTATCTCTCTCCTTCTCTCCCCCCTTCTCTCCATATCTCCTTGTTTGTCTCTTATCTCACCCCAAAACATACACACTCTCTCTCCATCTCTACCTTGTCACTCTCTCTCTCTCTATCTCCACTACTCACTCTCTATGCATTTATTATTCCCTCCCTCTCTCCTCCTCTCCTTCAAGTCCACTTTCTTTTCCTTCCTCTCTCTCACTTTATCTCCTACCACCCTCTCTCTTCCCCCATCACTCACACACACACACTCTCTCTCTCCCCTAGAATCCCCTCTCTTACCCTATCACTCTCTTCCTCTCTCTCAAGTCCTCTCTCTCCATTTCTCTCATGCTTCCCTCTATCTCTTTCTTTTCCATTCAATCATCTCTCTCTCTCTCTCTCTCTCTCTCTCTCTCTCTCTCTCTATGTCCCTCTCTCTTCCCTCCAATCCTCTCTCTTCCCCCATCACTCAATCTCTCTCTCCAACTATGCTACTATATCCTTCCCTTTCTCCTTCTATCTCCTTCTCTCCCCACTTGTCTCCATCACTCCTTCTATGGATCTTTATCTCACCCTTAAAAATACGCACATTCTTTCCATACCTCCCTTGTCACTCCTTATCTCTCCACTTCTGACTCTCTATGTCTTTCTTCTTCCCTCCCTATCTCCCCCTCCAACTTCATCTCTCTATCCCTCCCTCTCCCCTCCTGCTCTCATCCTTCCAATCTCTCCCTTTCTCTCCTACCTCTCTCTCCCTTCTTCCTTCTTTGTCTCTCCTTCTCTCTCTCCCACCTCCATGTTTATGTCTCCCTCTCCCTCTCTTCCACTGATCTACCTTTCTCACTCCTCTCCTTCTCTCTCTCTTGCATTTAGTGAAAGAAATCAAATATGATTATAAATCATCCACATTAAAATCAATGCACCTAGTCCAAGTAATCAAATATAATTACAAATCAACATCTACACTAAAATCAATGCACCTAGTGCAAGAAATCAAATAGGATTATAAATCACCATTTACACTCAAATAAATGCATTTAGATCAGGAAATATTGTTCCCTCTCTCCCCCTCCATCTATATCTATATCTCCCTTCATCTCTCCTACTTTGTCCTTTTATCTCACCCTACCAAACACACACACTCTGTCACTCCATATCTATCAATCTCTTTGTCCCTCCCTCCTTGTCTCCATCTATCCCTTCTTTCTCTTCACCTTCCATCAATATCTATATCTACATATGTCTCTCTATATCAACCCCTGAACATACACTATATTTCTCCAATCAATCTATCTATCACTGCCTCCTCATCTCCCTCCCTCCCTCTCTCTCTCTCTCTTCCCTCCAATCCTCTCTCTTCCCCCATAACTCTATCTCTCTCCAACTATGTTACACTAGAAAATTTGGCCCAATTTCCGATGGCCACTTCGTCGCTATTCCGACACACAATCGTCGTAAGAGCGATAGTTCAAGGCGGGACAAAATGTGGTTCGCCATTACGTCACAATTCCAATGCTTTTCCAAAGTGTCGCAATACCAACTCTTTTTCCGAGGTTTCCAAACAATCGTCGCTCTTCCGATGTTTTCAAAACCATCGCTCGTCCGACATTTATAACTTTCACAATTCCGACGACATGCGTTCCGACATTTTGAACGTCGCTCTTCCGATGTCTAACCATGCTTTTAAAGCATCGCAAAATCGACGCTTTGAAGGTGTCGCTCTACTGACACTTTGTAGGTGTCGCTCTACTGACGGATTGAATGTGTCACTCTTCCGATGCTTTTAATGTGTTGCTCTACCTACGATTTGTAGGTGTAGCTCTCCAGATGCTTTGAAGGTGTCTCTCTTCCAACAATTTGAAGGCGTCGGTCTTCGATGCTTTATTAAAAATAAAAATAAAAAATTAAACAACTACTGAGGGCTTTATATAATGTTCGGGATACACATATATTATTAAACTTGTGTAAATGCGACCAACATGCCATACCGTGGTTAAAACCATAAACCGTAGTTAGGGCAGCGAAAATCAACATATATATATGCGTGGGCCCCAGCGCCTACGACCCTTCCACGTCCAACGATGGATAATACGTCACATCGGCTTCGACGATCCAACGATCCAACTGGATATCGTGTGAGTTAATTGCACGATCATTAACTCACGATGACAGTGGTTTTCCAAAACTACCTAAGGCCACATGTCAGCCCATGGCATTGATCGCGTCCAAATGGGTAATACAGCTTACCGTATAAAGGCGGTGCGATATGCTGGAAACCTGTCTTTACTGTGTGACCCTCACGGTTCTGACTACTCTTGCTCAGGGTTCCACCTTACTTCAAAATTGAATCTTTCCCACAAAACACAGTTCAATATCTAATCTCCCTCGATTCTTGCTCGGCAACCAGGAATAAAAGTTACCTGCATCCTTCCTAAACCCTCATCGATTCCCGTTGGTCTATTCACATGAGGTTAGAGCATATTTGGGATTCGATTGTCAACAAGTTGCAGGGTGTGGCTTCCATACAAAATCCAACATCGATTAATACAGGACTTCGGCTTGTACTATCTATGCACACCCTCACATAACTTACACACACAATTCATATATTAGTTTAACACAGGTTTATCATGCAGTTAAGCACCGAGACTCATAAAAAAATCAACACCTCATTAGATACCAAGTACCATTCAAGCCCTCCAGTTACACAAGACATCATTCAACTCAACTACAGAGATTATTCACATAGATATTCAAGGCATTCCACACAAAATTTAAATCAATCAATACACAAATACTCAAGGTATTCTCCCACGGAGTTAAACAACAAATGCATAGCTATACTGAGACAAATTCCTCATTTATACAGTGACCAAAATTACAAGCTTTTAGCTAGCAAGATCTTCAATCGATTGGCCCTTCTCTTGTACCCTGTCTCCTCTACAGTTCTATGCAGCCTATGCAGTTCTCTATACAGGTCTCCCGAATCTGTCATAGAGGTTTATTTTTATATCAATTACAATGAATCGATTCAAATTTCTCGATGACTCACAAACTCTTCAAATTCCTACAGTTCCAAATTAGACTAACGCTCTGACAGACAGAGATGGACTGCCTCTTCCTATGCCCATTAATCATTCAGGCAGTTACATTTTCCTCCACAAATTAAATAAATTAGCTCAACTATGGATAATTTCATAGGGAAATAAAACATGAGACCCCCCTTTACATTTATTTATGTTCAAAATTTGTCTTGGGTCTAATGCCCCTACATCAATAACATTGTCATCCCTATTGTTTAAATTTCATACTTTATAATCTCCTGAAGAAAGCAACTGGACGCAAACCACATGTACAACATATCAAACATGAAATGCCCAACCATGGTGGTATTTTTGATCAGATGTAAACTTGATGACATATTTTCTGAGATTCCCTAGGTCATATTCACTGGCTAGTTGGAAGAGTGATTTGTAATTTGTTTAATAATGGTTATGTTAGCTGGACTCTTTAATGCACTAGCTGATGAAAAGGTTTATAAATACTCTACTGTCATAGTTTTGGATATCCTCATATGTTATTTCAGACTCCATATTCACTGTCTGTTGAGCCCTAACTGTCCAACATCAGCTACACTGTATTTATTTATCGCAATCTGCAAAAAATAAATGGATGATGTATGTGGATTCAGAAAATTTCGTTCTTAAGCTTCTGGATCATGTCCACAGTGTTTTTGGACTGGAATGGTTTCCAAACAATTTAAAAAAAAAATCAATCATGGGGTATCATCTATATATCACATTTCATTAGTGTTTAAAATGGATCTCGATAGAAAGTTAAATGTCTTCCAATTGTTGATTTCACTAGCAAATCCACATCCATTTCTATTCAATCAACTTGAGAATTTGCACATGAAATTCAGTAATGAAAAAGGCAGAAAATGGCGGGTTAGAGAAAGAGAGAGCTTGCCACAAAAGATGGAAAAAATAATCTATTAATTTACAATAATGGACTCCAGCAAAATGAAAAACCAAACTCAGAAAACTACCAAGTATCCATTCGGTTTATACACAATTCTCCTAACTAATGCAGGTGATTGAAATGCAAATTAGCACCTTTAGAAAGAGCTACACATGGCTAAATTTTCATACCACCCATTGGTCGTTCCCATATCAGCTACAATTCTAGCCCTGGTAGTGGTGATTTATAAAAATGGTTCCCTTTGAACGCTTTTAGCCATAGTAGAAACTCAAAACATATTGTGTAGGATTGAAGCTAGCAAGTACCACTAAACATACAATGCACAAACATATACTGTTCATGTTATATCGAAAAAATAACACATAAAAAACATTGTATAGTTAGCAGAACAGAAAACTTGAAAGTGCAAAATCAAATTTGAAAAGACTGAAAGAAATATACATTTGCAGACTCTCTGAATCACTTACAGAATGGAAAGAGAATAATAATAAAGCCAATAGGGTAGAGGAAAAAATTTTTCTTATCCAAGAAGGGTAACACTGTAGCACATGCACAGAAATATCTAAAGTATTAAAGATAAACGTATAGAAACAACTTAAAAAATGGAACCTTAATTCAGTTCAGATCTAATAACTTTTATCAAAAGAAACTTACCATCATAGCCTAGAAAGTTCAGGTAATGATAGTAAGAGAAGGCTACCATAAAGAGAAAATTTGACAGTAAAACAGGAACGAATCCTTGTGCAACCAACATCAATTTTAAGGCAGTTGCGACACATCTTGCATCAGAAAAATCAACAAAACATAACACTAGAGGTTCTCCACCAGGCTGCAAAGCTCACAAGATCGCCAACATTTCATTAGACCTCATTAAAATAATTTGAGTTTCTATCTATCAATAAATAAATAAAATATACTCTGCTTCAATAGCAAACAAGCATTTATAAAAACTTGACACATAAATTAAGATCCAAGCTATCATTTGAAGCTTAATTTATCAATGAATACTCAAAATTTAGACTGTGCTTACACGTCTAGGCTCCTTTTGTACCAGTCAAACTTCTTTGAAACCAATGAATGGACTAAAAATTTATGTTGTCAGGTTAAGAAAAAACACTCTAAAGGACAAGCATACATGCATGACCAGATAAAAATCAAGACACTCTACACAACTGAAAGCCTACCTAAAAGCAATCAATCTTCATACCGAAGTAGCATATATTCAGTTTCACAATGACCTAATGTCATCATGTACTCAACAAGTCAATTGTTGTAGTGTCATACAACCTCAAGCCTCAAACATATTTACAAGTGAGCATTTCAGGTCCGATTTAGAACAAACATATTAGAGATTTCACTGAAATCAAGTTACATTCTAATGCTCATTTAATATAGAGATTAAGATTCTGAATCTATGATGTTACTATTGTTGCCAGTATTTTTATTGTACTTGTGCCATACCCACCTCCACTAATAGTAACAACAATGTTGAATCCTGATCAGTCTCCATCCATGGGATTTTAATGGCCCTTATATGTGAGATTCACATGCCAAATTGAATCATTTCATAGAATGACTCCACTGCATATTACTGCCTTTCAGCTATGGCTGAGTATCAATTTTACCAATTTGGCCAACACTTGAATATAATCCTAATTACATCAAATTTCAAAATTTGAGTCTAACCCTAAGTGCATAAAATTCTGCAAAACCCACTTACGCAAGACAGTCTAGGAGGGGTTAACATGCCTATGAAGTATTTAAACATTGTTTAGGGCTAAGAATAGTTGGAATTTTCCAACTAACCAAACTCACTTTTGACCACTTCTAGTAACTTTAGCCTGTATATTCTCTCATAAAAAGAAATTAGGTGGTCCAATAAAAGGAAGGGGACTAGTTGTGTGTTTCATTCCCTTTTTTTTCAGTTGAAAGCTTTCCAAGAAGAATAAATCTACTGAAGCATGAAACTGATTTTGTTGTTGCCCCAACTAACACTAATATACATCACAATGTGTCATAGTTTACTGTAAACCTCTATTGAGAGTGGGCAGCACTAAATCCAAGTAATTCCCCTTATCCCTTAAAAGACACCTCTAAATATAACTAGAAATTTCAAATAGTTAGTAAAGGAAAAGTACAAAGATATAACAGATATGTGTTGAGCCAAGAACCTGTGCATTCACAACAAAAATGGGATGGATAAAACTTAAAAACAATTATGGACTTTGACGTTTAATCATCTTATTCATACAAAATGAAAGAAGCATTGGCATACTACTATGTTTACAAATTTAAGGATAGGCAAAGTGAGTCTCCGGGCAACATAATTACATGTGGAGACCCTAGATCCTTGTACCCACAATATCTAGTGACTTATAAAATGATTTCCAAAACAATTCCTTTGCTATGCATGTAAGAACACCATCTGTATAATGAGGGAGATGTAATATTTTCTGAGAAGCAGATTTATACAGAGTGGTCCAAGATTGTGTATTTATGGAAGATACAACTGATTTTGGCATAAAACATGTATCCAAGATTTCAATGTGCCTTATTTCAGAGCCCATTGATGATTTACTATGAAACCTAAACTTTCAAAACAAACACATTGAAATCACAGGTTCTCCATCACGAATATCATAAATATTAACTGTCTTTTGGGCACTAGCAATAGATGCCATAAGAGGCCCACATGGCCTGTACCACCAATTCTGGGCACTGGTAGTAGATACCATATTAATATTCTTCTAATGTATCTTCTTGATCTTAAACCAGCTGATTGACATCTATATCAACATCTGATTCAGAAACGGTGTTGAAATGATCGACCATGTCATCATCATCATCAACTATGTCATTTTCAATAATATCCTCATTGACATCATCATCAATAAATGTTGCCTCATCTCCTATGCCTAGTTCATCTTCTAAGATATCTTCTTCGTCTGTCAATGCATCTTCCTGCTCATCTGCCACCGCATCATCTTCTTCCTCTACAGTATACTCTACTGACCTTCCTCTTGGATCATATCTAATAGCAAATGACCATTCGTTCTCACTTGAAACCTTTGATTAAAAGACTTGTTCGCATTGGCTTGGAAAAACATAGTGATCTTTTCCTGCTTCAAACTACGATGTTTTAACCATTGGAAATCCATTGTCATATTGAATAAGTGCTCTATCATCATCACATACATTCATTCGTAGCCTATACTATTTGACGTCGAACAAAACTATTTTGAAGGAATTAAAGTCACACTCAACTATATCATCTAAGAACCCATAATATCTATTTTCATATTCTCGAGGATGTCTGTCACTCATGGAGGAAACATTATTTACTTGGAATAATGTAGTTATCCCACTATCAGAATTTTTCCTATTATCATCCAACTATTTAACGTGAAATTTACGACCATTGCACCACATAGCCTTGTGGTGTTTCAACTGAAATATGCCAAACATGAAAAAGATGCATTCTCAATTAATAATTAATCATATAATTTACCGACATGAAAATAAACTGAAAAATCAAACATTTGACATCACATTAAATATGAGTATAAAATAGTAATGAATAAAATAGGTGAATTAATTGTACACCTTTCTATCTTTCAAACCATATGTAAATGTGATTTTCCCACCATCGTCGTATCATCTCCACTAGATACAACTACCATAAATCAATTCACCGTTGATTGCCATGATAAACTGCTGTCGTTACGTGCTTTACATGTTTCAATCCATTCACTCATCCACTCAAGATTGTTTGCAATGCATAAAAGTAGTGCCTCATAATCTTGAGCACCTAAATAAAAAAATAATAATTCACCTATATTAATAAATATTACTTATAACCATGGTAAATTATATTAATTAATAAACTATGAAATAATAAGACCTAAATCAATACAATGATCATATACATGATGTAAAAAAATGAAACATTATATGTATTATACACAATAAATCTTTTACCTCTCACTTTCTTCATTCTACCTTTTCGCAACAGGTGCTCCACTTCAATTTTTTTGATGGAGTTCACATTCCAAATGCAATCCACCACCTTCATGGCTGGCGCAGCTAATATAGAAAGATAATGACTAATATACACCATGGATTGATATACCACATATCCCTCCACCATAGAACCCTCAGGTCGTGCTCTTTCTCTAACCAAAGCCTTCAAGGATTTTAGGTGCCTCTCGACCATCCACATTGACCTTTTGTGTACTGGTCCACACATTTCAATCTCCTCAACTTGGTGTATCAAGTAGTGTTCTTGTGCATTGAAAAATTTTGGAGGTAGATACTTTTGCATTTCACACATTAGCCGAGGAATTTCTCTCTTCCAATACTTTATTTCATCTTGATGGATTTCTTTCAATGACAACCATCTGCAAATCATTATGCAAGGTTATTTCAATGAAACATAATATATATTTCATTACAAGTAAATTAATGCATCATTTCATTAAGTACGAAAAGAAATTGTATCAATTAGATTTTGCGTATAAATCAAAACTACTTACCTCATGTATTCACTAAGACCATATATAACTTGTTTGACATTTTTGTCGAAGTCGTTTGGGAGAGATACAGGTAGAACATACTATAATAACAAAAAATGAATCGTTATTGCTTTCCAAATTAAACAAAAAAAAGGAAAATTTAAAATATGTATTCAAGCAATAACATACAAAAACGTATACTAAAAAAATTACCTTAACAAAGGTATGCCAATCATGTGTTTTCACCCCACTGAAGTCACCTTTCTTCGTTAAGATATTATTTATGTTTTAAGAAAAACTTGTTGGAAATTTAATTCTTCTAACGACCTCTTTTACATCATTTCTTTGTTGTTCTGTTAATAACCATGGAATATTATTATAATTTCGACCTCCATTTTTATTTGATTTGTCGATCATACTTTTCATTGCGTGATTTATTTTCTCAATGTCAGCACAAATTTTGTCAATTTTATCTCTATCATGTGCACCATCTATGGTTCGCCATAACGTTTCTGTCACATTCTTCCCGACATGCATTATATCAAACAAATGAGCTATTTTTAGGTCCTCATAGTAGGGCAACCTCGCAAATTGAGAAGGATAACATTTCATTCCAGGTGGAAGTACAATATTAGTACCTTCACCGCGATTATGACCTTGATATCAAAGAATAAAATAAATCAGAACAATATTAATTATAAAATACAATAACATAAATTCATTAGTTAAAAAAAAATTCCAAACATTACATAAACAAATAATATATATATACACAAATTACGTACCAGTTGCTTGACGATTATTAATTCTGTTATATTCCAACATCCACAACTGAGGTGTCATTCTTCGTGGTTTTAATCCAGGGTCTTCTTTATCATTGAAAAGATGTTTTTCAGTAGTACGATACTTATGGTTCCTAGAGAGGAAGTGACTAAACTCATCAAACACCATCTTTCTTAAGTTTGACGAATGACGATACTTCATCTTAGGGCCACAAAATGGACATGCAAATCTACCCTTTGTTTGAAGACCTGGAATAGATGAATCAATAAAAATTAATATACTATAAGATAATTTTTAAAACATGCAATATGGTATATCTAATTTATATAATTATGTATTATATTAAAGTGCAACGAAATATTACATACCACAAACATGTGTTAGTCCTGGGGCATCATGAATTGTCCATACAAGCATTCCATGACATTGAAATCTCTTCTTCTTGATTGGTTTAGTGATGTCATACATAGTGATGCCATGCCATAATTGTATTAGGTCATCGATAAGAGGCTCAATATATACATTCATATCTTTGACCTAGTACTTACCTAATTGTGCAAAATTATGATACATAATAACTACTACCATGATATATGTATATATAAGTAAGTAAATAAATAAAATATATATTTATGCAAACAAAGAGAGAAATGAAAATGTTACATTCAAAAAAATAATCTATCAAATACCTAGAATAATCATAGTCAACATTATGTGCTCCCTCTTTATTGACATCCAAGGAGGAATGTTATTGTTGATAACGAAAATAGGCCACATTGAGTAAGTAGATATAAGCTCTCTGAATGGATTAACACCATCAGCTGCCAATGAAAGAATTACATTACGAGGTTCATTTTTAAAATCTACATATTTTTCCTCGATTTCTCTAAATGCAGAACCATCTACAGGCATTCGAAGAACACCATCTCCACTTCTATTCTTTGAATGGTAATCCATAAACTGTGCTATGTTGTTACACTTGAACATTTTCTGCAAACGTGGAATTATGGGAATATGACGAAGAACCTTTTGAGGCACCTTTTTAGTTAGTTGATCTGTTCGATATCTACTGGTACCACATTTCAGACATTTTTTTTTCAATGCATGTTCTCCGTAATATATAATATGATCTTTAGGACATGCATCTATAGTGTTATATTCCATTCCAAAGTGTTTCATAATAGCACATATATCTTGATATGTTCGAGGTAAAGTATTTGGCGATGGTAACAAATATTCACCCAAAAATCTACAACATAAAGAAAAAATAGTTAATGTAACATTTTCAACATAAACATAATTATTTGCAACATAAACATAAATATTTTTTAATAAAAGAAAAAAAACTGTTTTTAAGATTTGCAACCATGATTCCAAGCCAGTAGAGACAAAATATGAAAATTTTGCTCATTTATATACCATGCAAAGGTGATGAATATATCAAAATGGTACCAAGTGCAATACATATCATCGAAAAATACATAAGCAAACTTGTTGAAGTAATGTATCAATTTTCTCTTATATTATTCATTGTGTTTTATTGCTGAGTTAGTTTTATAATATACAATCTGTCCCTGATCAGATTTTTTTTCAATTCATTGTATCAACCTTAAAGACAATTCTGGGTTCAGTATATATATATATATATATATCAGACCAACATTTTGAAGATCTTGTATTCTTCATTATCTTGTATTCTTCATTAACAATGTAGCAGAGAGAAGAGTTTCATTTGAGTGTTCAAAAGGTCGTTCACTTGACCTTTCAATCAGAGGTACATCATAAATATTGTCACTGTTATCTCCATCATCATCATCTGACTCACCATACAAGTCTTGGAGCATTTGATTTGTCCCATAATTAATGTGAACTGTCTCATTACTGTCATCATGATCTCCCTCCATGGGATCATTAAAATTACCTTCATCATTTGCTTCATCTTCTTCACCTTGTACAACATCATTTCCAATACTAATATTTGCTGCAATATTCTCTTGTACTGGTGCAACATCATCTAATCTACTACTATTTAGCTGTGGAAGCTGGTTGATCATCTGCGAAAAGTTGGGGGGAAACTGTGCCTTTATGAAAATTACAAACATTAATAATTAAACATTAGTGCGCCTATAAAAAATATTAAAATAATATAAAATTTTACGATATAATCAAACTTAAGATAGATAATTAATTACCACGGGATGATAGTCATTCGATCCACCATCAATGTGCCCATATTTCCTACAATGCATTGTTGTTGTTGCTATTAAAACTCTAACATTATTTCTCATACAAGATTTTTTGCAACGGCAATAAACTCTACCATCACCCCTTTCACCCTTTTGAATTTTTTTTCCACCTCTAGTGTTTTCTTCCATTGATGCAAATTATCCTATAAAGAAAATAATAAATCTCTCTCAATGAGGTAGAAAGCCCAGGACTTGTTGAAATCAATGGGAGCTCAATATATAAGCAAAAAGAAAATAAAAGTGGGATTTTTACAAATTGTGAGTTTTTTACAAAATGTGGGTTTTTTACAAAATTGTGGGCTTTTTACAAATTGTGGGATTTTTCCAAAATTGTTTATATTTTTAATAAAATGTTGGATTTTTACAAAATTGTGGGCTTTTTACAATAAATACAAGTAATTGATGTAGTATTTTTTACTCTAAGATGCATTCTTATGATAATGCTAGAACGTATGGTGGAAATGTCAAAACATGCCTGAATAAGCTCCTCTTCATTTCAAGAAAAAATTATTAGAGTCGCATGAACTTGGAACAAGCCTCCCACTATCTGAAAGAGTAGAAGCTAAGTCAACAGTGACTTTTTTGTTGCTACGTTGGATCGAGGGAGGTTTTCTCCAAGATTAAATCGCTCCATTAAATTATTCTCTACTAAACAAGGCCAACGACGTGAAGGTGGAAGCTCTTATGGCCCCTCCCCCCCTCACATCACTCTCAATTCCCCAATATCCAATCTATATTTCATCTTTTACTTTCATGAGCATAAAAAAAAATATTCAATAACTAATAAAAAAACATTTCAACAAAAAGTATGCAAGGAAACATTGAAATTAGTGCTTCACATAAAAATAGTATGATAAATGAGTTTTTTATATAACGCAAAAAATGTTCCAAGTATGGTAACGTTTGTCTTATAGTAATAAAATATTTTACATTATAAAATTTTCTTTTTCTTCTTCCTATTTCTAAAGCTCCTAATCACATCATCAATATCATCGTGCTCTACTCCTGTTTCATGCCTTTCAACCTGCACTGCTGACCTAGTTGCGTAGTCACGATGTCTGGTCTCATCCAGTGACGGGGCATCGCCTACAAAAACAGATAATATTAAATATTGTCAGTTTTTAAATATCATTTAACTAGTTCAGTAGTATTAATAAAAAAAAATTCAATGAGATTATTTACCTGGTGCACCAGTTGTCGCCGTTGGGACTATTGCCTTGTCTTCCTCTCTGGTGGTAAGATCCTCAAGGGAAACATTCTCTATCATTTAAACAAAAAATGTTATAAGGACAACCATCAAGGTATAATTAGAAAAATTAATAAGTGGAAATTAATTACTGTCATGGCCCTCATTGATAGTAGCATTGTCGGCCTGGTCCCCACTACAATGATCAGGTTGCACACGAGGAACATCTACATCTGGCTCTATGACTGGGTTATTTGCCTCGTCGGTAGTGTTGCTCCCCTGATTTAAACAAAGTTGTTAGACATTAAATTTATGGATGAAAACAAACATATTGAAAGGTTAATGTTTTACCTTATCAATAATTTTGGATCTTGGGACCTGCCCCAAGCTTCTATGACGTTCAACTATGGCTTGATATCCGAAATGGAAAGCGATATTTTTATCTTCCTCTATATTTTATGTTCCAAATTCATCACCCTAAATTACATATGATTGTGTATTTTAAATCATATTTGATAGGATTACAAAAACGTTGGAAGGTGATACAATTAATTATAATATATTTAGCTACTTAAAATTCTTGTGGCTAATTTCAAGTAGCCTCCCTGGCGTAGCTTGTGATGGCCCTTTTTTTCAATCCTAGCTTTGGTTGCCTTCAAGGTGTCAGGAAACCTATCATCAAAATATTGAAGACAGATATGAAGTAGCACACTTTTATTCTATACATAGAGAAAATTAAAGCTATTGAATTAAAGTTTTAATTTACCTTGCGGGTTCAGTTGGCATTTTTCCTTCTTTCTTTGCCCTTTTCTCTTTTCCGTCATGGAAGAGTGCTCTCCACTCACTCTCTGGAACTATGACAGGACACTCGTATCTAGGGTTAAATTGCAATTTCGTCATATAGGTGTCCCTGGTATATTTCAAATATTTGCCAGCTACCTGAGCCACCATTGTTCTGTCAAATGTGCTGACCCCAAAAAGGGCTTCTAGATAATCTAGAAGTTCTTTTTTCAGGTTGGAATTCTGGGAATTCCACCTTGTGTGTATGGTTGGGCCAAAAATTACCAACGCATGGATCTCCAAAAACCTGTAGAACTCATTGTTTCCTACATAGAAAAAAATATATATTATCATTAATTTAAAAATAAAAATCATGATAAAATATGTTTTAGATAGAGTACATGAAATAGTTAAAATATTAAAATTTACCTGGGAGTTGTATGTGCTTTATAGGGTCACCTTCATCATTCACCAACAACGTGCCATTAATGGTCCCCATGGAGCTGACACATGTAGATCCAGGAAACGAAATAATGTAGTTGGCCATATTAGCCTCATCACTACCAACACGTTCAACGATTGGCTGCGTGTCTGCTTGGGCAGGGTGTGTTTCTTGGCTGGCACCTAAAGGAGTAGAAGGC
Source organism: Pinus albicaulis (assembly GCA_034641835.2). Lineage (NCBI taxonomy): Eukaryota > Viridiplantae > Streptophyta > Pinopsida > Pinales > Pinaceae > Pinus > Pinus albicaulis. The sequence continues at coordinate 1,037,025,734 of CM076574.1, read as the reverse complement.
ATACGAGAGGGTTGCTGGGCAATCTCTTTCCCTTTTGTCCCACTACCACCAACACCAGGTTCAACAAGTGTCAGAAAACGCTACATACAAAAGAACTTTTTGTTAGTTTAGTCAATGTAAAAATTAAAAATCAAACTATCACAATTCATCTCATGCAGAAAAAAAAAATATCCTTTTGACTTTATATTATTACCTGATATGTTTCTAGCTGGGTCATGATTTTTTTTATCCTCTCTTCTGTTTAGGTGTTTGAGGCGCGTCTATCAAAGTATGAAATTCTGACCTTGATTTTCACACCTTTTTTCGCAACAAGAGCACTGCAGATAGGGATGAAGAAAGCTCTTCCTCATAGAGGGAATCATCAGGCTTACCATGGCCAGGTGTCTACATATTTGAACAAAATTAATATTATTTCAATTATTTAAATAACTAAAATACCTGAAGATAGAGAAATGCTGGCACTTTACATGTTCTTCCGCTGGCCGCTTTCCATGATCATCCCATCTCAAGGTTGTTCTTGTACCGCCCTGATCAGTCTACCACATTGCAATAAAATTATAAATGTAAAAACTTGAAAACAATATCTAACTTGAAAACACAAAATGAAAACTGAAATAATTTCTAATAAGACACCGGAAGACAGAGTTAGAGTTTCAAATATGCCTTGCATTGAATTAAGTCCCGGAAACATGTCATTGCACATTAAGGCACCCAAACAAGAGACGAGTTGACAATGAGACTAAACTAGGTTATTTGTAGTGAAATTTTAAAATCTCAAAAGGTATATTAATTATCGAAACAAATCAGCTTCATAATTTCAGTATTAATGAGTCTGTTGTGTATAAATCATGAAAAAATTGAAACAAAACACTAGAAAAGCAACAGATTGAAATGTGTATATACTCCAACAGAACTCACATTAATAGGTTCTCATTATGGAGCACAAGACCACCTATGTGTAAGTGATGGCAAGGCCTAAGGAAGCTTTACTATTGGAAAAAATAATCTGGTGGCTAAAGATATACACTGCCTATTCCATGCCTCTTTAGATTCTTGCTACCAAAGCACACCTTGAGCAATGAGAACACTATTTTTAAGAGTGATTCTGGTTGGGTGATTTTCTTACCAGGTTCGTGCAGCACAGACATGTATGCCCCACCTATCAAGATGGTGGGAAAAAGGAGTGACATCGAATATGGTAGAAGTTCATTCAGCCCAGGAATTGATTGATTCTCTTCTAATTGCTGGAGACAAGCTTGTTGTTTTAGATTTCTACGCTCCTAGTTGTGGTTCCTACAGATTTTTCCATTGTAAGGTATGTCGGAGGATTGAATCATTAACCAGTTTGTAATATGGTTCTATCAAAACATTAATTTTTGAAGTAAATATTTTAGTTGTTCCAAGTGAAACATGCCTTTTGATGTATTCCATTCAAACAACTTTCTAATGGGTTTCTCCTCTCTTTCCTAGAGATAATGTTCTCTGAAATATGTTGTTTGAGCTGACAAATTCTACGTCTCCTTAACTGACCCCATGTTCTCACCATGGCTGTGCTCATTTCAGTTTTTCTTGTATGGTCTATTATGGTTTTGCTTAGGGGGTCTAAGAGACTTGGGATACTTGTTAGATCATCCTCTTATTCTATTAAAAGAGTCTCTGGATCTATCCAGTTGTGAGCCGACTTCGCGCTGCAAACCTTCTTAAAGAGTGTGTCTACCTCACAAATTGTGAACCCTATAGATATGAGTTATGGAAATTTTCCGGAAATCTCTAAACAGGTCCCTGATCCTTTGGTTCCAATTGGAAAGGGCCAGATTGCATCTTTGATGAGAAACTGGATTATCCTTGTAAGAAGATTGATTCTCCTTTTAACAATGTGATAACCACTAGGCATACTGATCGTATAGATATCTTCTTGTTACAAATGTTTACCATTAGTTTTATGATGAACTCATATGGTATCTCTCACTCAATGTTGCAATATAACTAAATTTAGTTGGCCCAGACAAAAATGATGGATCTATTTCATCATAAAAACTATAATTCTGCATTGTTCAGTTGTAACATGCTTCTTACCTAACATGTTCTTTTCTAAGCTTCAGCTCATGCTCTCTTTGGCAGTCACAAAAATACTTGTATTTAATAATTTTTTTGCAAAATAAATTTTGAGTTCGTACTCAATGGTGCTAACCATTATCATTACAAATAAATATTACAGTAGTTCTGTCACTCATGTCTTTATGCTCATATGTATGAGATGACATGGGTATATTACCTTGCTTGTTATCTGATGGAATTTGTATGCAGGGTGTAGAGATTCCTTGCACAAAGATTTTTGGCACATTTTCATTAGAAATGGGAGCCACGGTATGTGCAATTTCTTTACTTGAGCTATTGGTATTAGATTTGGAACTAAATATTTAGAAAAAAAATGATTCCAAATCTGCTTTTATAGGTTATAATGTCATATTGGGCTCGCTAGGCTCACCGAGCTCTTTGGCATGCTTCGCTGTGGCATGTTGAATTATTATTTTCAACTACCCTTTGTACAGCAGCCGCCTTATTTATTTGTTTAAAAAAACCCCTGCATACAGCTTCTTTCCAAATCAGTGAATAGTGAGATTCAATTTAAAATATATAGTCCTGTGCAATGAGAAATAAAGCTTGTAAAGGAAAATAAATCAGAGCGTTTAATGGCCGATTTCCATTTCGCAAAACACTCACTGTATTTGAGAACAACACATTCGATCCTCTGTATAGTTAAAATAGAGAAATTTTTATTTTATACATAGGAGGAGTTATTTGCGAGCGCGGGAGAGTTTTGTTTGAAGGACAGTGGTCCCCAGACCACGTGGCGAAATCTAATTTGATCGGATTTTTTTTGTGCCAGTTTACATTGCAGTTTTTCCGGACCCAAAAAAGTTTAAGCCGGAATTAATTTGATTTTTGGGTCACAATTTTCCTTCGTACACAAAGCCAAAAAAGGAACCTGAATTTTTATAAGGAACATTGGATTGAGAATTCGCGTTAAAAATTAGGCTGATGTCAGCATCCCATTTTGGAACGCGAATTTGTGATTGAAATCAAGTTTATTTTTTTGAAGTCCGGACGTATGATATATTTTCATTAATATTTTTTTATAAGTTTTTTTTCACCTCCCGATAGTTATTTAAACCATTGGCTCATATATAACATATGTGCAAATATTTCACTTTGGGCATTTGTAATGTGGGCCCTGAATATTTTAAATAGGTTTGGTTTAATATTTTTTTGTTTTGTTATTATATATAATGGCATATGTTTTAAAATAGCCCCAAGGCTAATGTAAAAGAAAAAAAAGGGGTGTATTATGTTATTTTAAAACATATACAATAGACAGTTTAAAAAGGTTTTGAATATTGCATAGCAGAGTGTTGTAAAGTTTTATAATACACATAGCAGTCTAATAGACAAAGTAGTGAAAAACACAACAACTTTTTTTTAGAGACAGAGTGTGTTTCTGAGTGAAACAGTGAAGTCTTTGTGTGCACTGTGTCATAGAAGCAGTCACCATTTTGAAATCCCTCTCAGTGAGGAAGAATTTGTAATAGTTTATTTTTGAAGGAATAGAAGTTTTTTTTTCAAAGTGTTGAACTCTGTCTCCTGTAAAGAAATTTTTATTTTTCTCTATGTTAATAGAGGAGAGTATTACTCTCTCCATTGTTGTTCTGGAATTTTCAAATATTCCAACAATATGCATGAGGTATAACTACAGTTTACAGAAAGGTGGACCAAGAATTACTTTTAAAAAAAACAGTCCAGCTATAATATAACAGATATGTTTTGCACTATGCAATCCCCTTTTGTTCCATTGATTACAGGACTGTTGAGATGTTAGTTTTAGATTGTAATTGACAATCCATTTTCTTTGGGCAGTCTCATCACAGGCCAAGGGAGGGACCTTTTGAGTTGAATGACGTGTTTTCCATTATCAACGGTGGTCCGGCCATTGCATTACTGGCTTATGGATTCTTTAACAAAGGCTTTGTGCCAGGCCTTTGTTTTGGTGTTGTAAGTACTGGCCTCTGTTTTGACTGTTGCTACCATTGAAATTCATAGAAGTACTAAATTGATAGTATTCTTTAAACAATGATGTGATCACTGTAAATTTAAACCAAGTTTGATTTAATAGCTATGTCAAGGTCATTTTCAACAACAGTATGTTAGTCACTCTATTATCAACCTACCGTGCATTTTGAAAAATTCCTCTGGGGCCTCGTATCACCGTTTTTGGGATGGCATATATGTTTTTCCACGATGGTCTTTTTCATCGTCGCTTTCCTGTTGGGCCTATTGCTGATGTTCCATATCTTCTTAAGGTAGCAGATGCACATTAGGTTTGTTCCTAATTTCCTTATCATAGCTCTATATATCGCTTCATTTATCTATGAGTTAGACATAGATTTCTTTCCAGTAAGTAGTAGATCTCATACAGATTTGTTTAAATGCCACTGGAGCTTCATCATGCAAACAAGTTTAATGGTGTACCATATGGTATTTTCCTTGGACCAAAAGTGAGTTTTCTTCTTCCCTTATAACCGTTTGTATCTTTGTATTTCAAATTTGTTTAGAGTTATTCATGCATGGTCTTAGGTGAAGATGTATTGATAGTTTATTGATTTTTGAGTTTCACGGGAACTAGAAGAGGTTGGAGGCTGTGAAGAGCTAGAGAAATTGTATAATAGTAAAATAAAGGGCCTCCAAAATCTTTAGTGAAGGCTCTGACTTTCCTTCTTGTGTTATTTGGCACAAATTTTCCCATTTTATATCTACGCTCATAGGCAGCTCCATTTTCCTTCAGAGATAAATTTGTACACACTATGAGAGTAATATTTGGCATGCAAATTAGTATTTGAGACAAGAGTCTTAAAAAAATAGGGGATTTTATGTTGTCAAAGGGGATCCTTAACATAATCGTAGGTTAGAGAAATCTTAATCATCTAGCTCATGCAGATGAGAAAAATCCCCTACATGTATGCTACATTAATTATATTTTTTAGCAGATCACATAATGGTCTAGTCCCTGTTTGCAGGGTTTGTAAACTTTGGTTGAACAAGCAATAACCAGTTCTGAAATAATGCCAGTGTATTACTAATGAGGATTTTGTTGTAAATAAACTTTTTAAAATCAAATCACACATCAGAAGAAAATGTTGCAGCCTGTTTGGAAAGGACTTTTGGCTATTTATGTATCAGAAACAAGGGTAGCAGATCAAACCATTCATTATGCTTGGCTTTTGAAACTAGCAATAAGTTCAAAAAATATATTCATCATGAAATCAAGTCATTGATATTGAAGATGACAGACGGGAGTTATATTGTTGAGATATTTATTTCCATACTCGGTTTCATGAAGACCTAAAAAATTGCTTTTATTTTGGATATTGGCATGTATGGTTCACATGTTAGAATTTTTACCCCAAAATTTTGAAAAGGTGCTTTTGAGGGACCATAGATGATCTTGGACAGATAGTACTATAGCGTTCTCTTTATCTAATAGAAACTATGTTCACCCTTTCATTTGGTTACTCCTCCTCCAAGCAACTCTCTCTTTTATGCGGTTCCCTTGCACCTCCTGGTGCAATTGCTAGTGTATGTTATACTTTGAATCTAGTACAGATTTCAGGATTTTTCATAATTGCAGACCCGAATCAGCTGGAAATTTTCAAACTTCTTATCTTGAAGACCTATACATTTTTTTTGTAGATCTTGAGACTTCATACCAAAATTGAAGACCTTAGGCTGAGCTCAATTTTGGGGTAGTCCAGAAAAATTATAAAAGTTATCTCTTACAAAATAGCAGATCTCAGTCACAACAGGAAGCTGTTCTTGAAGAAGTATTTGAGCAGGAAATTTGGTCTCTTATTGAGCTCTTTTATTTGCAGACCTCAAACCTCAAATTTTTACAGATTTTGGGCTAGTTGTTGCATATATTGCGTCAAGGAGTTTGGATTTGTGCACTGTTTGGAGATCCTCTTAATAGATCTATTATTTTTAGTAGCCTTACCTTCAACATGAAGAAGACCTTATTTGGAAGAAGACAGTGGGCTTGGTTGAAAATATAGTTTGGTTCTTCTTGAATTAGACTTCAACTCATATTTATTAAATATATTCCTTGCATTATTGCTAATCCGTGGATAAAAACATTATTAAAGGATTGCTAAAACAAAGGAGCAAGTAACCCTTGTTGAACACCTTATTGAATATATTGTTGGAGCAACTTCTAGTAAACTTGTTGTGAAGACCTTCAAGACATTTTCGGAGCAACATTGTTGAAGCTGATGGTATATCATTGTTGGAGATGATCTTGAAGGGCCTTGAAGTGAAGCTTTTGGAGCAACTATTGAAAAATCCTTAGAGCATTTAAGTAAGGCACTTTCTATCTTCCATCACCTTTTTCCTTTCAATATCCTTTAAACGATTTTTTTGATATTTAATGTTTGAAATCACATTATAATTCCTTGATTATATGTGTTTGGGGACTTTCCCTTTGAAATTACCCAAAAATACCCTGCTAATTTTATCTTCAGGATGCATGTCTGAACCTATTGTTCAATGTTTTGATTGATGGTAGTAAACATAGAGAGTTAGGGGGCTATTGACTTGGTTTGGTTGGGCCATTAGATCCCTAACATATACTAGGGAGAACCCCCCTTGAGTTGGAGGAGAGCTAGCCCGAAGTGAAAAGAGGTTGGTGAGGTGATAATGGGGCTATTGAATTACACATGGTATCACACTTTAGCTTTAGGACTTTATCTTAAGAAGTGAGAGATTTTGGTATATCAATTCTCAAATTGTTTACAACACTATTGTTAAGAACTAATAATAAGTGATTTTGAGGGGTTTTGGGGTATAAGAAACAATACCATTTAAAAACTAGGGTTCTCAGTCCTTGGCATTCCTTCTCCTAGGCCTAGGGGCACACAAGAATAATTTCACACTAAACCATGCAAACTTAAAATTAGCTTAATAGATCCATAAAGTAATAATAATAATAATTCCTAATTTCCTATTGTACGATATAATGCAAATTATTTAAACATGAGGCAATGAAGACATGCAATGTCTAAATTTCAAGATTGATGAACCAATACAAGAAGTTAGAAACTATAGCTTTCATTCAATACTCTGTGTGCTAAATCTAGGAAGGAATCTAGTTGGTAGTACAGAACATGCATCGTGTATTACCAATTCTTAATTGACAACAACTAAAGGTCATCTACCTCATCGATTCCTTCCCATTTTGTGTTTTTATGTTATATTCCTTATAAAAGTGTCAAATTTCTCTCAAAGTAAGCAACCACTGAATAGAATAAAAAATAGTTGAGATATGATTGAGAAATGGTCATTTATTTCTTGAAAGGATCTTCACGACTTCTTTGGTTTTTTTTCATTTCAAGAAACAAGAAATGACCGAAGAAACTATCGTGATGTAATATAAAAAACAACACGGTGCAATGGCCATTTTCAAAAACAAATGATGTCCATTGAGGACATGGCCTTTATTTGGTTCCTGTTTGATAGGAGTTTTAGGTAGAAATGGAACTTTTTTGTACCATTTCCAGTAGTAAAAAGGGAAAACCTTCTTTTTCCATGGGAAATAATTTACCTTTCCTTTTTCAAGATAATCTAAATCACAAAAAATATGAACTATACTACACACATTCTTGGATAATGTGAAAGTGGAAAAGGAATACCATACACAAGTGATGCACACATGTACACTTGAACACTAATATATTTTTGTATTTGAAATGCAATTCTTGTTTTCATTTAAATGTAGGGTTTTTAAAGCAGGGAGAAATAATGGTTGCCAATTTAATAAGCATTTCTTTGGGAAAATTTTAAATCTTGTATTGGGTGATGAAGATAATAGAGGGTATTGAATCTTGATTCTTGACATTGTGTTTAACTTGAATAACTCAAATGATTATAAATATCAGTGGATGAGTTCTTTTTTCAAGTATGTCACTCGAAACTCTTATGTCAAAGCATTGTATGATGGCTAGCATTTGCTTGTTTCCCTTTCTTCAGTTCAATATAAAAATTATATTAATATATTGGAGCACGAATGATAACTACAATTGTTTGCTCTGCAGTATATCCAGCCCCAAGATTATGAAAATTTTTCTCAAGTAAAGCTATTGGTTATTGATGAAGCAGCTGCAATTCCATTACCTGTTGTAAAGGCTCTGCTCGGGCCATATTTAGTGTTTATGTGCTCTACTGTAAATGGGTAATAACTATAAATGAGCCAACCACAATCACAGATTTTGTAGGCATTCGGTTTCCATGGATAGCGATGATGATATTAACCCTATATATCAGTGACCCATATCTATATGAGAATGATCTCAACATTGACCTTGATATTGTTGTATGAATGTGACCTTTGGTATGTCATCAGAAAATCCCCAAATATCAGAAAATCCCGAAATCTGGAGAACCAAAGCTCATCCCTTCCGATATGGAGTACTACCCTTGTGATACATTTGATGAATTTCGATCTCCCATTCTCTACCACTTTGCACTTCACCTTCAATATATATCAGACCAAGGGAAATTCTTTACTGGGTGTTGAGATGGATGAGTTTGTCAAACTAAAATCCATAGCTTAAACTTCATGAAACGGGTGGAGTCAAATTCATGCAAGCACAAACACATCTTACACATCCTCTTTGAAACTCATCTGAAATAACATTGGAAGACATCTAGAGAGAACCCTATAGCCTAACACAATCCAATGGAATTGACCCAAAAAAACCCAAATAGAGTCAACCCTACTATAGGAGGAAGGGCCTATAGTAAGAACTTACCATTTTGCAAGAGCTTATGGCAAACGCTGTTCTGCAAGAGCTGAGGGCGAATGGCACTTTTCTGCAAGAGCTGAGGGTGAATGCACAAATGATATCAGACATTAATGTAGTTTTAATAAAATCATTTTTATGTAGCATGCATTTAATTTTTTCATTTCAAATCATTTTTATATACATTTGATTTTTGTATTTCTAATACAGGTGACAAACAAATTTCTACAAGAGGTTGAAATTTTTACTAGAATAGCCATGAAAGACTAATTAAAATGGCTTAAAATGCAAGTGGAACTTCAAAATAAATGTAATTGAAGGTTCTCCCCACAAAATTTTTGCAAAAGTGCTTACATTATTTAAGTTATCTAGGATATTTTTTTGTATTACACAATCTGAATTAAATAATGAAATAGTTGGGTAGTCTTATTGTTTCAAATTAGGACACAATTTTCAAATGGTGATGAAGTTTCATGTGATGATTAACTGACAATATTCCCCTTTCCTATCATTGAAAAACTATACAAGGTTCCATGCTGCCACATGAAACCCTAACTCATGTAGCAGCATAGGACCAGTCCTCCATTTTTCTCGTCATAAGGCATTTTGCACGTATTTGACGACTAGAATTTGCGGATTCCCATTTTCTGTGACGTGCTAGAAAGGATAGAAGACTTAATTTTGACGTTTGAAATTTTTTCAAAAAAATTCTTACGCCCTTTAATTTCCACTTACCAATAATTTTGCAACACTAGTCCTCTTCGCAATTGCAAGGCTGTACTCAAAAAGTAAGGAAAGATACCTTTTTGGCTCACTCAAAATAAAAAATTTAATAAAGGAATTACCACTTATCATTATTGATATTTTAAAATTAGAATCAATTTAGTTTTCCCCTTCCTATTACAGAAAGTTCACAAACCCTTTCTTTTACATAAAACACCAAAGAAAGAATAAAGCCCGTTTCCCTACAAACTTCCAAGGTTGTGATTAGTGAAGCAGTAAAAAAGTACAACTATAGCACTAAAAAATTAGAATGCCAATCTACCCCAACATGAAGTAGTGTTAATATAGCTGGTGGCTTGGCTTGATGGTCAAACAGTGAATTACACAAGCACAAAATAAAAGCTTTAGGCGTCTAGTTCCTTACACTCGCACTCTCAAGGCATTTAGACTTAGGCCGAGCTCAAGATTGGCTCCGAGGAAACTAGATTGGCTCATTAACCTGCCATATTTTAATTTCATAAAGTATGTTCGAAGTTTGAACTGCTAGGGTAATTTATTATTGTGAAATCATAGTTCTAAATTATCTCTTATTCTGTGAGCAATGTAATCTATTAATTGTAAGAAGATTCATTAAAAAAATTCAAACTAATTTTAGCATGAATGATGACAATTTATATATTAATTGGTTTTTAGGAGTATTTGTATTATGTAGGAGCACTGGAAAGAAAAATCAAGACTTCATTTTCTGTTTTCCTTATTTTATTGGGCTGAACTGGAGAAAATTGAATATGAATAATGAGTTAATTGTAAGATCAATGGGCCAAGGCCATACATCAACATTGACCACAGTGGGGAAGTATAGGTGACTACTTATTGTACTTCTTCTTTATAAATAACAATTGGTAGATAATTGTATTATTTGAAATCTATAACAAATCTAGGCAACAAAATTACAACAAATAGAAAATTATGCAAAAAATTCACCAGGGCACTAATGTGTGGATACCCTATCATTTCTTAGATCCTCATAACTTACCAACACCTACTATATTGGTATACACATAATATGGAATTTACCTGAAGTATTTCATATGTATCTACAAGTAAATAATTTGTATGAAAATTGTTATGGAAGATATAAGCTGTGTATTATAGTTTATATTTCAATTTTTCTTAAGTAGCATGCATGTGCGGTTCATATAGTGACTACAATTACCAAATATATTTTAGTGAAGATGCGAAGATGATCTCTCATTAGGTCCTAATTACTTAAAGCATCATTAATTAGCTTTCCAAATGAATAAAATATGTTAACAAATTAGTAAAAACTATGAAAACAAATCATGCTTTAAAAAAATATGGCACAATGAGTCACACTCTGAGATTTACTTAATTACTCATCAAGTGTCACTAAAACATATATATGATCACCATTACCATAGAAATGGGACATGTGACCATCATTTTGGTTTCGCCAATGACATTCCACATCATGAGCATTGTTTAGGGTTGATTGTGTTGATTTTGTTTAAGAAAATCATTTATACATTTTATGGAAATTATAGACAAAATTTATAATCACATTACAAGATCATGATGTATGGATATTCCTTATCATTTCTTAGATACTCACAACTTACCAACACCTAATAGATTGATATACACATCATATGGAATTTACCCCTAGAATACCACATGTATCCTAAAACAAATTAGTTGTATGGCAATTGTTATGGTGCATATATGATGTGTATTACAGTTTATCTTATAATTTTGTTGAAGTAGCATACAACAATTTACATAGTGATATGAGAACCACTCTCTAGAGTATACATCGATTTTATACACATGGCTTTTCAGTGGCTTTTTAAGATATATCATTCGTGATGATCACATGATTATATAATGAACCATTAAGTTGAACTATGAAATTATTCCTCACAACACACACACACACATATTGATGAATTAATAATTTTTCTCATATAATTTTTTTAATCTATTTTGAAAAAAAAAATATATATATATATAATTATTTCTAAGAAGAACAAGAGAGAATTCCTTACCATATCTCCGTAAAACATATAATAGCAAGAAAATTAATCTATTGAAATTTCATTTCCAAACATATTCATGGAGTAAAATGAAGATTAAAAGGATATATTCATGGATTTACCTATAACATCACCTCATAAGAATGTAAATGTACAATATTGATGATACATAGGTTAGAAGAAAATTAATCTATTGAAATTTCATTTCCAAACATATTCATGGAGTAAAATGAGGATTAAAAAGAGATATTTATGAATTTACTTATAACATCACCTCATAAAAGTGTAAATGTACAATATTGATAAAATTTATTTATATATGATAAATAATAAACCTTTATCTCACAGGTATCATATAATCTTATAAATAAACACATTCTATAATATGCAATAAAAGTGAAATTACACAATCCACATGGAAATAAGACTTAGTTCAAGCAAAAGAAAATAAAAAATAAACCGTAAGTGACATGGATTTTACAAAGAGACATATAAGTGGTGTTTATTGCACATAAGTGTCATTATACTGATGGTAGCCAAAGCATCGCTATTGTGACAGTTGCCTCCAAATGTCGCAATTGTGACACTTAGACATTGTGTCGCAATTGTGACGTTTGGAGGTAGTCGTCGCAATAGTGACGCTTTGGGGCATAGTGTCGCAATTGCGACACTTTGTCTAAGTGTCGGTATTGCGACACTTTTCTCTAAACATCGGTATACCGACGGTTTCGAGCGAGATTTGAACAAGTTGAAAAAATTTGGGGAAATTTCCGACATTTGGTCAAAAGTGTTGGAACCAAGTGTCGGAATTTCCGCCAAATGTACTAGTGTTACTATATCCCTCCCTTTCACCTTCTCTCTCTCCCACCTCCATATTTATGTCTCCCTCTCCCTCTTTTACCCTTCCATACCTTTCTCACTCCTCTCCTTCTCTCTCTCTTCATTCCTCCTCTCCCCTCTCATTCAATTTATCTCCATCTCTCACTTTTCACTTCCCCTATTTATCCACCTCTATTATATGTATTTTTTATTCCCTCCCATATATATCTAGAGTTAATATATATATATATATATATATATATATATATATATAACTAATATTGTATTCATCCAAAGTTATAATAGTATTAATATTTTAATATTAATGTTAGGGTTAATATTTTTTTTTTGTATGGTATTAATAATTATTCGGTCGATGGGATTTGGCCCATAGGATTGGTATATAATTAGATGTTGATTTCTACTCCTATTAGACATATTTTTACTTATTTACATTACCTATTTATACCTATTTTATATTTATTTATTTACCATACCTCTTTTATAAATATGGTATCTAGCCCATGGTATTAATAATAATTTGTACCATGGTATTTGGCCCATAGGCTTCACCTAAATAGAAACTCTTTTTTGAGTTTTTGTAAATATAAAGAGTTTTATGGAGTAAACATAAAAATATTTTATTTATTTATTTACTATACCTCTATTTTATTTATATTTTTATTTATCTACCATACATTGTGACTAAGAATAAAAAGAGGTTTTATTTATTTACCATGTCTCTGGTTTATTTATATTTTTATTTATAAACCATATCTTATTTTTTAGTGTTGGTAAAATTCTTCACATTTTAAATTTATATTGTTTAAATTTATTTCTAATGAGTTTTTAATTGTTTATTTATATGGTTATGTAAGTCAATGTTTAAGCCCAGATTATTTATATTTTATTTTTTTGATTTTCTTTGATTTTTTTGTTTTGACTTCCAACATACTTACACGTCGGGGTCATACTAGGCTGTAGAATGCGCCTCTTGGCGCAAATATAATTTGAAAATTTTTCAAAGGGATAGGATTATAGAGCAGAACCACTGCCAACCCTGCCAGATGTATTACCATTACAATGTTACAAAGTGGTTTGTAAACTGACGAAATGTCTACACATAATGAATTTTGCAAAGAAACAATGGCTCAAGAATATATTCATGAATCTGTAAACAAGAGGGTGCATTATAGAAGGAGTGGAGTCTAATGTGAAAGCACCAATGGTAGGAAAGACGCTGGTATTAGTTTTTTTTATGTGGAGAATGATTCGTGGTAGTTGTTAGTATCTACAAAAAAATAATTATTAGGGTAGAACAACACAATGGTGGTGGTTGGGCCACAAGCCATGGAGGAGTTGTTGGAATTAATGGAGAAGATGTATTATTGGAGAAAAACTATATATCAATTGTGTATATTTTAATTTAGAATTAGCTCCTACTTTCAAGGAGTTAGTTCTAATTCTAGTATGAATATATAAATTTATATATTTTGATGAATAATGATATATTTTGATAAATAATGATCAAAATAAAAGATTTTCAGTGAATCAGGCTTTGTTCCAAGCTTGCTCACTGTTAGGTTTATAAATATATTTTATTTCTTCCAATTTTAACATGATATCAGAATGAGTGTCGTGAGAGATTAGTTATTTTGAAGTGACACACTATTGACCTACGATCTCCACGCAGAGACAACATCTTGCAAAATACCTCTGTTGTGCCTGCACTCAGTGCGTCAACGTGTGGAATTCTGTGGAGTTTCATACAAGGCTGGCTAATGTTATTAATGACTGATGCAGTGAGCGGCCAACGTTATTTCTAAAGGGGGAGATCATCGTTATTGTGGATTTTTGCGTACATCAGAGTGGCATCCAATAATGGGGGAAGACTACTGCTACGAGAGAAGATTAATTCGAAGGAGACTGGGTTGAGTAGTGTTTTCTTGTTGGACCAAAAGACACCAGTGTTGGATGAGAAGTGTGTAGAGTGGTATGCATGGTGGTGTTCATTTTTCATCGATCAATGTGGCATTATATTCGTGGCCAACCCCGTGAAATTTTTTAGTGTGCATGTGCGCAATGGAAGTGCTGGAGCGATCTATGTGTTTGGAATTCCTACGAGCTCATGGTGCCTATTGAGGTGTCAAGTAGTAATTTTGTGTATGCCTCTATTAGCGTTGGGGTGGATGCCTATTACAAGCATCAAAGTTTCTTGGTGCACTGAATCATTTTTTATTTTATGCGGCCCTTCCATTGATGAAGAAGAGGAGTAGTGGCCATTGTTTCTTTGTTGTTATGTGATAATCCCGGCTAGTGCCTGTGGGTGATCTGAGCTAAGCATGACAACGTGGAGTGATTAAGGAGGTTGAATAGGGGCTCTTGGGATGTTGGATTTCTGAAGGAACACTGATGCGTGTTGGAAATTAATTCCAACTACTGATATCAATCAATAGCAATTGCAAAAGGATTGGAAAGCTCACACAAGTGAAGCGCAGAGCAGATAAGAACCGGCCCCTTGATATTTATCTAAGGCGGTAGCCAACTTCTTAGAAATAAGAGTTAAGGCTCAGACTCAAAGTCTCGCCAGCAACGCAGAGCTTTGATTACAGCTTGAATCAAGCTTTAAAGCCTTACCAACATATCGATGGAGTTAATGACCGCGGAGGCACAATTTCGCTGCATTACAAAGCAATGATGCGATGTGATGATAGTTCTAACACTATCACATCACAAACTTTCAAGCTCTTAAGAATGTGCATATCGAAGAGTTTTCGCGATGCGATGAGGTCCCACCTCAATTGAAATCACGGCATCGCAAATTTATTTGCATGACCATTGCACAACAGTCATTCTCCGATGTGATATGGGCCCTACCCAATCGCAAATTGCAAATCGCAAACCGCAATTGTGCGATCGCAAAATCGCAAACTGCCAATCGCAATCGCAAGATCGCAAATGTTATACCAAATTGCATTGCATTGATCACTTCCGATGTTTTGATGCGATGTGGTCCCCACCACCATCGCTAATCGTACATCGCAAATGTAAAGAACAGAGGTATTAACCTTTTGGCCGCTGAAATGTTGATCGTCGATTGACTTATGGATGCGATGAAGTTATCAAATGAATTTCATGAAATTTTAAGTCCAGTTTTATTGGCCGGTTTAATAGTTTTTATAGTAACCGTGCCTTCTAAAAGGGAATGAGCCCGAATTCTTTTGTAATGAATGTTTTTACTGTGAATGTGTTTTTATGTATTAAGACGTTATTTGAGAAATAGAGAAATTTCTGTAGCCCACAGGTTGATTACACAGCAAGTTTGTAAGCACTGTATGTGCGAATTTTAGGATAGAGAAGTTTTGTGAGCACTGTTGTTTTACAGTCCACTGTAATAATTTGTGAATCCCTCTCAAGGAGGAAGAATCAGATTGATGATTTTGTATTTATTTTATTCTTTTACGAATTAAGAAAACTTGTCCTAAATTGTTTTTGTTCCTTCTGCAAATTGAGTTTGAAAACTCTGTGTTGTTGAGGGAATCTTCATTCTCTTTGTTGTTTAGAAGCAGTCAAAAACTTCTACATGGTATCAGAGCTAGTCTAGGCACTCAGTGAGACAAAACAGAGTTTGTTTTTGCACTACAGGAGCTGTAATAATCTTATTGAGTAGATTTCTCCAGCACAGAAAGTTCTTGCTTGTTTTATTATACAATCAGTATCTTTTCTTTATGTATATAGTTAAGATGGCAGATGCTGGAACTAGTTTGAAAAATTCCCAACTTCCACAGTTTAATGGGAAGAATCATAGTTATTGGTACATAAATATGAGAGCTTTGTTTGCTTCTCAGGGATTATGGGAGCTAGTTGAAAATGGCTACCCTGAACCTGTAGATGCAGCAGCGTTGGCTACTTTGACAGTAGCAGAAAGAGACCTTTTGAAGAGCGACAGGAAGAAGGACTCCAAAACCCTTTTTTATCTCTTTCAATTAGTACATGAGAGTGTTTTCCCACAGATTGCAGCAGCAACAATGTCTAAGAAGGCATGGGATATTCTCAAAATTTCCTATCAAGGCATGGAGAAGGTGAAGACTGCAAAGTTGCAGATGTTAAGGAGAGACCTTGAAACGCTCAGCATGAAGGAATCTGATACAATAGATTCATTCTTCACTCATGTTATTGGGTTGATAACCCAGATAAGATCTCATGGTGAAACTCTTGAAGAGAGAAGGATCGTAGAGAAGATCTTGAGAAGTTTACCCTCAAGGTTTGAAGCTATTGTGGTAGAAATATAAGAGACAAAGGATCTCTCACAGTTCATAGTAGATGAATTGAGTGCTTCTCTAATGTCTCATGAACACAGACTGATTAGAGGAATAGATTCCTCTTTGGAGCAAGCATTCAAGACTCAGATTTCATTCGGTCGAGGTAGAGGTCAAGGCAGATAAAATAACAGAGGTCATGGAAGAAGCCAAAAAAAAGGCAGAAATAATCCTGCTAGCACAAGCGGAAGGAGCTGCAATCAGAACCAAGATTAAGGTTCAAGAAAACATCAAGCTCATGGAAAAAGGTATGACAAATCCCAAGTCCAATGTCATTATTGCAAGAAATGAGGCCATTATGCCAATGAATGTAGGAAAAATCAAAATGACATGAAAAATAGGCAAATTCTAATTTTGCAAATGAAGAAGATAAAAATCCAAAGATTGTGCTATTATCATGTAACATTGCACAAGAAAAACAAGAAAATTTTTGGTTCTTAGACTCAGGTTGTAGTAATCACATGACTGGAAACATTGCAATGTTTGCCAATCTAGATGAAAATGTGAAATTTTAGGTGACAACAGGAACTGATAGTAAGATATCTGTCAAGGGTAAAGGCAGATTCAGTATCTTGGTAAGAAATGGAGAACAGATGATTGTGCCAGAGGTATACTATGTACCTGGTCTGAAATGTAATCTTTTGAGCATTGCACAGCTCATTAACAAAGGTTACAATGTGTTATTTAAAAATGATGTGTGTACAATCAGAGACATACCTCCAAGTAAGAAGATAATTGCAGAGGTATAGATGACCAACAATAGAATGTTTCCTCTCAAACTCAATGCAGATTTGAAGGAAGGAAGAATTATTGCAGCTGTAACACAAGAAGTCTTTCAAGAGGAAGTGAAAGATGAAAATTGGTCGTGGCACTTGAGATTTCAACATCTCAATTTTGGAGGCTTGAATTTGTTGCGCAGAAAGGGAATGGTAAATGGATTTCCATTGATTGAGAAGTTGGACAACCTTTGTGAAGGCTGCATCTTGGGCAAACAACACAGAGAAAGCTTTCCAATAGGAAAGAGTATAAGGGAAAAATCACCCTTGGAAATTGTTCACTCTGATGTGTGTGGACCGATGCAAATACCATCATTTTCTAGAAATAAATATGTTTTAAATTTCATTGATGATTACACTAGAAAGACATGGGCGTATGTGTTAAAACAAAAGAGTGAAGTGTTTGAGAAATTCTGCCACTTCAAAACTCTTGTTGAGAAGCAGTGTGGGCATTATATCAAAGTGCACAGAACTGATAGAGGTGGAGAGTATATCTCCAAGGACTTTTTTTGTTTTTGCAGAGAAAATGGCATACACAAGCAATTCACCACGAGGTATACACCTCAGCAAAATGCCGTTGTAGAAAGGAAGAATAGGACCATTCTGGACATGGTCAGAAGTATGTTGAAGGAAAAACACCTGCCGGATGAGTATTGGGCTGAAGCTATCACTTGCGCAGTTTACATCTTGAACAAATGCCCAACTAAAGCTATCATGAACAAAGTACCAGAAGAAGCATGGAGTGGAAAAAAGCAAACTGTCACTCACATAAGAGTATTCGGTTGTGTAGCATATGCACATGTACCAGACCAGCTAAGGAAGAAGCTTGATAGTAAGGGGGAGAAGTGTGTCTTTATTGGCTATTGTGATGAGTCAAAAGCATACAAACTTTATAATCCATCCACCAAGAAATTGATAGTAAGTAGAGATGTGCAGTTTTGTGAAGAAGAAGCTCGGGATGGAAGTCTAGAAAAGACTGTGAACGTGAAGGCAACTCTGTATCACGAAGAAGAAGAAGAAGGAACAACAGTTGTTAACCCTTTTTCGGTGGCTCCTCCTCTACCACCACAAGAAAAATAAACCACACCACAAGCTAGAATTTGAACAGCCTTGAGAAGTCAAGGAAGTGCTACTCCAAGCACATTACAGGGATCTAGAACACCCTCAAGTTCGAATGAAACTTCAAGCACACCAAGAAGACTAAGATTCAAAAATATGAATGAGATTTATGAACAAAGAGAGGTAAGTAACAATATCGGTCTGAATTCATTATTCGCTTTGTATTGTCATGTTGATGACCCAATTCATTTTGAAGATGTTGTAAATGATGATAAATGGATTGAAGCAATGAATGAAGAAATTGGTGCAATTGAGAAGAGTAAAACATGGGAGTTAGTGGACCTCCTTGAAGGAAAATATGTCATTGGAGTTAATTAGGTCTATAATACCAAAATAAATGCTAAAGGCAAGATCGAAAGGCACAAGGCAAAACTTGTTGTTAAAGGCTACAAGCAGCAACAAGGCAGAGACTATGATGAAACCTTTGCACCAGTAGCAAGGATGGAAACAATCAGAACAGTTTTGTCTATTGCAGCACAACACAAATGGAATATTTGTCAGATGGATGTTAAATTTTCATTCCTGAATGGAGTGTTAAAAGAAGAGGTTTATGTTGAACACCCTCCAGGCTATGAAGTTGAAGGCCAAGAGCATAAATTATGCCGACTAAAGAAGGCTCTTTATGGGCTAAAGCAAGCTCCAAGAGCATGGTACATTAGAATAGATGCTTACCTGATTGAGAATGGGTTCGAGAAGTGTGATGGTGAACCAAAACTCTACATAAAGGAGAATGATGGTAAGATACTTATCATTGTATTATATGTAGATGATTTAATTTTTACTGGCAATGATGCTTCTCTCATTGCTAATTTTAAAGAAATCATGAAAAATGAGTTTGAAATGACTGACTTGGGCTTCTTAAGATATTTTCTTGGAATTTAAGTAAACCAAAGTGAAAATGGTGTTTTCATTTCTCAAGATAAATATGTAGAAGCAGTGTTGAAAAGATTCAACATGTAGAATAACAAAGCAGCTGTGACTCCAATAGTAATGGGGTTGAAATTGAGTAAAGAAGATAACAATAAGGATTTTGATCCAAATCTGTATAAAAGCATAGTTGGTAGCCTTATGTACTTGACTGCAACTAGGTTGAACATTATGCACGTTGTTAGCTTAATCTCGAGATTCATGGAAATACCGAAAGAAGCTCATTGGCTGGCAGCCAAGAGAATTCTAAGATATGTAAATGGAACGAAGGGGTTTGGTATATTATACTCCTCTTATGAAATTTTCATGTTTACAGGTTACACTAACAGTTATTGGGCTGGAAGTGTTGATGATCGAAAGAGCACATAAGGATATGTGTTTCATTTGGGATTGGGAGCAGTTTCATGGGCTTCCAAGAAGCAACCGATAGTTTCTTTATCTACAGCAGAAGTAGAATATGTGGTAGCAAAAACAACAACATGCCATGCAGTATCACTGAGAAGATTTCTCATAGATTTGTGTCATGAACAAGAAAAAGGCACAACCATTTATTGTGACAATAGCTCGGTGATAACATTGTCCAAAAATTATGTTTTTCATAAAAGGACAAAGCACATTGACACCAAGTTTCACTTCATACGTCAATTGGTTAACAATGGTGAGATTGTTTTGCAACACTACAGAATAGAGGATCAATTTGTAGATATCATCACAAAGCCACTAGTGCAGAAAAGCTTTGATCATTTAAGGGAATGCTTGGGTATGCAAAAAAACCCAGCAGTTGAAATTAAGGGGGAGTGTTGGAAATTAATTCCAACTACTGATATCAATCAGTGGTAATTGCAAAAGGATTGGAAAGCTCACACAAGTGAAGTGCAGAGCAGATAAGAATCGGCCCCTTGATATTTATCTAAGGCGGTATCAGACTTCTTAGAAAGAAGAGTTAAGGCTCAGACTCAAAGTCTCGCTAGCAGCACAGAGCTTTGATTACAGGTTGAATCAGGATTTAAAGCCTTACCAACATAACAATGGAGTTAATGACTGAGGTGGCACAATTTCACTACATTACAAAGCAGCGATGCAATGCGATGATAGTTCTAACACTATCGCATCACAAACTTTCAAGTTCTTAAGAATGTGCATACCGAAGAGTTTCGGCGATGCGATGAGGTCCCACCTCAATCGCAATGGCGGCATCGCAAAGTTATTTGCATGACCATTATACAATAGTCGTTCTCCGATGTGATATGGGCCCCATCCAATCTCAAATCGCAAATTGCAAACCGCAGTCGTGCAATTGCAAAACCGCAAATTGTCGATCGCAATTGCAATCACAAGATCTCAAATGTTATACCAACTTGCATTGCATTGATCGCTTCCGATGTTGCGATGCTATGTGGTCCCCACCGCCATCGCTAATAACATATCGCAAATTAACCTTTTGGCCACTGAAGGTAATTTGTGTGATAATTGTTTATGAGATAATCTTATGTAAATTTTCTTTCTTTATATTAATAAATTGTCTAAAGTGGCCGCGTTGCCTTAGGCCATGGATTTTTTCCCTCTTTGAGGGTTTTAACCATGTCAAATAGTGTTGTACTGATCCATGATCTATTTGTGATTAGTGACCTTTGGTGTTTGATCTAAGGAGCTTTCCTTGTAAATTCCTGCATGGTATGAGAGCTGTTTTGAGGGCCGCATTCGTTGTTGATTTAAATCCGAAGTCAGTTTTACAAAATGTGATTGTCGTTTTCCAGATCTATTGTTTATGACCACTTTCGGGCCAGTAGAGCTTCTTTGTTGTGTCTGGAGCATATTTTAAATTGATGAACCCCTTTCGTTTCATGCGAAAAGTTTTTTGGTTGCCCAAGTTATGTCATTTTAGATCTAGAGTTATAAAATATATTTATTGCAGTTATATTTATTAATCCCTCTGTTTATTTCGATTTATATTTTTTTATTATCGAATCTATACCCTCTTCTCTGTGTATACTTTTCTCTCTGCATTGTGTGCCATTTGGTAAATCACAATGAGGAAGCTGCTACGTATGCTCTTTCCCCGTGACTGTGTGAAATCTCGGGAAATAAAAAATAGCGAGAAAAATAGATAGTTGCTGGTAGGAATAACCAGAAATGTAACGCTCTGCTGTAATGGTTGTATTTTTTTTTGTTATCATGGTTGTTCTTTTTTCTTGCAAGAAAAAGCGCAGAAACTAGAAAGCTTTTTGTTAAGTTATTTTTTCTTAAAAATCTTTTTGGGAGGTTTCCTTTAAAAAAAAAGGGTTTTATTTAAAAAATACATGTAAAAGTAACATTGTAAAAGTGACTCTCACTTATTTTTAAAAGTGGGTCACATGAAGTAGTATATTTTTTTAAAAGTGAGCTTATTATATTAAGTTTAGAAAGGGGGAGAATATTTTTTTTGAAAGTACAACTTCATCATCAACTTTCAACCTATCATGTAACTACTCGGCATCTACTACAACTTTTTTTCAAAATGGCATAACTTTTTCATCTGGAAGTCATTTTCAGGGCCTTTTTTTTTTTAATGGCCTAATTTTTGAGATCTTTCCATCACCTATTGAAACTATGAAAAAACTAAATATTTTTTTTATCAGTAAAAGTGAAATCAAAGTCCACCAGCGTGAAAATGAGTTGTTTATTTTGGACCACAATAATTTCTCCTTTATTGAGGTTTTTTTGTCCAAATTCAAGACCCTTAGAATTCTTTTAGAAGGTTGTAAGTTCAAAAAGGAAGATGGTAGCCTTATTTATTCCATTCTTACTAAGCTAAGCCCTACATACTTTGTATTTGTTTCCACCTTCCATTCCACTAGAGAAGCCCTCATTTCTCAAGAAACGGTCTACAAATCCCCCTCATTTGATGTGTTTTGAAATTCTTTGATAAGGGAACAAGAAAAAATCTTACACTTTGGTCTTATTATTACTGTAAACTCTTATAAGAAAGCCTTAGCAACCCAACAACAACCATATCCAAATAATCCTAAGAAGCAACATCCTAAAAATAATGGTCCTAAGCCACACAAGGGTCTTAAGCAATTTCAGCCGCAAACTGAAAAAGCAACTCAAAAAACTGATAAGGAAAATATAAACAAAGTGAATAATACAGATAGACATTGCAACTTTTATAATAGTGATGGCCACATAGAGTGAAACCTTGGAAGCATCAGTGAAGAAGCACAACGTCAATTTGGAGAACTCTTCAACTTCATCTACGGGAATGGCACTTTCTGCTTGTTGTTTTCAAGCATAAAGATATGGTTTCTGCATTGAATGTATATTCTTCTTCTCATTCTCATGAGTGGCTCATTGATTCTGGAGCCTCTTACCACATGGAAAAAAATAAAGCCATGTTTTCCTCTTTAAATGATTGTAACACCCAGAACATTTATGTTGGTGATAATAGATCTCTTAGTGTTGTAGGATTTGGAACCATTCATGTAGATAATGGCCAGTTTAATGATGTATTATGTGTTCCTACCTTGTCTTGCAACCTTCTATCTATTTATCAGATAACTCATTGAGGTTAAGGGAAAACATTATAATTATCACCTCATGATGTTGTAATTAAGGGCCTAAGAGATCCTAGAAATATTTTAGCCACCGACATTGTTGATGATTCCATGAGGTTGTATAAGTTTGACAACTTGGGTCACCATGTCTTCCCTTCGTTTTTTTTGCTCATAATGATGAAGTGATCAAAATCTGGCATGAGTGATTTGGTCACTTAAACTATCACTCTCTTCAAACTCTATGTAAATCAAATATGGTGACAGGTCTTCCTATGGTATCTTTTCGAGATGGTGTTTGTTCCAGTTGTGTACTTGGAGAACATCACCACGATAGTTTTGACAAATGTGCCTTTTGGCATGCCTCAGCTTCTTTGAAGCTTGTGCATAGTCATTTATGTGGTCCACTTCCAGTTGTTTCTTTCTCTTGCTACAAGTACTTCTTAACTTTCATTGATGATTTTTCTAGATGCACTTGGGTATACTTCTTAAAACTCAAGAATGAAGTTTTTAACATGTTCTTGGCATTTAAGGCCTTTGTTCAGAAAAAATATTTACATCAAATTCTTAAGTTAAGGTCAGACAATGGAGGATAATATGTTAACAAAAAATTCATCAACTTCTTCACTAAGAATGGCATTCAACTACAACATACTATTCCATATAATCCACAACGAAATGGTGTAGTTGAAAGGAATAATCACACTCTAAAACAAATGGCTAATTGTATGCTTCAATCTAAAGGACTTAGTCTTAATTTTTTGGGAGAAGCAATTAACTATGCAGATTACATAATAAATCACACTCATACTAAGGTTTTAAGAAATATAACTCCAGAAGAAGCATGAAGCTCAACCAAACCAGATGTAAGTCACTTTCGTGCTTTTGAAAGTGAAACTTGGGCCCATATTCCAGATGTGAAACATAAAGCCTTAGAACCTAAGAGTAAAAATTTCATTTTTGTTGGATTTTCTAAAGATGTCGAAGGATATAAAATTCTTCAACCAAAATCCAAAAATGTAATCATTTGAAGAGATGTAAATTTTGATGAAAATATATCGGCCTTCGAGACTAGTTCGACAGGTGTGCCACCTTTGGCCTGTGAGCCTAATTCAGCATACGTGCCACCTCTATCTATCTCTTCTAATTTTTTACAACATTCCTTCTAGTTCGGATGATGAAAATCCTCCTCCACCTCCTCAAGATCTTCCTTCAGCTCCAAAACTTCCAAAATGGGCCTGCTCTACTCGGGATGCAACAGGTTCTCTTGCATGTGACCCTACAGATCAACATCGTACACGTTCTCAGTTCGGCATAACCTCTTCCTTATTGTTTCAAGTTCCAGAAAATACTGATCCAAAAACCTTTGAAGAAGCTTGAGGTAAACGATATTTGGATACATCTATGAATGAAGAATATCATTCCTTGTTGGAAAACGGTACTTGGGATCCTGTTCCTCTTCCAAAGGGAAGAAAAATTGTCAGATCCAAATGGGCTTATAGAAAAAAGGTTGGACGAGATGGAAAATTGGATAAACATAAAGCTTGTCATGTTGCTAAAGGATTCTCACAAGTTGAAGGAATTGAATATATTTAAACCTTATCCCCTATTTCCAAAATGAATTTGATCCACCTTGTTCTTTCCCTTGCTGCATCCTTTAAATGGGAAGTCCATCAGATGGATGTTAAATTTTCCTTCTTACATGGGGATTTTCATAAAGAAATCTACATGGAACAACCCCCTAGCTTTATCCAAAATGTCTCTAGCCTTTTTTGTCACTTAGGAAGTCTCTTTATGGTCTAAAAAATCCCCTTGGGCTTGGTATGCAAAAATGGAGAACTTTCTCTTAGATAATGACTTTTCTATATTTCATTCTGACAACACTGTCTACACCAAGAAAGTTAGTAAGTCCTTAATCATCCTTGTTCTTTATGTTGATGATCTTATCCTTACTCGTAGTGATCCTAACCATAAAACCATGTGAACTCTAGCCTCAAAAATAATTTTGAAATGACAGACTTAGGAAACTTGCATTATTTCCTTGGCCTTCAAGTCTTGCAATCCAAAGAAGGTATTACCCTTTCTCAGTCCAAGTATGTATGTGATCTTCTACGCCACTTTTACATGCAAGAATACAAGCCATCCCCTTCTCCCTTTCATTATGGATTCAAGCTTTCAGTCAGTTGTACTTCCCCTAAAGTTGATACTAACTTATACCGTCAACTCATTGGTAAATTTTTTTTTATCTAACGCATACTCGTCCTAACCTTTCCTTTGTCATTGGTCTGGTTTATCGATTTTTGAAAAAACCTCATGAAAGTCACTGGAAAGCAGCTAAAATAATACTTCGATATATTCAAGGTACAGTTTAGTTCGGGATTCATTATAGTACAGGAGCATCTCTATTGTTGATTGGTTTCACTGATTCTGATTGGGGTGGTGACCCTGATAACCAAACGCATACTGCAGGCTATGTATTCAATCTTAGTTCAGGACCCATTACATGGTCTTGTAAGAAACAAAGTGCCATCTCTCTTTATTCAACAGAAGCATAGTATCATCGTGCAGTTGAAGATAGCAAGGAAGCCATGTGGCTTTGTTAGAGCCTGACCAAATTTGGTCTTCATTATCAGCATCTAACAACACTTTGGTGTGATCATCAGAGTGCCATTCATCTATGCAAAGATCCAGTTCAGCATCAGCGCATGGAACACATTGAGATACACATACACTTCATCAAAAATATCATTCGTGATCCTATTCTTGAAGTGCAGTATTGTTCAACTAATGATCAAGTTGTTGATATTCTTACAAAGGCTCTCATAGAAGCAAAGTTTACCAAACTTCGATCTATACTTGGAGTTCAGGAAAGTTATCATTAAGGGGGTATAAGCTCTAATTCCTCCCTTCTCCTATTGTGTCACCTTTGTAAATCCTTCAACCCTTTCCCAAGTTGTTCTTAAGGGGGAACGTTAGGATATTTTGACACATAGTAAATAATCTCCTATTGTGTCACCTTTGTAAATCCTTCAATCCTATCCCATCTTGTTCTTAAGGAGGGATGTTAGGATTTACAACACATAGGAAATAGTTAAGTATAACTTGGTCTAGCGTAGAGTTAGGTAAAGTGTGTTTCTTTACTGTGTACATTTGTAACTTATAATCTGATGGTCATGATACGTAGTGATCTGATGGTTCACTCTCTCTTTGGTATTAACAACACTTGATCCGTGGCTTAAAACCTGATTCGTCCATGATCTCTATTTAAAGAGCATGGAGGGTCATTTTTCCAGTATCCATTTATGACAGAAGCTTATGTAAATTTTATTTCTTTATATTAATAAATTTCCTCAAGTGGTTAAGTTGGCTCAAGCCATGGACTTTCTCCTCCTTTGATGGTTTTAGACATGTCAAATACTAGTGTATTAATCTATGATCTGTTTGTGAGTGGTGACCTTTGGTGTTTGATCTAAGGAACTTACCCTATAAATTCCTACAAACCTGTTTGTGAGACATCCGTATGAGACGTACTTTGGTGAAATAATTTGCCATATTCCCTAAGTTGGATAAATCATTACTCTTGAGATCCTCATATGTTGAAGCCTCATCCTTCTTAAAGTGAGTTAATGTTGCGATCAGTGAAGATGCCCATAATTGTGCTGAATTGATCGCATCTGCATCATTGGAGTCATCTTGATCAGGTTATTTGTGGGAGAGTGTTGCATTAAGCACTATTAGAGAATTTTTGGTGGTGTTGTTTGATTAAAGAGGACTTGTTGGGTATTTTCTTGCTCCTGTACTCATTGGTTCAAAAGTTCTGGGGATCCCATGATTCAGAGGGGAAAAGCCTGCATGTTGTATGATATATTCATCTCGCATGGAAGTGACAAAAGAGGGGGTCTAGAATCATCGATGGAGGTAGATCCAATCTGAGGTGAAGAGGTGATCAAGGACCCAACATTCCACAACAACGTCTATGGGTGATCAAGAATTTTTTTCATAGGAAAAGCACTCCTCTGTTGGTTCAATTGAAATTTGAAGTGGATCCGAGCTTGCAACACAATGATTTACAGAGAGTCATAAAAATAAATTGTTTGTAAGTTCCAAGTTCCACAACATGGTGGATGAGGTCAATCCAATGATTATTTAATCTCCCTATGCATTATAGATGTGGGAAACAATGGGTGTGGCACAATGTAAATCCACATGAAGTATTGTGTTGTGGAGCACACTCCAAAAATAAATTTTTCAGATAATGAACTAACATACTATATTATTGGTTTTTGTGGCGTTAAAAAGGAGCAGGATCCAACAAGCGAGAGCATGGCGGTGTTGCCCTATGGTAAATCAACTGATTGATTAACTTGAGCACTGGAAATTGAGCTAAAGAGAAGATTCATGATTGCAAGCTTCCTCCCAAATCCTACTATGAGAAACAAAGCATTGTTGGATAATGTTGTTCTTCATGGAGAGATTTGATTGTTTCTTTGTGAGAGAGTGGGGTGTGTATTTCTAAAACTGATTCATAAACTACAACGTTGTGCATTGAATGTTGTGTAGAATAATTTTTTACCTTGTTCCTTATAGAGGAAAGCGACATTTGCATATGCATTAAGCATTGTGTTGTTAGGTAATTGTGGATTCGGTGAGTCTCTAGAATAATTATGAAGAGAGAGAAATGATAGTATTGATATTGTTCTGGAGTGGTGCCTACGTGGAGATTTGTGGAGAAGTGTGGAGCTGTGTGTAACTCATTTGAGCCCAGAAATTATGTAAAACAGCGAGAGAATTTTTGTAACAAGATTGGATTAAAATTTGCATAGAGAAGGGCCATGAATTGTTGGTTTCACTATGGGTTTGTCGATCTCTTCAACACATTAATTTGATGTCTAGTGGAACCATAAAGAGCTCACTAGTGATGTAGCATCATGTGATAGAGTTGAATATGTGATGAAGTTGAGGAGTTTTTAGAGGTCACCAAATTTGGTTTGGTGGCGAAGTCAGTAATGGGTCAACAAAGGAGACTGAAACAATCGCAAATAAAACTGAAACATATGAGGAGAAAGCATCAAGACACTGGTGCAATATATTTTTCAGCTGAATTTGGTGAAGAGTTTTAGGTTGACACTAATGAACCTATAGCCGATCAAGTCTAGGATCATAATGCAAATATGTAATATGATGAAATAGTTAAGAGGTTAATGTTGAATCTACCCTCTTTCTCAGGTATAAATTATGAAAGTTGGGAAACTGAAATGAAAACAATATTATGGAATGTAGATTTATTAAATTATGTTAAATATGCATTTGTTAAATCCAACCATGATATTAGTACAGATGCATCAACATTACACCTTATAACATTTGCAGTGGATTAAAGCATCTTATTCAATATACTACATGAATATGCTGATATTTAGAGTGCAAAAGTATTGTAGGATATTTTAGAAATGAAGTATAGTTTGAATGAGGCTGAAAATGATGAAAGTATTGTCCTTAAAAATGACAATTGTGCTTTCAATCTCATAATTGAGTGTGAAACTGAAGATGACAACACTGAAGCTGCAATGATGGATGATGAATGTGTGCATGTAATTGACAATGAAATATGTGATGATGAAGAAAAAACCATTTATGTAGAATCTTAAACCTTTTATGAAGAAATCTTCCATGAAGTAAAATTTGATGAGAACTGTGTATATCATGAAGAATGGGTCATTCTGATGCTTGAAAATCATCTTATTTATTTGATTTCTTCCAATTTTAACATGAGTCGATATCAAGCCGCGGTGATGAGCTATGAGAGCACTAAGGAAAAGAGGCACCAAGGAGGGAGGTGGAACCTTGATAGTGAAATGGAACAGAGACCCCATTCTACCATGGGAGGCCCATTAATGGGAGAGCACATTGGGATTCGACAGTAATGGAAGCCACTAAATTGAGGTGATCTAGACCATTGGATCCCATTGGAATGAAATTCGTGTTGAGGATCCTACTAGTTTGGGGTGTGATGGATTCTTGATCATCAGATCAATTAAGTCCAAGTCGTTAATCAAATGGAGAGACCCACAGGTGTATGGTTAGGTGCGGCCCGCTATTTAATCCAGACCATTCAATTCACCATCCTATATCTGTTGTTGATTAACAAAAGGGATCTGCAAGATGATCGAATATATGTTTATACATATTATATACATACGATTATTTAATATTATATTAGTTTTTGTCGAGATTGCAACAAGATGATGAGCTTAGTGGAAAGGAGTCACCTTCACTAAGTGGGCCCATAGGCTATTTTTGGCGCAAAGTCTATTTTTAGACTATGTCTATTTTTAGACATATGGATCATGTTCTATGAGTTGCAGGATGCTATTTGTGGATGGTTGGTAAAGTTGGAAAAAATAGATGGACTTCTATTTTTAGACATATTGGGCAGAATCTATTTTTAGATTTCCAGTCTAAAAATAGATATGTCGAATATTATTAGCTCTTAATAATATTTGGACTATAAACATTATATTATTCTCTTGGAGCACTTCGGTTAAGTGCACAGATGTGGCACGGGATCTGACAGAAGGAATTACGCTATTCCTGAGGGTTAAGTGGAGCTATTGCATGGATACTTCAGTTAGAACTCATGTGACAGAGTTTGGTGGAGTTGATTGAGGAATTTAGTGGAGTTGTATTCAATTTAACTAATCTAAACATAGTTGAGCTATTTGTATTTAGTTTAACTAATTGATACAATTAGTGAGAGTGGTGTGAATTAATTATTAATTAATTCACTAATTATAAACTCATTAATCAACTAAATAATGCATCGGTTAACTTCAGTGCATGGATAGTTTCGATGGAGACCATGCGAGAAAATAGGTGAAAGAGCGAGGTTAACTATCGATTCGACTATACGGTGCTATTTTTGCAACACACGGATAAGTGGAGAAGCCCTTGAGGATTGCGTAGTACAAATCAGGTGGTTTATCTATTTAATGAAGCCATCCCATAGCATTGAAAACTCAATAGAGAAATTTGGCTATCAAGTGGCTAAGGATTGGAGCATGTGTTTTGCTAGATCTAGCTTAATAGTGTGTAGCAATTGAGGGTGTGCATGAGAGCTTGTGAGGAGCTTTTGTACTATGATTGTTACATGATCTCCATGACATATAATATACAGATATTTGGGGTTTTCAGCTTTAAGCTTTCCCATTAAATATTGTGTTCATAAGTGTGATTGTTTGTGGTTTTAATGTATACATGCAATTGATTTTATTTCCGCATGTGATGATCAATGGTAGAAGAGATTCTGTATTATGCATGAAGCTAAAATAGTGTGTGATCAGGAGAATCTCGGTGAATAATATATCAGTTATTCAAATTTATACATGGTATCAGAGCAATATTGATCATTGGAGAAATTGCAAAACATTGAAGCGGTTGAGTTTTGTGCTGGTGGAATTCGAATTTGCAGCAGTGTTTTCTTGGTGTCGAAGTTGAGATGTCTTTCAACGGATTATGATTGGAGTATGCCCTTGAGGGCAGCTCGAATTATATTGCATGGAAGGACAGGATGGAGGCGGTGCTAGATGACAATGGGTTGAAGGAGTTCATAGATGCTGAAGTCCCAAAGCCTACTTCTACTGATGCTGCCGTACTTGACGCATGGCAAAAGAAGACATCAAAGTGTCGAAGGATTCTGTTGGAGGGCGTGAAGGATCACATAGTATCCAGCCTTCATGGTAAGGCTTCTCCATTCTTGATGTGGAAAGCCTTGACAGATTTATTCCAAAGCAAGAGCGACTAGAGGAAGTTGGCGCTCAAGGATAAACTCAGAAACATAAAAATGGAGAAAGGCGACAGTATGCCCAAGTACCTCACGAAGTTCATCCAATGCAGGGATGAGCTGGGAAGTGTGGGGGTGACTGTTGATGATGAGGACTTGGTGAGCTTGGCTCTCCTTGGGCTTCCAAAGATTTGGCATTCCTATCAGGACTCTGTCAATGGTCGGGAGAAATTTCCAGGATGGGAGCGACTTTGGTCGGATCTTGTGCAAGAGGAGATAAGGCGAAGTACCAGGGATGGATCTTCATCAAGGAACTATGATGAAGAGAATTGCGCTTTGGCTGCCAAAGAAAAGAAGGGGAAGAGAAAGAAAGCTTCTCATTCCAGTGCGAAAGGCAAGTAGGACATGTCCAAGGTGAAGTGCTTTCACTGTCACCAACACAGACATTATGCCACAAATTTTCCGCGGAAGAAGAAAAATAAGCAGGCTGCTGGATCTGCAGCTGGAGAGGCCTTAGCCTCACAGTTTGAGATGGATTTTTCACTGATCGCATGCTTGGTTTCAAGTGTGATGGGTTCAGTGTGGTTTCTGGACAGTGGTGCGTCTTTTCACATGACAGGAGATCGAGATTTTTTTACTGATCTAGATGAGAAAGATCTTGGAGTGCACATCGAGATGGGCGATGATGGTAGATATAGTGCGACCGGTATCGGCACCATTTCCTTTGAGAGGGAGTCTGGTAAACCCTTCAGATTGAAGGAAGTGATGCATGTTCCAGTATTGAATAAGAATATTATCTCTGTGGCAATGTTAGAAGACAAGGGATATGATGTTGTCTTTAGCGAAGGAAATGGTTTCCTGCGTAGTAAGGCAACTGGTGAGACACGGAGGATAGGGGTTCAAGTTAAGAACCTTTATTAATTGTAGGTAGATGGCTACGCAGCAATGGCATGTAAGGGAGAAGGAGTGGTGAGCCGAGATGATGGCGAGTTGTGGCACCAGAGATTGGGCCACCTTCACCATGGATCTTTGAAGATACTGCAGCAAATTTCTACTGGGCTTCCTAAAGGCACTCTTGTGCAGTCAGATCAATGCAAGGGGTGTACCTTGGGAAAATTTGTGAAAGCCACCTTTCACGAGAAGGATAGTCGCACCACGACGATCCTTGAGAGAATTCACACAGACGTGTGTGGACCTTTCTCAGCAGCTTCGACAACAAAGAAGAGGTATTATGTGATATTTGTTGATGATTTTTCTCATAAGTGCTAGATCTTCTTCATGCAGAAGAAGAGCGAGACATACTCAAATTTCTGTGAGTTCAAGGCACTTGTTGAGAAAGAATCGGGGAAGTAGGTGAAGGATCTTAGGAGCAACAATGGTGGTGAATTCATCTTTGGCAAATTCAAGGACTTTTGCGGCGCAGAAGGAATTTGAAGAGAGCTCATAGCACCTCATAACCCACAGCAGAACGGGGTTGCTGAGCGGAAGAACAGAACGATCGTGGGTGCTGCATGGGTGATGTTGCATGATCAGGGCCTACCCATTCACTTGTGGGTGGAGGCATGCAATACTAGAGTATATGTGCAGAACCGTTGTCCTCAGAGGATACTTGGCATGAGTACACCCGAGGAGGCGTTTTCTGGTAAGAGGCCTGATATTTCCCATTTGAGGATTTTTGGTTCACCTATTTACATTCATGTGGCGAAGGATGCCAGGAAGAAGATAGAGCCGACTAGGGAGGTTGGGATATTTGTGGGGTACACAAATACACCCCACAACTATCTGTGTATTTGCCAGATAGTCGCAAGACTGTTGTGCGATGGGATATCAAATTTCATGAGGAGAAAGCCATGAAGTGTTCACTTGAGAAGGAGCCACACTTGCATGCAGATGAGGAGCTATTAGTTCATAAGGATGAGTCTCAGGATGTGGATCAACCACAAGATGAGGTTCATGGAGTGGAAGAGACCACTCAGGCAGCGCCAACCATCAGAGGGTGGAAGCACACTATAGAAGCTGAGCGACTAGCTCAAGATGCAGAGAAGGTTGTAGGAGCACCTACATCACAGCGCAGACAAAGACAGTCACCTGACCGGTATACTGGATACATGGCTCTTATGAGCAAGTGTATCGTGATGGAGCCATCCTCTTTCAAGGAAGCTGTGGAGGACCCCGCATGGGTAGATGCCATGGTGGAAGAGTATGATTCGATTGTCAGAAACAGTGCATGGGAGAATGTCCCAAGGCCGGAGGGGAAAACAGTGGTGGGTTCGAGATGGATCTACAAAGTGAAGCAAGAAGCTAACGGGAGTGTGGAGAAGTACAAGGCAATATTTGTTGCCCGAGGCTTTTCACAGATTGAGGGGATCGATTATGAGGAGACCTTTGCACTTGTCGCAAGTTATTCTTCCATACGGACGATTCTTGCTCTCTCAGCGCAAATGGGGTGGCACATTCATCAGATGGATGTGAAGACTGTGTTCCTCAATGGAGTCATTGAGGAGGAGGTGTACATAGAGCAGCCCGAAGGTTTCGAGATCTTCAGCAGCGAGTCGCATGTGTGCGGGCTCAAGAGAGCATTGTATGGGTTGAAACAAGCACCTCGTGCTTGGTACACACGGATAGACAGTTATTTCACCGGACTTGGATTCTCCAAGAGTGAGGCGGATCCTAACCTATACCAGATTGTGGTGGAGGGTAAGTTGCTGATCATTGTACTTTATATAGATGATTTGATTTTGACAGGTGATGAATTGTTGATACACTCATGCAAGGCTGATCTTGCAAAGGAGTTTGAGATGAAGGACTTGGGCCTCCTTCATTATTTCCTGTGATTGGAAATTTGACAGCGCAGTGGTGGATTGTTTGTTTCTCAGGGTAAGTATGCCCCAGAGATACTAGAGAAGTTCAACATGCATGGCTGCAAGCCTGTTGATACTCCTCTTCCAAGTGGATGGAGGAAGGAGGATGCTACTTCGGTGGAGGCAGTGGATGCCATTTTTTATTGACAGTTGGTGGGGTCGCTTATGTATCTGGTCAATACATGACCCGACATATGCTATGCTGTTAACCAGCTTTCAAAAGCTATGGTTAATCCAACCAAGATCTTTTGGAAGGCGGGGAAGCATGTATTGAGATATCTCAGAGGCACATCGGGATATGGATTTTGGTACAGACAGTTGGATGAGGTGAAGCTATGTGGCTTCACAGATGCAGATTGGGCAGGGAGCCCAACAGACAGAAAGAGCACATCTGGAGGGATTTTCAGTATCGGGACGACAGCAGTTTCTTGGTACAGCAGGAAGCAGAGATCCGTGGCACTCATTTCAGCAGAGGCCGAGTATATGGCAGCGAATTTGGCTTCATGCGAGGCTATATGGATGAGGAAGATCCTGGTCGGGTTGTTCAGTTCACACTTAGAACCTACTGTGATTTATTGTGATAATCAGAGTCGCATCAAACTCTCGGTTAATCCAGTATTTCATGATAGATCTAAACACATTGACATCCGGTATCATCATATCATAGATTGTGTGCAACATAAGGTCATGTTACTTTCATACATTCCTACGGAGGATCAGGATGCTGATATCTTGACGAAGGCGCTCACCAGGAGCAAATTAGAATACCACAGGGGCAGGATAGGGATTGCAGATAATCCATATCTTGTTGAGAGGGAGTGTTGAGATTGCAAAAAGATGATGAGCTTAGTGGAAAGGAGTCGCCTTCACTAAGTGGGCCCGCAGGCTATTTTTGGCGCAAAGTCTATTTTTAGACTATGTCTATTTTTAGACATATGGATCATGTTCTATGAGTTGCAAGATGCTATTTGTGGATGGTTGATCAAGTTGGAAAAATAGATGGATTTCTATTTTTAGACATACTGGGCGGAATCTATTTTTAGTTTTCCAGTCTAAAAATAGATATGTCGAATATTATTAGCTCTTAGTAATATTTAGACTCTAAACATTATCTTATTCTCTTGGAGCACTTCAGTTAAGTGCACAGATGTGGCACAGGAGCTGACAGAAGGAATTACGCTATTCCTAAGGGTTATGTGGAGCTATTGCAAGGATACTTCAGTTAGAACTCATGTGACAGAGTTTGGTGGAGTTGATTGAGGAAGTTAGTGGAGTTGTATTCAGTTTCACTAATCTAAACATAGTTGATCTATTTGTATTCAGTTTAACTAATTGATACAATTAGTGAGAGTGGTGTGAATTAATTATTAATTAATTCACTAATTATAAACTCATTAATCAACTAAATAATGGATCAGTTAACTTCAGTGCATGGACAGTTTCAGTGGAGATCAGTGCAAAAATAGGTGAAAGAGTAGGTTAACTATCAGTTGTGACTATACAGTTGTTATTTTCAACATACAGATGGGTGGAGTAGCCCATGATGATTGCGCAGTACAAGCCAGGTGGTTTATCTATTTAATGAATCCATCCTATAGCATTGAAAACACAATAGAGGCTGGCTATCAAGTGGCAAAAGATTGGAGCATGTGTTTTGCTAGATCTAGCTTGATAGTGTGTAGAAATTGAGGGTGTGCATGAGAGCTTGTGAGGAGCTTTTGTACTATGATTGTTACATGATCTCCATGAAATATAATATACAGATAGTTGGGGTTTTCAACTTTAAGCTTTCCCATTAAATACTGTGTTCATATGTGTGATTGTTTGTGGTTTTAATGTATGCATGCAATTGATTTTATTTCCGCATGTGATGATCAATGGTAGAAGAGATTTTGTATTATGCATGAAGCTAAAATAGTGTGTGATCAGGAGAATCTCGGTGAATAATATATCACTTATTCAAATTTCTACATTTTTGTGACATAGGAGTGTAGCAGACTCGGGGTGTGTGACGTGGATGCCAAGGTGGGGGCTCCATGGGATGGCTGAAAAATAATTGGTATATATATTAATTATGTATATGTTTTGTAGCATATTATTTTTTTGTACACCATGGTATAAGTTGGAACACGAATGGGGTATATATATATATATATATATATATATATATATATATATATATATATATATATAGTGTGTGTTTTAATTGAATATGAAGTAGGTGTGTGGATTACTGAAGGGTCTGAAGGGTACATGGAGGCCTGAGAAAAGTAGGAGGCGAGAGGCTATTGAGGTTGGGTACCCTAGCAAGTGGAAGATATTAAGTATGTACCTTGTAATTGGAAAGTAGATGTCCATGGAGACAACATCATATGTACTCCTACTAAAAAGTATTGACTTTGTTAGCATATCTTATGCTTTTCTTTTATGAATATCTTAATTATCAATTATAATTCGTAGGAATATAATACTTGTGAATAGACTGTTGATTTTATGGGCATATTTAATATGTATTAAACTCTCATAGATTCAAGATCTAATTTGGTGAATATAGCATTGAGAATGTTGTCTAGTGCTCAGAAGGAGAGTTAAGACCATGGAAATGGATGTATTCGTGTAAACATAGGACAGTCGGTGGAAAAGCAACATATTAGCTATAAAATGATTAATTCATATGAGTTTCACTTCCTAATACTCTATTCGGATGATATATTTCTTTTCGTTTGGGTATTTTTTAGAGGATTATAATAGTTTATAACTGGTCTCTTGAAGGCCTACCATAATCATTTTGAAAATAATTTAACTCCACCACCCTCTTTTCTCCTAAAATATATATATATATATATATATATATATATATATAAACATTTATTTTTCTTGGCCCAATAAGAGCTTTGATACCTATCTATAAGTGTTTGGATAGATATAAAAATATGATCTAAAAGACACCCTTATTTTTTTGCAAATAAACCAAATTATCCACATACAAGAATAAAATAAATATAGATCAAACTCTTGAGGTAAAGTAACAGAATATATTACTCCTTAAGAAATGAATGCATTCTTTAAGAAATTTTTGACACATAAATAATATTTTTGATCACACCTTGTTACATTGTTTGCACTAATCTATATAATGATCTCTATCTCCCAAGAACTTTATAGAAAAGGAACATTCTAGTAGGTGGAACCTTCTAATAACTTCTATATTGTAAGAACATTACATTGCGTTAATATTATTACAGTGCATATCTATTATTATCCCATTGATACTTCCCTAGTCACCCACATATTACACCCATATGTATGTAATAGGTGTTGATGTGAAATGATATTTACTTGTATAGACCTAAGATTAGGAAATACACCCTTTCATATCTCAATATATCAACCTTCATACATCACTATATTAACCTTCGCTCTTCACTATATTGAAATTTTGGGGAAAAGGAAAAGTTAAAACTTGTCAACGTATCAATATGACATATGTAGATATGTGGAGGTTTAACATGTGAAATGTTGGTATATTGATGTTACAAATCAACAATATTTCTTAATTATTTAAAAATAAAAAATATTGTTAAAGATTGGTTTCAACATTGAAATTGTTAATGCAAATTCTTAAATATGTTTTTCTTTTACCCTTATTGTAGTAGTGCGAATCTTACGTCCTCAAGATAGGTTTCTTACCCTCTTTTGAATTATCTAGCTTATGTGTTTATTTACCCTTTCCAAAGGAAATATCATTCTTAAAATTAAATGAAGGGTTTATGCATTTTGAGCCACGTCAATATCATTACCTTTGAGATTATTATCACTAGTTCAAATGTGAGCATTTTCTTATAAATATAAGTTCAATTTTCTTAGAAAAATAAGTTTGATTAACCCAATGGTCAAACATCCACATGGACCCTTTCCACTAATAATATGCCTTTTGCCTTTTTTAATGATTGTAAATTAGAAGCTCTAAATAAAGATGATGCCACATTCCTATACTCAAAGCATGGTTTGCAAATGAATAATATAATTCTATAAAACAATAATTATAAACCAGGATTATCCACATAGTCCAACACAATTTGCTGAAGAAGATAATTATGAAAGCATATGTACCCATCCCATCTTAGGTGTTGAAAACGCAAAGGATAGTTATGGAAGCACAGTGATAAGTGTACTCAAAGAAAAAGCAATGTTAATGGTCTTGGGAGAAACATCTCTCTAGTACTCAATCAAAAATAAAAAAATTCTTTTAAACTCAATGCGGGACATTTTCATAAAAATGTCAAAATTATTGTTGAAAATAATTTCCAAATTATTTATTTACTTCTTACCAATAGCTTGCACTATGTCTAATTTAAAAGAAAATTCAAATTGTAAATTCTTTTGTAATAAGACCGATCATAATGTTATGTATTCATAAATTCCTGTAATAACCATGTTTGGAGCTTCATTACTAAAGTTCATAAGTCATTACACTTACCAATCCATTTCTTACACAACATGCATCTTCTAATTAAGTATGTGTCGAGTAAATTTTCTAAACTCTTAACATTTTTCATTCCACAACATAAAAGTTAGTCACAATCTTGACTTATTTTTTTTTCAACCATATATATCTTAAAGTTTACATAAATGAGACATGTACCTAATTTATGAACAGTTCCTCTCAGCACGATTTATTTCTTGACTTTGCGGATAGTTTCCAAATAAAAGACCAGCTATTAAAAATTAGGTAGTGAGAGGTATAGAAATCTTGTCATGAACATTGAAAAAACAGGCCTTGTTCCTACACGTACACCAGATTTTGGACAAATGTTGTGTACCTTTAATGTTTTAAGCAAATCTAACCTTTTTATTACGTGAACAAACAGAAGATATTTAAAAACAAACTTTAAATATGGGTACTAAAATTCGTCAAAAGAATATTTTTCAATTAAATAAATGAGATAAGACTTGCTTCAAGTCTGTATCAACTTCAACCTGCAATCATCTTAATCATAAAACGTTTTAAGGAACAAACAGAAGAATAATATGTAACTATCCTAAAGTTTATGATATCACGTTTATGCACATATATACACCCAACATTCCTTGGCAGGCTGATTTCATGCCACGCATTGAGATGTTGGTCCCCTATTTTTTTTAGCGAAAAAAACGCAAAAATAACACTAACCAACCAACGGTCCACCAAATTTGAATGAATTCATAGTAACCGACGCAATAGAGGGAGAAACAGAGGGTAACGACTTTTTTTTCGAAAAAAGAGAAACCTAACGAGTTTAAATTGCTGTGGGACTACTTATTTTGGAAACCATTTGCCTGCCAGATCATTAACAAGATCAAGTGCATGTCATTTTCATTCTTTAGCACCTGGGGAGTTCTGGATGAGGAGGAGGCTCAAATGTTGCCAAATAACCAAGACCATTCTGAAGTAGAAATACCAGATCATTCAATTGTTCAAGTGTCCGTAGTTGGTTCCAAGGGGCAACTAAATTCTAATAATGTGATTAATATTCTCTATTAAACTTTTTAATACCTTAAAACTATAAACGGTTAATAAAAACTATAAATTGCATATAATATGCTCATCTATATTACTAAATTATAAACAATTTAAGTGCTGGAATTATATACTTGGGGGGTCAGCTTTGAATCTATATTACGAAATCATAAACGAAAGAAGTGCAGGAATTATATACTTGGGATGTCAGCTTTGAATATAATGCCAGGCCATCTTTTCACTAGAATCGACGAGACTAAATTTAAGAGGGTCAGTTAGAGAGTTATAGTTCCTGAAGCATTGTAAAAGCAGTAACCATGAAGATGCATTGGATGGTTATCAACCACGCAGATGTTATTTCCCTGGAAAACCGTTTGCACTGTAGAATTGTGCTCAAGCATTTTCCTTTTTGTGTCGGATGTAGGAGCCCAAAGACTTTGGAGTATGTTTGGCCCTGTGTGATTGAATACAGCGGGGAGATTACGAAGAAAAACTGTGGTAAATACACCATTGAAGCTGAGATATCGTGGGCAATAAATAGGATATGTTATGCATAATTGCTGAGGCTCCACAGATGTGGCCAGAATACTGTTTCTTAGGGTCATGAGTACAAACCCATCAAAATCGAAATTTCACGGTTGTGCCATCTCAACCAAACAATGTTGGTGATTAATGGTTATACTAGTAATGAGTAATTGTTACGATAGTAATACATCATGACCATATTGTGTTCTATAGCTATAAATTGTCATTATTGTAGGATCAGTACAGTTATGAATTATTACCATTCTTAGGACAACTATATAACTATTAATTATCATCATTGTTGTTGGGCTTAAATTCATCTTTGTATAAAGTACTCTTTTATACCACACTAATAATGATATTTTCAAACAAAAAATTTCAAGAATGTAAAATGGAGATTCAAGAGTAAAAACCTCCTTGACAATATAGATATATGAACATATATCTAGTTCTAACATTCATTTTATAACATATACATTGTTTTTTGACTCGCTAACAAAGATATATAAGTGATGTAGTATATTTAAGGGGTGGTATTTTCAAACAAAAAATTTCAAGCATGTAGAATGGGGATTCAATAGTAAAAAGTGTATCAACCCATCAATC
This sequence comes from Pinus albicaulis, assembly GCA_034641835.2. NCBI lineage: Eukaryota > Viridiplantae > Streptophyta > Pinopsida > Pinales > Pinaceae > Pinus > Pinus albicaulis. Next base: position 1,036,985,349 of record CM076574.1, on the reverse strand, counting down.
CAAGCTTGTTGGCGATTTACAACCTTAGCTCTTAATTGGTCTTGCTTGGACTCTTCAACATGAGGTTCTTTAGCTTCTTATTCATATTCGTGTACATTTTAGGGTTGTTTTACAGGTGCTTATGTATGCTTTTTTTTTTATTGATTTACCTTTAGATTAGTCATGGTTATTCAATTTTGGACTAATCAGTCTTGCTTGGACTCTTAAACATGTGGTTCCTTAGCTTCTTATTTATATTTATGCACATCCTAGGGTTGTTTTGTCGGCGTTTATATATGCTTCTTTTCTATTGATTTACCTTTCGACTAATCCTGGTTATTCAATATTGGACTAATCACTTGTAATTGTTCTTCGAATAAAAGGCATCTACATGTGGTGCTTTTCACACTCCTTGTTTATCCAAAGATATATCCTGTAGCATGATCTTCTTTTCCTTCTACCAAAATTCTTCCCAAGTTTTTTTTTTTAATTTTTATTAATCCATACTAATTTATTTCATTAAGTATATTGAACAATAATATTCACATCTATGGCATGAAAATAAGAATGTAATACATATTTATCCTTGTTGAGCTTCAAAATTTTAAAGTTTGAACATTCTCCTCATCAATTATTGTGCTTTGAACATTATTTATGGGTATTTTCAAATTTTTAGTAAATTAAGATAGATAAATTACTTTGAATGGGTGAATTTATGAAGATGACTTACACTTTCAGTTCAAATGTGGCATGAAATTTCAAAATTTCACTCTTTTATCAAATTGAATTCCTCAAAATTCATATAAGCTTTGTGAATTTTGATTTGGACTAGAAAGATCATTTGTGTAGAAATATGTTGTTTTCGTAATAATATTTAAAAAAAAATATATTAGTGTCATATAATCTGTCATTTTTCCATTAAAATGAATGCTTATCTTTTCAATTTTTAGCACATCCTAAATATGCATGCTTTTGTACAAAATAAATCAGTATAAAATGTGTGATCTACAAAGAGAAAAAATATGAAAAACATAAAAATTATTTTTTTAATGAAAAAATATAATTTTTATTATTTTTCATGTTGGAGAATTAATATTTGAATTACATTTTTCAAACATGTGTTTCTACATTATTTTTTCTACTATTTAAAGTGAAAACAATTTTTCATTTTTTGTATTTTATGTTATCGATTTTTCATTCAACCAGATTGACATTGTACCAAAAAAATTCAAACATATGATTTAAAATAAATTAGTTGAGAAATATCATATCAATTCGAAAATATCAAATTTATATGTCATCAAATTTAATAACCCCTTGATTGAACAACTAGCAAGTAAAAAAAAACAATGTCTTTGATTGAAAATTTAGCTTGACCAGAAATTTTTTTATCTAACCATTATTTTACATTGTTATCCTAAATAAAATTTAATTACTTATTTTAGGAATCATAAATCTTTTGAAAGACTTTGTTTCAACTATTACATTCAAACTCAATGTGAAAACTAATCACATTCGCTTTATCTTGTCAATATGGTTGTCAATATTATATTCAATAACATCAACAAATGCTTAAATATCTTTCATGTTTTTTTATATTTAATTTGTTTAAACATTTATAGTTTTTTTGAATTTTTAAATTTTGGTGCTTTAGTCGTTTAAATATTTATAATATTATTGAAACTCAAAAAAATTACATTGAATAAATTTAAAAATTAAAATTAATATTTAAATTTTATCAATTATTTTTAATTTATTTTAAAAACTAAGATAATTTAAAATTTAAAATTAAGTGTTAAAAACAAAATATTGAAATTATCTTTATATACACATTTTTCATGTATAACACTAATGATAGAAGGGTTATTCAAAATTTAATTTTTACATTATTTATAATAAATATTATCTAATAAATTAATATTATTAAATAATTTAATGGTAATTTAATATTTTTTTATTTTTTATTTGTACATGATTATTTTTTATTAGTGTATTATGATTAGTAAAACTAACTTATCATTTAAGAAACTATAAGTTGCCAAAAACGTTTAAACATTTTACTGGCATTCCATAAACTTTCACGCATTCAAGGATTAGGGTGGCTAAAAAGAGAGTTCGAAATAGATATAGCTCGATCGATACATATTAAGTGCTCAAATTTCTCTATCGAGGGCTAAATTTATTCTCGATTTAGCACTTAAAAGACCTCGATCAAGCTTCTTTTTCCACTCTCCTCCCCGCATGCTTGACAAAAAGTGTAACCCACCTCAATGACTTCACCCTTCTAGGGTTTATAGAAACAATAACTTTCTTTTAGAAATGCATCCATAAATTATTAAAATAGATTCACCACATGAAAATAAGCCCTTGGTGATTTCTTTATCCTTGTTCCCACCATTAGACAACCTATCCAAATATCTTCATCTAATAGTTCCTCTATCTCTTAAATTTACATTCACTGCACTAAATTTGGGGATCATGCCTTAGATGCATATGTAGAAAATTTCTCCAATATGATTAATATTAAAATTTTACCCATTTCATGTATTCATCAATACTAAATCCATAGACCCCTAACCTGTCGCTCACTTGGTAAAAGAAAATTTTATAAAGTGTTATGTAAAATATTATGAGGTCTTTATTTCAATCCCTTGATTAACCCATGTCAACATTAGGGGTAGCATGGTGCACCTAATGGGTATAGTGATAATGAATATAATCATCTTTGTCATGTGAGTATGTGATCATCCCAATTTTCAATTTGCTATTTGAAAACATAAACAAAATAAACTAGGACTGTCATATTTGATAGAAAAATATATCTTATTTTACTTTGCATAACACAAAAATAGAACAAGGGTTTGAAACAAATCCACTTAACTTTCCTTGAGGAAACTAAATTAAAAAAACCATAATTATGGCTATACTTCTCTAATTTTCTATTATGGATACAACTATTAAACTTTTCACCCACATAAAATCTAATGACACATGTTTAAATGAAGTCTAGTGACTCCCCTGAAATATATATTATGTAGAATTTGCACGTTCATTGCATAAAAATCCCTAAAATGGCATATTTTAAATACATGATATTTCCACTTGATGGAAGAGCATCCTTGGCCTTTGATAATACACGGTTACTCCCATGTATTTTAAGTTGTTAATACACCTATCATATTAGTTGTTGATACACCTTGATGGTAGTTGTTGCTACTCCTATAGCTACATTTTATCAAAGCGATGACTTCTTTCAAGTTGTTGAAACTCTTATCATCGTGTGTTGATACTCCTATTGTGTAGAGTCGGTGACACATCCAAAATAGGTGGTAGTTGTTTAGCTATACTGCTACATGAAAACCACTATTAGTCATGTTACGAATGAGATATAGGTTACAAATTTGGTTTGTGTATCTATGGAGAGTAAGCGATTTGACTCGTGTATAAAAGGTGAACATGTTGGCAGCATGGGAAGAAATTTATTTTAGTGAAATACGAAGAGGTCAACTATGTGGAGATAAATTGCATGAACACAGGAGAAAAGGGAAAATTTTATTTTGCTATTTATTTTTATGGGTTTTCTTCAACTCTAGGGATTTTTTTGTTGAACTATTGTCGTTGGTTTTAGTTTTTTCACGATTTTCAGAGAGCACAACTAGCTGATGTATGCATTAGTGAGGGTGTTCGGTTGTTATGCATGATATTGTTGTGTAACAACATGGTAATTTCAAGTACTATAAGGACTCCACTCTCAGATTTTTATTTTAATCTATAACAACACATTTCAATAAATAAAAATATATTTGAATCCCTTTATGTGTTCTCGCGAGCAGAAATGAATTACACTTTGTTTGCATTGTATGTTTTGGTTCTTTAATTAATTAATATAGTAGTCAAATTCAAATCGCTTGGGTTGTGCACTCTATAACAACAATATAAATTTTGTAGATGATGTAAAAGTTACAGAACCTATACTACATCAAGTGGTATAAGAGTGGGATCGCTTTTTGGATTTTCACCTTGAATTTCTTCATGTAATAGGGTACTAGGAAACCTAGTTTTGTGGCTGCACAAAAAAAGTGGTAAAGGTACAAATTGGATTATGAAACCTGGTTTGAGGTCTATGTTTGTTGGTGATACCTTTAAAACTTGTAAGGATTCCACTGAGGAGAAAGGGAGTAGGATGAGGAGGTTCAATAAATCAAGAGCTAGAAGAGTTAAGATGAAGAATTGAAGAGTTGGAGCATATAATAAATGGAAATTCAAATGTCGATTCAAAGGCCGAAGAAGAAATTGATGAAAAGAACAAGAGGTTGAGGAGAGAGGTCCAACAAAAAATTTGATTTGATATCTAAAAAATAGAGGTAGTGCAAGCGTTTAAGTTTATTTTTATGATGGAAATTTGAGAGCCGATGTTCTCATCGATTGGATTGGAGAAATAAAAAGATAGTTTGTGTATGAAAATGTTCAGGATCCAAATCAGGTGAAATTTTCCATGACGAAATTGAAACTTCATGTTGCAAATGGTGGGATATGTTGTAGAAAAACAAAGTATATAATCAGCTAGAAAATATTGAGACATGGAAGAAGATGGTCACAAAGGTCAAGGAGAAATTTCATCATGTTGAATACTAGTAGAATTTGTATCTACAAGTGCAGAATCTAAAACAAAAGGAAACCTTTATTCATGAGTACACTGAGAAGTTTTTCAGTCTATTTCTTTGATCATGTATAAAGGAACCAAAATTCCAAAGAGTCACAAGGTATGTCAATATACATAAATACTTTATTCAAGATGAAATTAGTACACATTATTTCCAAACTATGGATGAAGCCTATCACATTTCTTGAAGGAAGAGGAAAAATTGAATAGGAGAAGAAAACAGAGAGGTAGAGGAAGAGGTTTTAGAGGCAGAGGTAAGACGGGGACTACTACAGGTAGTGAAAAGGAAGAAGAATCTACTAGTAGGCAAGGTGGTAGACATGGAAATAATGTTGGAAGAGGAAAAGGGAGTATTGGAAGAGGAAAGGGAAAGTATGTTATTAATTTTTATCATTGTGGAGTTGAACGACATAAGAAATTAGAGTTCATAGAAGGAAAATGTTTAGAGAGAAGAGGTGAATCGAGAACACAAGTTATGCAAGTTGATGAAGCTTCTGTTGCTGTAGAAATTTTGATTGTGCTTCAACAAGAACATGGATAAAATTTGATATTTCATAGAGTATTGCTTAAGTCCGAGGAAAGATAATCGAATAATAAGAGCAAAGAAGGAAATTTTTGAAAACTTAATGTGAGTTAAAAGGAAATTATTGTAAATTAGTTGCAGACACTCTTAGGATCATGTGTTGATACTCCTATTGCATATAGTTGTTGACACATCGAAAATTGGCAGTTGTTTATTTGCATTTCTACAGAACAACCAATACTAGACGCTCTGCAAATGAGACGAAGGTTACAAATTTAGGTTGTCTACATACAGAAATGAAGTGAATTGACTTGGTTCTAGAATATGAAGAGGTTGGAAACATGCGAAGAGATTTTTTTCAATGGAATATGCAAAAGTCAACAACATGAGTATAATTTGCATGGACACGAAATGAAAGGGAATTTTTCTTTTGTTAATGATTTGTATGGGTTCGCTTCAACTACTAGGTTTGGTTATTGAACTGTTGGCATTGGTTTTTTCTGTTGTATGATTTTCAAAGAGCACGAATAGTTGGTTTATGAGTTAGCGAGGGTGTTTAGTTGTTTATTGTGGTATTGTTATGTAACAACATTAAAATTTCAAGAAATATCAAGACTCCACTCTCATATTTGTATTCTTATCTGTTACAACACATTTGAACAAATACAAATAAATTTGAATCCATTAATGTGTTCTCCCAAGTAGCCTTGAATTACTCTATGCTTGTTCTCTATGTTTTGGTCCTTGAATTAATTAATATAGTAGTCAGATTCCAACAGCCTAGGTTGTGAACTCTATAACAATGATCCATATTTTGTAGTTGTTGAGAAATATACAAATCCTAGATTGTGTCACCACTTCTCAAACTCCATTTAGGAAAAAATATTTTATTTATTTATTTATTTATTTAACCTGGGTATTTTTTTAAGAGGATTCCATATTTATAGGTACTTTCTTGAAATTGTACCCAAAATGTTTTCAAAATTAATGTTAATTCCATTGTTCCGTTTTCTTCCTTGAAAAGGTATGTATATATATATATATATATATATATTTGTTTGTTTATCTATTTTTCTTACCACAAGAAACTACTCTGATATCAATTTGTTAAGTATCTTGATAGATCTAAAAATATGATCTAAAATAAACCCTTAATTTTTGGAAAATAAGCACAATAATCCACATAAAAAAATAAACTCAATATAGATCAAACCCTTCAGGTAGGGTAATGGAACATATTATTCCTTAAGAAAGGAATGCATTTCTAAAGAAATGTTTGATAGAGTAATAATATTTCTTACCATGCCTCGTTACATTACTTACACTAAATTATATAGTGCTCTCTAACTCCCAAGAACATTATAGGAAAACAAAATTCTAGTAGGTGTGCCTTCTAATATTTCCCATCTTCTAATAACATTACAATGTGTTCATATTATTACAATGCATATCTATTATTATATTCTTTGGTACTTCCCTAGGGACCCACAAACAACACCCCATAGGTATACAATATGTGTTAATGTGAAATGATATTTGGTTGTATGGGCCTCAGATTAGGAGAGACAATTTTTCATATGCCAATATATCAACCTTAATACATCACTAGATTGACATTCTATGAAGATGGAAAAGTTAAAACTTTTAAATGTATCGATATGACATATGTAGATATATGGGCATTTTCTCCATGGAGATGTTGAGATATTGATATTTATAGATTGACATTATTTCTTAATTATTTAGAAAATGGAGAAGATTGTGGGAAATTGATTTCAAAATTTAAATAGTTGATTGATACAGGTGGTTGTTGGTGGGCACTCACCTTTTTCACTAGCTCACAACATGATTTCCTATTTTATCAATTTTCAGGACCTAAAGTTCGAGAGCCATTTTGAGGCCCTAAATGACGTATTTTGGGGAAACAAGAAAATGTGATTCATTGACTCAAGTTTGTAGTCAAAATTTTTCCTCCTTGCATATACCTTTATAATGGACTATCATGTGTGTGGAATGGATATTTTATGCAAAAATTACGACCTTAGGAAGTTGATGTTCTAAGTTGCCCCATTGGGCCTCATAAGCCTTTGACACTTCATCTCTTAGGTTTAGGGTTTTGCATGTTTAGGTTTTTTCCTTGTTTCTTCATGATAAAAAATGTTTTTAAGCTTCATTGTAACATAGTTTAGGAATAAAAGTAGTCATCACATATCTTCTCAGAGATAAGCTTCCATCACTCAAGATAGTTTTCTTTCATTTTGCATGTAACAATTTCAGCATATTGATTAAATTTTAGTTTCATTGTATCGTTATGTTTCTCTTTTAAATATGTATTTCATTTCATTCCTTCATAAATCTAGATTAGTGGTATCAAAGTAGTCTACTCTTTCTCTACTTTTTTTGCATGTTCACAATGAGGTCGAGGCATAATGATTTAAGACTTGAACTACTTGAGCCCTTGTAAGACCATCCTCGTTGACCCCAATGACCTTCCATAGTGTAAAAAATGAAAGGAAAGGGATCAAGCATCCTATAAAATTTTATCTCAAAGAATCCCTTGAGCAACAAAGGAATGAAATGATGCATAAATTTTACCAGATCCTTCAATGGATACCAATAGGTAACACATCTTCATCCAATAGCAATTTTAGGGGCATCACCCCCTTTAAGGTACAAGTTAATTTTAATATTCATATATTTTAAGGCTAGATAGATGTAGATGATCTACATAAAATGGTTAAGTCTATTGGAAGGATAATTTTTAGACCATAATTTTTCCGATAAAGAAAATATTAATTTCTCACTTCTTAAAGCCACCCTCGATGTCAAGGACTACTGGGAAACTTACTGTGAGAAAAGGGCCACGGAGGAGTATATACTATTTTTAGTCAAACCCTATTGGAACTCTATTAAGGATGTTGTTAAGGAATGGTATTACCCTATTCGAAGCCATGAAGACAAATACATAAAATGGGCCACACTATGGTAGGAAAGGGACCAAGAAGTGTTAGAGTTCATGAATATCTTTCATATCTTGTGCATGAATTTGGGTATCACGGACTCCGAGTGACATCTAGTCCTCACACTAGCACATTTTCCCCAAATTCTAACAGCCAAAATGTCGCTCTTACGACACATAGGTAGCCCAAGAGCGAAGTTTTTCGGTGTGCCAAAATGTGGTTTCTCCTCACATCGGACTTTCGACACTTGACTTAAACGTCGATATAGAGACGATAGCTCTGATGTTTTATATTTCTTTCGCACTTTCAATGTTTAATGAATCGTTTTGTTTCTGACGGGAATAAGTGTCGCTAGTCTGGCGATTCCAAACATCACTAGAACGATACTACTATACATCGAAATACTGATGGAACAAACATTTAAAAAAAAAACAGGTCACCGCTAGAGCGACGCCAATAAAATGTCGAAAGAACGACGAAACAAAAAATTAAAAAGAAAAAGTAAACGTCGCTAGTGTGATAGTTCTAAACGTTCAGAAGACCAACGAAACAAAAAGCTAAAAACAAAGTAAACGTCGCTAGAGCGATGGTGCTAAGAGGTCGGAATACCAACGACACAAACAATTTAAAAAATAAAAACTTAAGGTTGGAGTACTGACGAAAACAAAACATTTTATAAAAAAAAATGTCGAATAAGCTAGCATCGGAATATAGATGCTAACAATATAATATTTAAAAGAAAAACCGTCAGAAGAATTGACTATATCAAATGGATGGTTTGATACTCAAAGTCCACAAGCTACTTGTCAAATACTGAAGCTACAAAGCTTGTGAATATATCATCATTAGTCATCAAAGGAGCGAGTTGGTTGTATATCTTACAAGTTCATTTTGATATCCACAATCACTGTGAAAGGGAGTTGATCTCCTTAAAAAAATTTGAGCCCTAAAACTAGCCACCATCACCTTCAGAAAGGAACCTAAAATCTGAGAAAAATCACTCTCCCTCACATCATCATTTTGAAGAAAGATATACAATAATATATTGGGTGATAAATCACCCAGAAATTGTACAATAAAGAAAATCACCTCAAACATAGTATAGTCTGTGCATGAATAAAATAGTGCTAAATCAGTAATACAACTCTTATGGTATGTTGTACTTGCTAGTCACTTCAGAAATCTGCTCCTCTTCCTCTCCTTGAACTCATTCTACCAAATCTGCCCTCTTTCAGTTGTCTTGTCTTTATTATTTATGTGATTGACCTCTCCTACCTTGTACCATTTATGCTTTGACAGAAAATAACTTATATCCTCAATTCTAGTTGCAACCTATCTCAATCATGAGATACAACTAATATTAAATCCTAAGATAAGTCACTATTGTTCTAAAACTTACAAAATATTTCATTTAAATTTCTGAAACTAGTGATCCATGGAACATTAGCCTTTTACTCTTTCCTTTATTTTTCAAGTGAATTTACAAGATAGAATTAGTGATCACCTTTCTAGCATTGTCACCAAAATAAATGTCTCAAACCACTTCCTGCACATTCACGTTGAACCTGTGCAAAATGTTCCTGATCGAGCTAAAATTCTCAACAAAAAGATCATGGATGAGTCCAAATTTATTGGAATCTTGTGTTCAAGCATACTAAACGTCACTAATGGAAGGAAAAGTTACTCACTTCCACTGTGGTAAGGGTTTGTACTGTTATTTTTTAGTCTATCTCTCATAGATAAATCTTCCAGGGAGGGCTAGGATTTTAGGTGTAGATGCATTCTACCTAACTGGTCCATGAGCTTTGATCTAGAATATTAAATCCCAAATGGTGCCATAATTTGGATCCATCTCCCATCCCCCAACATATTGGAGGAGTCAACCCGAGCTAAGATTGGGACTCCTTGGGAAAATACATTGACAAAACCTGTGCAGTAATATGCATTCAAATAAATTTGGAGAAAGGCTTACCAGAATCAATAGAAATCCAAATCAGGGACTGAAATCATGTACTATTGATATCACGATAAATACTATTGATGTTATCGCCGAGGTTGGTTTTGGTTAGATTATCGTGATAAATATGAAATTATTACAATAAGAGAAACACTGCTCAAAACCAAAAAGAAAAGAAAAATGATCCATTAAAGACCCAAATAATACAAGTCTCTTAACAATGACAAGCAAAGGAGTTAAATCTCTTAGCACTCAGAAGACTGAGCAACTCAAGACTCTGGAGTATGAATCAAAACCAAAATTCAGTAACTGGAAATTGGAAATATCCCAATTTCAATCACGCGTCCACATCAGAAATCAAATAATGATCATCTCCAAAATAAATATGCCCAAAGAAAAAAAAATTAGGTGAATAAGGAACTATACAATCTCTGGGACATTCGTTCCCCTCCCATTTGTGGCAATTCTTCTAGACTCGAAGCAGGATTGGCTCCATCCCTCCGTGAAAGAAGATAACACTCATGACTCAACCTAAGAATATGGATCATACATAAGCATAATAAAGAGTAAAGCAAACAAGAAGAAGCAAAAAATAGAGCCATGGATAAGCTATCAAAAATAAGCCAGGATTTTGATATAGATAAAAGTACATGAACCCTCCAAATGATAAAGGTTTCATCTTCGAACTAAAAAGCATTTGGAAAACTAGAAAGAATAAACAATTTCATAGTGCTAATAAAGAAGGAGAAAAAAAATCTTGTGCTTGCTGAAAGCCCTAGATTTTGGGCCAAATTTGAAAGGAGAAAATATTCAGGTGTCTTATGAGCATAAGGATAATACTAGGAGACATTCATTGCAATTCATGTAAAAGAGTGTCAAGTTCTTGACTCTTGAACAGGTCCTTGAACTACTTTGAAATTTCACTCATGTGAAAGTTGAATTCTCAAAAGGAAATATCAGTCCACCAGTGAAAATGGGAAGCCCTAGCCAGAGTGATGGATACTATGCAGATTTGTCATGAAAACATATTTGCAGGAATATCAATATTGGAATCATCATATATTCATGCATATAGTTAGCATATGAAGAAGTATTGAAATGACACTCTTCCAGTTCGAGGAAGTTGTGACATTTTGGAAAAATGATTGATGATAGTATCCTTTATAAAGTCTAATGATGGGACTTGTTCTTAATCAAAGTTGTGAACAAGTCAGGACCATTGATATTATCATGCAATGTGTATCTCTATGTCAATCTACTGAGGTAGTATGGTGCCACTGTTATATCTAACTCTTGTTTCTCACCTCAAGTTTGATCTACCTACAATGTCACCCTACTCAGTGATAACATAAGGATTGAGGATTTATGCATGCATGAATAAGACCAGTCCTTATTATACTTATTTTTCAACCCAAGTTCAAGTGTTGGAACTCGGGATATGATGTCACTTGTAACATACCCCCATGTGCAATTGTGACTTTTTTTGTTCTTGTTTATGTTTGGGTGATCCACTATTCCTTCAATGGCTTAGTTTTTACCATTCTTTTGTTATTTTTCCAACACCTTTTTGTTGATGTTGGGCCTAACATCATTGTTCTATTAGATGTGTTCTATAGGTTTTAAACCTGTCAGTTGCATTTACAAAACTGGAAGGCTATGCTTGAAATTCCTCCAAGGGAGTCAACACAAGAGGATTGTAAAGAGGGAAATGAAACCTACAACTATCATTTCATACTGCTACCTCTAAAGAAGTCCTATTTTGTGCCTCAAATGGAGGCCTATATACGTTGCTATCCCTGCATTCAATTAATACATGGTGCATGTGGGAAGGGTCATCAAGTGTATACCCAATTATAAACCATTAAATAGGGTGATTACTCTTGTAGTACATACAAGAGAGGTATTATGATAGAACAAATCCAATAACATGAAAATCTTAATCTCATATATGAGTGTGCACATAACTAACATTCCTATTATGATCTACCATCCATGAAGATTTCCTTGTGAAATAAACATCAAAAGCACCATGGAAATGCCAAGTCACAAAGGAATTAACATGTCCAAGAATCTTACCATATCAAGAATGGAATGTCTTTGTACTAGTGCTTAGCATGGTTACACACTCAAGTGATGGAAATATCTCATATAAAGACCAACTATATATGAAAATCACACAAATTATACCAATTAGTCTTATGCTACCATTACAGTGTAAAAGACTCCATGGCTCAACTATCTTTTCCAATATTTTAAAGGAAAAGTGCACAACTAATTTCAGTTGGTTAACACAAACACCAAAGTTGGATAAGTCCACTAGTTTGGTGGTCAATGGGCAATAAGTTGGTGATGGTAATAGTGGTGAGCCACTATATGCAAAGCTTATCGATGGCCATTTCCTTGTTACTGTAGCAAGATATACTTCCCAGGAATTAAAACATGGCTCCATTTCCTTGCTACTATAGCAAGACACACTGCCCAATAGTTAAAACACAACCCCATTTCTTTGCTATTGTAGCAAGGGAAACTACTCAGTCATTAAAAAATGACTCCATTTTCTTTCTGTTGTAGCAAGACAAACTTCCCAACAATAAAACATGACTAAAAATATTTGATAACATCACCTTGTACCCCTTACTAAGGTAAATAACAATATCAGGTATATCCATAAAGGATACCTCTGGAAATAATACGTGTCTATTATTTATAATATTATGTCCATTAAGAAATACATCATGTTTAATGTTAAATTTAGAATAATACTTGACAGCATGCCCAAGCATGAATACACCATGGAAACACCTTGACATCATGCCCAACTGGGATAACCTATTTTCATTTATTATCAGTTTGTATAAATGCGTCTAACAACGTAATGCATAAAAATATCACATGATGGCTACTTAATTAGGAAGTTACAAGTATTTCATACTATATTAGGTTTCTTTTATTGTCTATGAGGGAAGTATAATGAGCATCACTTCTCGACTGTATCCATATGTATTAGAAAACTGGCGATTGTGTAGTTATTAGATAAGTCATATAAAAATTAATGCTTTGAATAGTAGTAATGTCTACCAAGCTTATACAATGAACTAACACAAACAAAGTTATCATAGGACACCATTAATTAATGCTACATCAGGAATAGATCTATAATTAATATAACTAATATTGTGCATAAATAATATCACTCTAGATGTGCATAAATCCTGGGATTTATCTACATGTAGTAGAAACCATTAGAGGGACTTTCAAGAACATCAATTATCTCTTTTATAGCCTTCCTGTGTTCCTCATACTAGCACTCAATGTAACAAGGGAATTATTCACCCAAATATAAGTGTGAAATAATAGACTAAAGTGTTATGCAAAAAGCGCTTAAGGCACAAGACCATATTTATAACCTTAATTTCTAAGTGTAAAATGGGATATAATTAGTTCATGTTAATATACTAAGGATTTTTAGCTACAATTAATATAATTAATATTGTGCATAAACAATATCACTCTAGATGTTCATAAATCTTGGGATTTATGTACATGTAATAGAAACCATTAGAGGCAATTTCAAGAACATTAGTTATCCCTTCTATAGACTTCTAGTGTTCCTCATACTAGCACTCAATGCAAAAATGGAATTCTTCACCCAACTATAAGCATGAAGTAATAGACTGAAGTGTTATGTAGTTGTTATGCACAAAGTGCTTAAAGAAAAACACCATATTTATAACCATAAGTTCTAATTATAAAATGGGATATAATTAGTTCATGTTAATATACTAAGGATTTGTATTAATTCTGGTTGTACCACTAGGCCTATGAAAATACAAACAATGTCTATTCATATATTATTCTATGTTACTACCTAGGTGCAATATTGAAATTGGACCATGCTTTACCATGACATCATATGAAATCACAGAAAGAGCATCATTCTGTTATCAAAATATAGCATACAGTACTGAGGTTAGTATCCATACAAGTATCCCAGACAAACTTAAGTATCTAAATTAATGTGATACTCGACACTATAGTGATTAAGATGGGTAATAGTTCTCAGTCCACTACTTCGGAAATGATTCTTCTATCTTAGTCACGATTTGTTGACAACCCATTCTAGGCTTGCTCCAATACATAACCATTAAATAGGTCATGTAAATATAAGGTAAAATCTATAAATGATATTCGATAATATCCATGTAGATATCAGGGACAGGGTTATTATAAGTCATTGTCAAATTATATGCCTATATATTGGAGCATGTCCAAGGCTAGAACGAAATTAATCTACATCTGTGACATCATATATTATTATGATATCATGAATTCCTTCAAGTGTGAGGCACCACTATTTCAAGTATGGTGACCTAGTCTTAAGGGGAACTAATGCCTTACTTCAAGTTTGATGTCTCTTGTGTAGGTCAACCTATGGAGGCACCTTTAATATATATATATATATATATATATATATATATATATATATATATGGGATCTAGATGTACAACAACGTTGAAGATAAAAAACCCATACCTAAATGTACAAAATTGTCGCGACTGCAATTTCTGCCACAATGGTGAAATATACAACATAATCCATGCTTTCCTATGGCTTCAATATATCCTAAATTTTAGGCAATGATTGCTATTTTGTCACCCTATTTTCTAGAGTGTTGTATTGAATAAGTTATGGGTATAATAGTTATTGATACACCTCAGGATGGGAATAGGGATATGTTTCACAATTTTCCTCCCAACTAGATATATATACATTCCCACCCTTACTTGTCTCAGGGGATCCAAATTTTTGTCTCCACTCTGAGGTTTCTCTGCAAATCCAACCAATGTTGTATGATGATGTGAATTTCATACCCCATCAATCCTAGGTGGATTTGGGTGTGGAGGATTTGGAACTCCCATAAGCCATGGGCCTTTCGAACATCCCTATCCACTCTGAGTTGGAAACCTATGATTCTAGTGCCACAACCTAATGGACTACGAGTGTAGAGGAAGGGGTGCACTACCATGGGTTGTGAAGGAAAATGGGGGATGAGAGAAAGTCGATTGGATGATGTTGGAATCAAGTACCTTGGTCTGCTACCATATTGGTGCAGATATGGACCATAGTTGGATTAGCTAGCCTTTTACCGTGATAGATTCTTGAACACAACTGAGGGATGACCCACTACTAAGAGATATGAGTAGCATAGTCTATTGCTCAGCATAACATCTAGGTCTTCAGCCAATTGGTGTCATTTCTCAAAGATAAATTTTATGTTATATTGTGATTTTTTGTAGATTACATGTTTATGAATTATCCATGCTGGAAAGGTTAAGAATAGGATGCATTTCATAATATTTTGCATTGAACGTGTGAAATAGAGGAGAATCAAGATAAATTTTCAAAGGCCAGATTATAAATGTAGTAATATGCCCCAGTGGGTGACTGGCGGTGTTCCAGAAATAGACAAGTAAAAAATGATGGGAAGTGGCCTGCTATAACTAATGTTGAATCAACCAAAAATGGATGGAGCCCCACTCCCAAGGACAATAAAAAATCTCATGATGCAGGTCTCAACCTAACAACAGTTCCTTCAGGATTTGAAAAATGTGTTTATTTATTTTCATACCATAAGGCAAGACTTTATCAGCTTTATTGGTTAAGTGCCAGTTGGACATTTTGGAATGTTATTGTTACTGGATATGCCCAGGTCACATTTTTGTTAACTTCTATGCCCGTAGGTAGTTATGGCAGTTATTAAGGCATATTTTGCATGGTATACCTAAGCTTGTGGTTTTTGATCAACGATTGTCATTGATGTCAACCCAAGCAGCAGTAGGGGCTAACCCAATATTTCATGGGAATTTTTACCTACCAAACCAATATATTCTAAGTCAATAATGATTTTGATGGTTTCTACTTTTTGAGATGTTTTTGTTGATATATGACACGCCATGTAATTCTTCACGGTTTGAGAGATATTCATGTTTGAAGTTTGTACCCCCAGTTAGTGGGCGAAAACCCTATGGGGTTGTGGGCATGGGTCATTGAAAAGTCATAATTAATATTTTTAAGCTCCTAAAATCCCTCCCACGTTCACTTTTTGAAACCCCTCTCAACCTAAGCAGTTACATAAATTGTGATCCTCATTTCCTCCTTATGTAAAGGATTTTGCTATCTGAAATAGGTCATCGTGGAATTTGTGCTCTAAATTTTTTTCTACGAAGGTTCAGAAGCCAAAATTTTAATGAGGCGAAGCTGAAATCTTGAGGAAGCTACTGTAAAAATTTCAAATCAAGGTGCGCAGTATTTTTGGAGATATGATCTGTGGAAATCAGTGTTTTTGCAAGCTCCTGAAATTCATCTCAAAGAAGTGACCTTGGTAAATTTTTCATAACTCTCTCTCTGAGTATCGGATTTGAATTACCTAAAAATTGGCAAATAGTGCACAGTATTTACTTTTTTCTCTATCAATTTCATAGCCAAATGAAGGAACAGGGACACGTGGCACACCTTACAAGTGTGCTCTTCTCAAACAATCCATAATTAGGGCATTGTGGGAGATTGGGTATAAATATCTCTTGAAGAATCCAAATTGTGTCAGACCTGTGGCATTGGAAAGATGACTCAGAGGACTAATTTAAGACCAAAAATTAGATATTGAGGATCTGAAATAACAGAGATACACCAGATTCAATATCGAGCTCCTAGAAGGAAAGAGAAAGCTAGATCATGTGTTATCAAGGGTTGCAAATGACCAGACTTTCTACGACAGCAAAGCAAAGTAAGGTGCAGCAGAGGGTAGCATGACAAGAGCAACAACCAAGGTGTGTAACAGCAGTAAGAAGTTCATCATATGAAATCTTCAAGTGGGTAGCACTGCATACAATCATTGTAAAGGTATCATTGTACTAAGCCACTGTAAATATATTATTGTAAAAATTATACTAGTATCTATCTGCCAAGGGTTGAAGAGGCAGTGTTGGGAGGTCTGGGATCATCATTAGGTGGTTGTTTCAAAGTTGGGGTTATGGTCTAGTTTATCTTCTTCTTCTACATCATTCTATATCATTGTAAAGTGGACCATTTTACCTGGTATGGGAGTCCATTCTTCTTTTATTCTTCTATAGGATGGTAGGGTCGTGCTAGGGTGAGTTGTAGCTCATTGGGCGTTGGGGAATCCGTTCATTTGACTACTGAATAATCTCGGGTGTTGGAGTGTCTATCCAGTGGGAGTTGGAGAAGAATGCTTTTCTAGATTCTAGGAAGTTGGAGCTTTATTTTTAATTGGAGTTGAATATTAAAGAATTATTAGAAAAGCATTAGGTGGTTTCTGCCCCAGAGTGGGTTTCAACCTTAAAAACCATGTTCATTTGTGTTCCTCTTGTTTGTTGCTATTGTTGTACAAACACTGATAATAATTGAAGATTAACTAATGCTCTAATTGAAAGGAATATTGATTCACCCCCCCCCCCCCCCCCCCTCTCAGTATTTCCAACAATTGGTATTGAAGCTTGGTTCCTTCAATAAAATTTTAACAGCTGGAAGGAGGTCATGGAGCATATCAAGAATGGTGTACCTCTATTCAATGAAAATAATTATGCACTCTAGAAAGGAAGAATGGAGGTCTATCTCTTGGCACAAGGTTGTGAAGTATGGGACACTGTTAAAAATGGATCTACATCAACCACAGATGAACAAGGTAAGAAGAATTTGGTAAATGATGCAAAAGAAAAGAATATTATTATCAGTGGACTTATTGAATCTACTTATCATAAGGTGTTAGGTTGTAAAACCGCCAAAAATGTATGGGACACACTTGATAATATATATTGAGGTGACTCAAATTTCAAAGAAGCAAAGCTTCAAAATCTATAGAGAAAAATTTGAGCAACTCAGAATGAAAGAAGATTGCAACATTGCTGCAGACTTCCAATACGTTGATGAAATAACCAATACTCTGGTAGGATTTGGAGAGCTAGTTGATGATAAGACTATTATACGGAAGATTCTTAGAATGTTACCAGGGATATTCAACCCAAAGGTATCGGTTTTAGAATATAGTGCAAATCTGGACAAACTTAGCAAGGAAGAATTACATGGAGTTCTCATAGCATATGAAATGAGACTTGATGGAGAAAAAGGTACTTCAAATCTAGAAACTACGTTCATTGCATATAAGCAAACCAATAAGGAAAAACAACCTTCAATTGAAATGACATGCACCTTCAAGTGTGAAGAAAAGGGAGATGATGGTGAAGGTATTTCAGATGAAGAATATGCTTACTTCACGAGAAAACTAAAAATTGGTAAGGGAAAATTCAAAGGTAAACTTCCATTGATATGTTTCAGCTGTAATGAGGTTGGACATTTTGCAGCAAAATGTCCAAACAAAAGTGATGGAAACTCAAAAGGAAAGAAAGGCTTTAAGAAATTCAACAAGCAAGGATCCAAAAGGAACTTTCTCTCTAAACAAGATAGCTCATCATCCGATAAAGAAAGTGACAACAAAGAAGAAGCCAATGAGAGAGTATTTTTTATGGCCAAGAACAATAAACCCAAGCACAATAAACAAAATGTATCAAACAATGAAGAAGAAGGATGGACCATAGAAGAATTTTATGAGGAAGCAATCAAGCTTATAAAAGATCTCAAGGCGGAGAAGATCCGTTCCAATACTCTTGAAGAACAAGTTCAAGGTCTCAAAATTGAAGTTGAAGAACACAGATGCATTGAAGAGTCACTTCAAAAGAAGTTGGAAGAAAGCAACCAAGAAAGGGAAGAATTAGAAGCCGAAGTAGTCTCGTTGTGTGAGGAAGTGAAGAAAGGAAAAACTATCCAAAACTATGCCAACAGCTCAAGGGCATTGGAAGAACTCATCAATAATCAATGATATTACAATGACATAACTGGCATCGGTTACAAAGAAGAAGAAGTAGGACCTTCTACAACAAAATACAATGAACCTATGAGATCTGACATGCATGTAGACTTCACTAGACAAGATTCACAAGAACAGCCTTGGAAGACAATTCCTCGATGAAAATTTCCTTCCAGGTACCAAGATATTTTTTATGGCTATTGTTATTCATGTGTAAAATTTGGTCATAAAGTTGTAGAATGTTGCACGTACACTAGGAACGAATACAATTCCAGGAGATTTGTCAAATATGAACCTCCCAGGGCTCAGCAAAACATCGATAGATTTGAACATTTAATAAATAATATTGAATGTTACAAATGTCTAAACTTTGGACACATAGCCAAAGACTGCAGACTTGAAAATCCTCCAGAAGAATCTTCGAAGCCACAGAATGAACGAACATGGAAGAAGAAGAAGAATGATAATTTTTCTCTCGCTTTCAAGGCTCAAAAGAAAAAATATGTGTGGTATGTTGATAGTGGTTGCTCAACGCAGATGATTGGAGATAGAAATAAGTTTGTATCTCTGAAAGAGAAGAATGATGGAAGCGTGTCCTTTGGAAATGATGGATCTTCAAATGTTATAGGATCAGGTACTGTCACTCTTGGAAGCAAAGTTGCTCTAGCTAAAAATGTTATATTGGTTGAAAACATGAATCACAATCTGCTCAGTGTTGGACAAATGTGTGATCAAGGACACACAATACTATTCAACTCCACAAAATGTGAAATCAGGAAAGGCGTGTTTGGTGAAATTGTGGCTACAGCAAGTCAAGCTCCAAACGACATATATTTTCTAGATGAAGCAACTAAAGCATGTCTAATAGCTAAAGAGGATGATACAATAATTGGTAGCAATGATGATCGATTAAGTAAGAAGTTTGCTACAAAGGTACAAAGTGATTTCAAGATGTCTTTACTTGGTGAGCTGACATAATTCTTAGGGCTTCAAATATCTCAACAAGAGAAAGGAATATTTATATGTCAAGCCAAGTACATCAAGGAAATTATCAAGAAATTTAAAATTGAAGATTGCAAACCCATCCTTACTCCAATGGTAACATGTTTCTAATTGAGCATAGATGACTCATTTAAGGATGTGGATCAAAGGTTGTACAGATCTATGATTAGTAGTATTCTATATGTAACAACCTCCCGACCATATGTTATGTAAGAAGTTGGACAATTAGAAAGATTCCAAGCAGCACCAAAAGAATCAGATATTAAATATTCGCCATCATTGGAATATCTTCACCGGAAGCTTGGGATTATCCCAAGTCCTCATTAGATTATTTTCCTTTTTCAGAATATAAAGGGGGAGTGGAAGTAGATTACAGGTTTGCAGTATGATTGTGTGTCAGGGGGAGTGGAAGTGTGTACAGGTCCGCAGGATGGTTGTGTTTTAGGGGGAGTTACCCTTTGGCATTGATGTCAAAGGGGGAGAGAATGTTGTAGGAAGAGGTTTCATGATCGCAGGAGGAGTACTTGTGTTTCCATCAATGCCAAAGGGGGAGATTGTTGATCAACGGTTGTCATTGATGTCAACCCAAGCAGCACTAGGGGCTAACCCAACATTGCATGGGAATTTGGACCTACCAAATTAACATATTCTAAGTCAATAATGCTTTTTATGGTTTCTAGTTGTCAAGATGTTTCCGTTGATATATGGCACGCCATGTAATTCTTCACGGTTTGAGAGATATTCATGTTTGAAGTTTGTACACCCAGTTAGTGGGATAAAACCCCATGGGGTTGGGGCATGGGTCATTGAAAAGTCATAATTAATAGTTTTAAGCTCCTAAAATCCCTCCCATGTTCACTTGTTGAAACCCCTCTCAACCTAAGAATTTATATAAATTGTGATCCTGATTTCCTCCTTATGTAAATGATTTCGCTATCTGAAACATGTCATCGTGGCATTTGCGCTCTAAAAAAATTTCTACGAAGGTTCCGAAGCTGAAATTTTTATGAGGTGAAGTCAAAAGCCCGAGGAAGCTGTTGTAAAAATTTTAGATCAAGGTGCGCAATATTTTTGGAGATATGATCTGTGGAAGTCAGGGTTTTGGCAGGCTCCTGAAATTCATCTCAAAGAAGTGACCTTGGTCAATTCGTCATAACTCTCTCTCTGAGTATCAAATTGGAATTCCGTAAATAGAGGCAGATAGTGCACAGTATGTACTTTGTGCTCTATCAATGTTATAGCCAAATGAAGGACCATGGACACTTGACACGACGTACAAGTGCGCTCTGCTGAAACAGTCCATAATTAGGGCATTGTGAGAGATTGGATATAACTCTCTCTTGAAGAATCCAAATTGCGTCAGACCTATGGCATTGAAAATATGACTCAGAGGAATAATATAGGACCAAAAATTAGATATTGAGGATCTAAAATAACATAGATACACTAGATTCAATATCGAGCTCCTAGAAGGAAAGAAAAAGTTAGATCATGTGTTGTCAAGGTTTGCAAAGGACTAGACTTTATACGACAGCAAAGCAAAGCAAGGTGCAACAGAGGGTAGCATGACAAGAGTAGCAAAAAAGGCATATAATAGCAGCAATAAGTTCATCATATGAAGTCTTCAAGTTAGCGGCACTGCATATAATCATTGTAAAGGTATCATTATACTAAGTCATTTTAAATACATTATTGTAAAAATTGTACTAGTATCTATCTACCAAGGGTTGAAGAGGCAGTGTTGGGAGGTTTGGAATCTTCATTAGGTGGTTGTGTCAAAGTTTGGGTTATGGTATAGTATATCTTCTTCTTCTACATCATTCTATATCATTGTAAAGTGGACCATTTTCCCTATTACGAGAGTCCATTCTTCTTTTATTCTTCTATAGGGTGCTAGGGTGGTGCTAGGGTGACTTATAGCTCATTGGGTGTTGGGGCATCCGTTCAGTTGACTACTGAAGAATATCGGGCATTGGAGCGTCCATCTAGTGGGAGCTGTAGAGGAATGCTTTTCTAGATTCTAGGAAGTTGGAGCTTTATTTTCAATTGGAGTTGAATACTAAAGAATTATCAGAAAAGAATTAGGCGGTTTTTGTCCTGGAGTGGGTTTCAAACTTAAAAAATATGTTCATTTGTGTTCCTCTTTTTTGCTGCTATAATTTTAGAAACACTGATAATAATTGAAGATTAACTAATGCTCTAATTGAAAGGAATACTGATTCACCCACCCCCCCCCCCAGTATTTCCAATAGTGGTGAGTGCCACACAACACCTTACTTTTTTAAAACAATGCCCTATCTATACCTTACTATTATATTAATAATTAAAGAAAACATTTTATGCCAAAAAATGTATATAATATGGTAACTTCATAATGAAATGGTTGTAAAACCTATTATTTCCTAAACAGAAGAAAATGTATATGTATAGATATTCAATCAAGGCAACAGTTTTTAGCATTTCAGCATGGAACATGGTGATTAATAAGGAATACACCTAATAGAAAATAAAATAAGGTCTATAAGGCTAGAAAAAGGTTCTTTTGTGAATGTTCTATACAAATAAAAATGACTCTTGCAAAAGGTCCCTAATTTAAAAAAAAATGATCACTACTATCAGCTTAATCAAAGTAAAGGCAAAGTGTAGTAGCTCAATTAACTAGAAATTCTACAAAATATCTACCTATTAATTTCTTCTATGAAATGATATTCACTTAATATAAGTTGGAGGAGGATTATCAAGTTTAATGTTTATGATGATTTGGGCTTTCCCCGGCTTGAGATGCTAACTCATTTTATCATTAGAATGAAAAATATTCAAATCCTCATGACTTGAAATGGTGAAATTAGTTTTTCAATCCTGCTGGAAAGCATAAAAAGAAGTTCTCTTATACCAAAAATATCTAGGGAAATTAAAAAAATACCTGATTCAATTGATATATGTTGTTACTAATGTCCAGGAGGTGGTTGTTTTTGTTGCTGTTGTTGACTAGGTGGCAGAGGCAGCATGTTAGGTCTTGGCTGCATATGAGGGGGAGCATCGTACATAGGAGGGGCATCACCATCCGGTGGAGGAGGGGGTATCCCAGGCATGGGATGCACCCTCCCATGATTTGGGCATCCTATTTGGGCCACTGCTACTTTCTTGAAACCATCGTAGGAAATTGTTAAAACCCTACTTCCCTGTGTTTCTTTGACATCAACATAGAAATTTTGACTATCTACCGCCTCTACTAGCAGAGGAAGATGACGATGAATTATAGCCAAACCTACTTGTTCGGACTTGACCATGTTCTCCCTATCCTATGTACAAATGAAATTGGATGAAAGAAAAAGATTGGGCCGCTGCTTCTTTCTTTAAACTCTCACAGGAAATTGTTAAAACCCTAATTCCCTATGTTACATGTCAAATCTTATTGTGCTAAAAATCCCAAATGTTGCTAGCCTATGCTATATCATTTCTTTTAAAAATCTACGCTATATCTGTAATGTTCCCAATTTTAGCCTCAAGCTAAAATGGAACATTATAGTGGCATATTTTTATTTTGTTTAATAAAATGGGTAAGGAGACCCCTTTACCCCTTTTAATAGAAAATAACACTTCTTGTGTGAAAGGAGAAATAAATAAGCAGCTGAATAAACACCTAATGGTGTGAACATGATGAGGATCACCTTGAGTTGGCCATTTTGACCAAGTCAACAACGCTGCCTTAGAGGGTTATCTTGCTTGAGAAGACAACGCAAATTTTGGAGGGAAAGCATTCAAAAGTGAAACCCTAATTTTTGGGCCTATGGTGAAAGTGATTTCATTTTTTTTATAAGAAAGAAGGAGCAGCTCATTTGGATTATTCTTGATTCAGAAATTTCGTAGTCAGGTCAAGGACTTGCACATCCGGGTTGTTTAGCAGGATTGCAATGCTCTTGAGCACTGGGGGTGTTCCCTATGGGGATCCCCTACCTCTTCCTCATGGGAGGAGAAGATTTGAGCTGAATTTACTCATTCTGGAATTTGGCCAAGCTCACTCCTTCAGTTGCAGCATTATTTCTGTAGCAGAATGGTGTTGTGTAGCTGGGGAAGCAGTAGAGGAACTCATTAAGTCTTTCACTACTTGCTTTTTAGTGGAGGAGGGATTATTCATGGGAAGAGATATAGAGAGGACTCTTGGACTTCATTTTAGATCTATGGCATCAGGCCACTCATTCACCATCTCCCACTGTGCATTCACTAGAAGAAACTGTGTTATTTTATGAGGGCAGTGTTGAGGGAGATTCTTATGCTCATCAGGAGGAGTGCTTTGAGTGAAAGGGGATCAGCTCCTTTTCCCTTGAGGACTTCAATCAGAGGAGGGCATCAGCATTTCAGATCAGCCACAGCCTCAGTATCATTGGTTCTAGCTGCAGTGACAATTTATTTGTCACTATTGTATTTTGTCTGACATTTCTAGCAATCTCCTTGAAATTGGCTAGAAATCCTATATTCAGCCCATTTTCTCATGTATGGGAATTTATTTTTATTCCTTCAGCTCTATCATCATTTTGTATGTATTCAGC
Source organism: Pinus albicaulis (assembly GCA_034641835.2). NCBI lineage: Eukaryota > Viridiplantae > Streptophyta > Pinopsida > Pinales > Pinaceae > Pinus > Pinus albicaulis. Next base: position 1,036,960,834 of record CM076574.1, on the reverse strand, counting down.
AGCTGCATATCTCATAGAGACTTCACAGTTATGGTTCTCCGGCATTCTGTGTAGCTACACCTACTCCGGCATTACATTGTATATTCATTGGAGATTGGTTCTAGAGCTTGAGGGCTTGGCTCCTCATGATATTTCTATATAATATTTCTGATATAATAATAATATTATGGATGTAGTATTTACCCTCTCATGATACATTCATATTTTAAGAGTTCCATATTGATGTTTTACATATTGTTGTAAGCTCTTTCATTGAGCATTGTTTTAGAGATCTAGTTTGAGGATATTTGTATAACCCATCTAGATCATTTCTTTAAGCTCATTTTCTACAAGGAAGTTATATTCTAAGTTTTCTAGGGCATCCCAGCATTCTTTAGCTTTATTTATGCAGCAAATTCCTTATACAGCGTCCTCAAGGACCCTGTGGCAGAAATTCCCGAGGTGGAATATTGCATATCCATAGGCAGATTCTGTGAAGGGCCAGCTAGCCTCAGGATCTTTCCCTTCTTTGAAGGATTCATATCCTATAAATTCCCCAACAGTTAATCTCTGAAATGGACTTACAATGTCTCACTGAAGAAGGAAAAATGGAACATCTTAAGATGTAAGATGTTCCCAATAGAGCAGAAAATCCCTCATTTGGGACATTACAATATCGTTTCTTTTAAAAATGTAAAAGGTAATCATTTTATTTTGAACAAATCAAACCATAAATCATGTTGGAAATTAAAAAAATTATTCAAACCATCACCATTTCTCATATAGATTCTTAGCATTTACATTGGAAGATTTAATGTGTTTGGATCCAATTAAGGAAAGTGGTGGCACATTCCTTTTATATCCTCGATATTATCTACAAGGTAATGCAACCCTAAGTTGTAGCAACTCTATGTGAATTCAAGTAAGCTCAATTATTATAAAGAGGCACCATTTTGAAGAGGATAGAACATCCCCTAGAGTTATTGATTCATAAAATTCCAAAGAATTAACAATAAGTGAAGGGAAAGACCATTCAATTATAAACATGAAACACAAAGAAGTAGGAGGACAACTAGGAATAAAACCATGAAATACTGTGTTTAAATTATATCTAAACATTATCATGTCATTCTAACAACACAATATATAGGGAAGATTCTGAAACCTCATATAAGATAAACACGTAGTCTAATGAAGCCAAAATTTCATCCATAAAACAATAGAAATTCTAGCATGATTTTGCAAAAAGCTGGTGGAATTTATTGAAAATATAGGTTATAGTTGTCAATATTTAAGATTTTGGGTGCCCCAAGTGTCCTTGATGGTGTTGAATCCATTTTCGTCATCAAAAGAACAATTTAAACACTACCATAGTGGGATTTTTTGAAGAATTTATTGCCATATTATAGCAAGAAAATTGTCATCCAAAAAAAATTATGGCCTCATTGGACAATTACTAAAAGAAATGCACTTTTATTCTAACATAAAGCCAATTGTTCCATTAGGTTTCCATTCTTAACATTTGGCATTCCCAATAATGAGATTACATCTTTGTTAAGACTTACATTATGTGAAGGAAAAGGATAAAATTCCATGTGTCCTAAGACTTATGTTATGTGAAGGAGATGATTGCTACCAATATTTACAAGGAAGAGGTTAAAAAATTCACCAATTTCAAAAATCTTAAACAATTGAAAAACAAAATATAATTTATTTATAATGTTATTTAAAGAGTGAATAAGAGGATATTAAATCAGTGCATAAACATTGAGGATGTCATTACAATTGAAGGTTTTGTTAATGATCATGTCATCTTGTTGTGAAGTTAAGGTCCTCTTCCAAATCCTATTACCTTAGATGTTGATTTCCAAGAGTACAAGAAATACCCATTTCAAATTATGTGATCGACCTACGAAAACTCATATTATAGGCCAAGAAAATTACAAGACTTCCTTGGCTAGAGAAAGGAAATACAGGTGGGAGTTGAGTGGACAAGTTTATTAATGAGTATAGAGGAGGTGTTGAGTGCCTAAGAAGTGAGGAAGAATAATTTGCAGAGAGTATAGATCACATGTGAGTGAAAATTGAGCAAATCCATGAGTTTATTTTCTGTTGGTAATTTTTGACAAATAGAACTCCCTAAGGTAGAGAAATTTTTTTCCCAAATAGTGTTGAATCTATTGAGATTGGAAGGAATTAATAGTGAATTACAATGGAAAATATTAATTAATTTTTGACTGAAGAACCTTTCGAGAAACATATAATCAATGTTGGCCCCATTCATGGATCACTCTTGGCTTATAAAGATAATGGTGCACTGTAAATCATTTCATAAGTGACCTACTGTTTTCTAAAAATTTCAACAATTTTGGCGCTGCAATAATCTGAGAACAATGATGACATTTACGATAATGAAAATAAAAATGAATGAGAATCTCTTGGTTTCAAGAATAATTTATTCTCTACTGAAAAGGGCCAACCACATGATGGTGGAAGCTCATATGGCCCCTCCCATCGCCCTCACATCACTCTCATTTTCTGAATACCCAATCTATGAAATAGAATACGAACAAACCAAAAATTTATTAAGGTCGTAAACAAAATTTTCATGTGTTTTTATAAAAAAATAATTTTATTTTATCCTGTACACTAGTATGGCCATTATTTGTTGGTTCGAAATAATAAACAATTATCAATAAACCCACATAATTAGTAAATTATTTAAAGGCGCTAATTCCTACATATTAAAAATATAAATTTATAACATACTAGCTCATACTCGAACAGAACATCTATATTAATATTCTTCTTTTGTATCTTCTTGATCTTCATCTAAATGATCGACATCTATACCAACATCTGATTCAGAAACGGTGCTGAAATTTATCGACCATGTCATCATCATCATCAATTATGTCATTTTCAATAATATCCTCATCGACATCATCATCAATAATTGTTTCCTCGTCTCTTACGCATGGTTCATCTTTTATATCTTCTTCATCTGTCAATTCATATTCTTGCTCATCTACCACTACATCATCTTCTTCCTCTACAGTATACTCCACTAGCCTTCCTCTTGGATCATATCTAATAGAAAATGACAATCTGTTCTCACCTGGAACCTCTGAGTAAAAAACTTGTTCACATTGGCTTGGAAAAGCATAGCGATCTTGTCCTGCTTCAAACTGCGATTTTTAACCATTAGAAATCAATTGTCATGTTGAATAAGAGTTATGTCATCATCACGTACATTCATTCGTAGCCTATACCATTTGACGTCAAACAAAACTAATTTTATGGAATTAAAGTCACACTCAACTATATCATATAAAAACCCATAATATCTATTTTTAGATTCTTGAGGATGTTTTTCAACTTCGAAACGTTATGATTCAGAATACTATGGACCTCATTATTACACCTTCATCAATACAACGCTTTATCATAAATTTTGGAATAAGTCATTCACATAGCTTCAGGAAGCTCAACTGCAGGTGCTATTAAAATATGAAAAAGATGTATTATCGCTACATTGAATCATATGAATTTACACAAATTTTGAAAATTATCTCAAAATCAAACTTGTTGGTCACACTATAAATAGAGCATGTAAAAACAAGCAGAATAAAATAGTAGAATTAATTTCTTACCTTTTCTATTCTTCAAACCATACAGATCAATTTCTTATCCTGTGAAGTTTCATCTCCACTACACGTATAAGATTTCTTCAACTAATTCAAACAGAGTTTCATGATAACTCATTGGTATGGTTTTCTTTATACCTTCGCACCATTCACTCATCCACTCAAGATTTTTTGCAATGTATAAAAGTAGTGCCTCATAATCTTGAGCACCTGAATAAAAAAACAATAATTCACCAATATTAAATATAACTTATAACCATGGTAAATTATATTAATTAATAAACGATGAAAGAATAATATTTAAATGAATATGATCATATACATGATGTAAAAAAATGAAACATTATATTTATTATATATAATAAATCTTTTACCTCTCAGATTCTTCATTCTACCTTTTCCCAATAGGTGCTCCACTTCAAATTTTTTGATGGAATTCACATCCCAAATGCAATCCACGACATCCATAGCTGGCATACCTAATAGAGGAAGATAATGACTAATATACACCATGGATTCATACACCACATATCCTTCCACCATAGAACCCTCAGGTCGTGCTCTTTGTCCAACCAAATCCTTCAAGGATTTCAAGTGCCTCTCCACCATCCACATTGACCTTGTGTGTACTGGTCCACACATTTCAATATCCTCAACTTGGTGTATCAATTAGTGTTCTTGTGCATTGAAAAATGTTGACAAGACATTGTACCACATACCAGCTTATAATTTCTCTTCTTCAATACTCTTATTCTTATCTGCAAGATTTATTTCAGTTGAAACCATCAGCAAATACTGTTTATGTTATCAATACTTAAGAGCATATTACATTACAAGCAATTAATACATCATGTCATTGTATACAAAACGATAAATCAAAACTACTACCCTATATTTATTAAGACATTATATAATTCCGTTTGTATTTGTTGCTCAAGCTGCTTGATGAGATAGCAACACTATAATGTAAATAGAAAATGAATCGTTATTGGCTTCCAAATTAAATAGAAAAAAGGAAAATTTAAAATATGTATTCAAGCAATAATATACAAAAATGTATACCCAAAAAATACCTTAACAAAGGTATGCCAATCATGTGTTTTCACCCCACTGAAGTCACCTTTCTTCGTTAAGGTATTATTTATGTTTGAAGCAAAACGTGTTGGAAATTTAATTCTTCTAACAACCTCTTTTACATCATTTATTTGTTGTTCTATTAATAGCCATGAAATATTATTATAATTTCGATCTCCATTGTTATTTGTTCAGTTGATCACACTTTTCATTGCATGATTCGATTTCTCAATGTTAGCACAAATTTTGTCAATTTTATCTCTATCATGTGCACCATCTATGATTCGCCATAAATTTTCTGTCACATTCTTCCCGATATGAATTCTATCAAACAAATGAGCTATTTTTAGGTCCTCATAGCAGGGAAACCTCAGGAATTGAGAAGGAAAACATTTCATTTCAGGTGGAAGTACAATATTAGTACCATTACGATGACAACCTTGATATCAAAGAATAAAATAAATCATAACAATAATTATCAAATACAATAAAATAAATTCATTAATTAAAACAAGATTTCCAAACATTACATAAACAATTAATATATATATATATATATATATATATATATATATATATATATATATATATATATATATATATATATATATATATATATATAGACAAATTACATACCAGCTTGACAATTATTAATTCTGTTATATTCCAACTTCCACAAGTGAGGTGTCATTCTTTGTAGTTTTAATCCAGTTTCTTCCTTATCATTGAAAATATGTTTTTTAGTAGTACGATACTTATGGTTCCTAGAGACGAAGTGCCTAAAATCATCAAACACCATCTTTCCTAAGTTTGGCGAATGACGATACTTCATCTTAGGGCCACAAACTGGGCATGCAAATATACCCTTTGTTTGAAGACTTGCAATAGATGGATCAATAAAAATTATACTATGAGATCATTTTTAAAACATGCAATATGGTATATCTAATTTAGATAATTATATATTATATTAAAGTGCAACCAAATATTACACACTACAATAATGTGTTAGTCCTGGGACATCATGAATTGTCCATACAAGCATTCCACGACGTTGAAATCTCTTCTTCTTGAATGGTTTAGTGATGTCATACATAGTGATGCCATGCCATAACTTTAGCTCATCAATACGAGGCTCAATATATGCATTCATATCTTTGACCTAGTACTTCCCTAATTGTTCAAAGTTACGGTACATAATTACTACCATGATATATATATATATATATGTGTGTGTGTGTAAGTAAATAAATAAATAGAAGATATTATGCAAACAACGAGAGAAATGAAAATGTTACATTCGAAAAAATAATGTATCAAATACCTAGAATAATCATAGTCAACATTATGTGCTCCCTCTTAATTAACATCCAAGGAGGAATGTTATTGTTGATAACGAAAATAGGCCACACTGAGTAAGTAGATCTAAGCTCTCTGAATGGATTAACACCATCAGCTACCAATGAAAGCCTGACATTACGAGGTTCATTTTTAAAATCTACATATTTTTCCTCGATTTCCCTAAATGCAGAACCATCTGTAGGCCTTCAAAGAACACCATCTCCACTTCTATTCTTTGAATGGTAATCTATAAACTGTGCTATGCTCTTAAACCTGAAAATTCACTATAAACATGGAATTATGGGAATATGACGAAGAATCTTTCAAGGCACCTTTTTTGTTAGTTGATCAGTTCGATATCTACTGGTACCACATTTTGGACACTCTGTTTTCAATGCATGTTCCCCGTAATATATAATATCATCTTTAGGACATGCATATATAGTGCTATATTCCATTCCAAAGTCTTTCATAATATCACATAGATCTCGATATATTCGAGGTAAACTATTTGGTGATGGTAAAAAAAACTCACCCAACAATCTACAACATAAACAAAAACTAGTTAATGTAAATATTATTAATCATATATAAGTATTGAATTATTATTTTACACATTTATTACAAATAAAAAAAGGGAAAATAATTAACATTTACATATATGTGATCATATATACATATTTCATACCTTATGATCTATGTCATACATTTGTTCGACAAATTATTCATAACCTTTAAGTTCACCAACAAAAATGTAGGACAGAGAAGAGTTGCATTTGAGTGTTCAAAAAGTCATTCATTTCATGTTTCAATCAGAGGTACATCATAAACACCGTCACTATCTCCACTATCATCATATGAGTCACCATACAAGTCTTGGAGCATTTGGTTTGTCCCATCATTAATGTGAATTGTCTCATTATTGTCATCATATACCTCCATGGGATCATTAAAATCATCTTTATCATTCGCTTCATGTTCTTTACCTTGTACAACATCATTTCCAATACTAATATTTGCTACAATATTCTCTTGTATTGGTGAAACATCATCTAATCTACTACTATTTAACTACGGAAGCTGGATCTGCAAAAATTTGTGGGGAAATTGTGCCTTTATAAAAATTACAAACAATCATTAAACATTATTGCGTATATAACAAATATTAAAATAATATAAAATTTTATGATATAATCAAAATGAATATACATAATGAAGATATATAATTAATTACCATGGGATGATAGTCATTTTATCCACCATCATTGTGCCCATATTTCCTACAATGCATTGTTGTTGTTGCTATTAAAACTCTAACATTATTTCTCATACAACATTTTTTGCAAGGGAAATCAACTTTACCATCACCCCTTTCACCCTATTCAATTTGTTTTCCACCTCTAATGTTTTATTCCATTGATGCAAATTATCCTATAAAGAAAAATAATAATTATGTTTAGCAATTATCTTTCTCAATGGTGTAGAAAACCCAAGACGTGTTGAACTCAATGGGAGCTCAATAAGCAAAAGGAAAATCAAAGTGATCAAATTTCGACGATGATAAAAGGATCAAAGCTAAATAATGAATGGAAAACCCTCATCTTATTTATAACAAAATATTGAGTTATCCTTGATAATGGTGCATACCAAAATATTATTAACCAAGATCCAGATCTAATAGCTTGGAATATTTTATGGCTAAACTAGTTGTTAGGATAACCACTAGTTTGACTTTGAAAATTAAATTTGAATAATAACGATTATTTTTATTTAATTAATTGTGGTAATATATATATATATATATATATATATATATATATAATACTACACTAATATATGAAATAATATATTAAATCTGTAACAAGCCTCATGTCATCACCATTCTAACATTTTGTAAATGGTATTTTTATATCGTTGCTATTTAGATGATCTCAATAGCCTATGTCGTGCCTCAGACGTTTTCTATCCATGTCGTTATTCCGACGTTTTGTGAACGGTCTTTGTGAATGTGTCAGGGTGCCCTAGGAAACGCATTCAGGCAGGTCAGGTCACGTGAGGGCACCAAGGGAAATGAGTTTGGGCAAGTCAGGTCGGGTCAGGTTGTGTCATGTGAGGGTGCCCAAGGAAACCGTTCAACCTATCATATTCCAATTTTTTTTGTAATCAATTTCCATTTCATGAACTCACATCAAGGAATCTTCAATTTATGTCAACATACTCAATTTGTAAATGGCCAGTATGGCACGATGGATCAAATGAACCCGCTCGAACGTGTTTCCTTAGGCGCCCTCACAGTATGGCATGATCAGACCTCACTCGAACCGAATGTGTTTCCTTGGGAACCATCACATGACCTGATCCAACCCAACAGGCCCGAACATCGATTAAGCTGGCACAAGGGGGCAAAGGAAAGGGTTAGGGGTTAACGGTTTAGAGGTTCAGGGTTTAGGAGGTTAAATGAGTTAGGGGTACATAACACACCTAGCCTTGTCACTCCCTACTTAGCAACCTAGAACTTGATAACACTCCCTATCACACAAATTACCACCAACCAAATTACCCGATAACACTCCCTATCACACAAATTACCACCAACCAAATTACCCGATAACTTGATAACACTCCCTATCATGAAAAATCCAACCAAATTACCCGACCCTCCCTGACCCACCCGAACGCGTTTCCTTGGGTGCCCTCACACAACCCGACCTAACCCACTGGAACACATTTCCTTGGGCACCATCACGCAACACAACCTAACATAACCTGCCTGAACGTGTTTCCTTAGGTGCCCTCTCACAACCCGATCTGACCCGCACCAACATGTTTCCTTAGGACCCCTGACACGACCCGACCCAAACTGACCCAACCCGCCCAAACGCATTTCCTAGGGCGCCCTCACATGGCATGACCTGACTGGACCCAAATTGAACCGAACGCATTTCCTTAGGCACCATCACATGACTCGACCCGAACCAACACGCCCGAACGTCGACTAGCCTGGAATGAAGAGGGAGCAAACAAAAAATGTGTCACACGAACATGCTCAAGGCACACGGACGGTCACAACTTAGTATTTTTTATACGGCCTCCCTCACATGATCCAACACAAACATGTTTCCTATCGCACCCTCACATGACACCACTCAACCCGCCCGAACGAAGGCATGACAGAGATCAAAATGGAAAATGAATCTCTTAAACATGCAGTACAAGGCACACGGTTAGTCACAACTTGGCATTTTTTATACATCCACACTCACATGACCCAACCCACCTGAATGCATTTCCCTAGGCACCCTCAAACAACATGACGTGACCCGACCCACCCGAATGCATTACCCTGGGTGCCCTCACATAACCCTCCCTGACCCGCGACAAACGCGTTTCTTTGTGCGCCCTCACATGACTCAACCTGAACCGACCTGGCCCGATCGAACGTGTTTCCTCGGGCACCCTCACATGACCTAACCTGACCCGACCCACCCAAACGTGTTTCCTCAGGCGCCCTCACATGACACGACTTGAAAAAATCTACCCAAATGCATTTTCCTGAGCACCCTCACACGACCTGACCTGACCCGACCCCACTCACTCAAACACATTTCCTTGGGCGCCCTCACACGACAGAACCTGACCCGACCCGCCTGAACGTGTTTCCTTGTGTGGCCTCACATGACATGACCCAATCAAACCCTACCCAATTGGATCGAACGTGTTTCCTTAGGCGCCCTCACACGACCCAATGCAACCCAACTCAGATGCATTCCTTAGGCACCTTCACACAACCCGACCTGACCCGACCCGACCTCACACAACCCGACCCTACCCGACCCGACCTGACCTCACATGACCCAACCCGACCTGACCTCACACTACTCAACCTCACATGTCCTGACCTGACATGACCCCACCCGACCCGAGTGGACTTGCCCGGAAAGAGGCAATTGCGATATGAAGCTTGCAAAAAGGTCGAGCATAAGGCTAGAGAGGGATAGCTATTGAAGGCAAAGAATGGCTAGAAGTCCAAGTCCTTAAGGTCAAGAGGCCTTTGCTGAGAAGCTAAATCACAAATTTTACAACACATATTGCAACGTGCACCAAATGATATGCTCTAGCTAAAAGGGATGTTGATCTTAAACAACTTTCCATGGTCATGGTAATTAAAGCATGTGAGAGTATTGGAATGCATAAAATTTTTGAGACTGAGGGAGATCACATTACCATTATTTAGGCACACTATGCATGATTTAAGGGTGTTTCACTCTACTTGGAGTTGCGATGGATATTGTGCTATGCGCCAATGCTCTTGTGGCATAAGGTTTCCATGGTGGCTGCTTCCTCGGGGAAGTGATTAGGGGTGTTTTGACAATTAATGAGATCCATCATATTACTATTATGGTACAAATTCTTCACCATCGACGATGACATGGTTATGTACGAGGTTATACTGGCGTGGTACAAAAATCAAGTAACGTTGAAGGAAAAATGTCATGTTGAAGTGAATTTCCAAGGTGACGCGCAAGTTAGTCACTAGGCAAGTGACATTCATGTTGCAACTTTTGAAAGTGTGATCTGTCACCATGTCAAAGCATGTGGGGAGGGCCCACATTGGGCTACGATTTGTGGGGTAATCACAATACAAATATTGTAATGAAAAAATGGTAAATATTCTTCAATACAATCGAAATTATATTTTGAAAATGTTATAATAAAACTTCTAATTTATTCATTCATTAAATTTAAAGATCATATTTTTTAAATATATATATATATATATATATATATATATATATATTCATTTTTAATATTAAACATGTTATAAGTTAAAGAGAAATTAATAACAATTAAATATAACAAATATATTATTATTTTCGTTAGCTTGAGCTAGCTAACATAGTAATAGCTAACATAATAACGGTCAATTAAATCACCCTACTAAACAAATAACAAATATATTATTATAATCCTACAAAAATTAATAAAATAAAAAAACAATATTACAAAATATTCCACCGTTACAAAATGTTACAAAACGTTACAAAATGTTTACCATCGTCAATATTCTGACAGTTGGTCTAAACGTCACAATACCAACTGTTGTACCCAAACCGTTGCAATATCGATGATTGTCCGCAAACCATCACAATACCAATTGTTGTCCCGAATACTGTCGCACTACCCACACGTGTCTCTACACGTAGCAATAGCGATGCTTGTCTCCAAATGTCGCAATACCGACTCTTGTCTTTGAAACGTCGCAGTTCGAACGTTTTGTCCCAAAAAATTGGTATTCCAACAATGTTACTAAACGTCGTAATACTGACGATTTCCCTAAACATCACTATAGCGATGCTTGTTGGCAGGATTTAAAAATTGAGAAAAATTAGGGAAATTTTTGACAATACGTCAAAAGTGTCAGAACTAAAGTGTCGGAATTTTGACCAAATGTACTAGTGTCAAGTGTCATGGATTTATACACAAATACATACAAACATAAATGGAGTTCCTTAAAATCTCCTCACTTGGAACATCATGTCGATATGCTACCAGAATCAAGAAAAATTGTAAATAGAAGAAGCGATACTTTGGATCCGTGAATCGAAAGCAAGGAAAAGGCACCCCAAAATGATATAAAAAATGACAGAGCCAAGGAGGAACAACCTAGCACAGTGCATCAAAGTTTTAATAAAATAATATCAATGGGAATACAAACAAAGTTATGGGAGATTGGTGTGAGTTCCACAAGATCCCACCTCACAACACAAATGAGTCTCACAAAAAGTAGTCACTAGTGGTTGAGATGAAATATAAAAATTCAAATGAAGGTTCTAACTATAAACTAGACCTTGATAAGAGGAAATAGATCATTTATGCATAACCAAGTGTCCCCGTTGCTACAATGAAGGTCCAACAAAGTGAGCCCACATATCCAAAGGAAGGTGAGTGTCCCTTCCACTCAGAAATGTCGGTGAACGGGGATTAACTTTGTTTCAGTGTCGATTGCAGGAGTCAAAAGAACCTTATATGAGCATAGGTCATTCATTGGTTGGTCCTTCTGAAAACACCCCACCCACATCCATACACCATTGGGTGGCTCTGCCAAGGGCAAGATCTTTATGTCAACCAAAAATACCATCTATCTTACTACTTTAACCATTTCACGAATGAGGTATTATGTGATGTTTCACCACATGAATTTTGTGATGTTTTATTGGGCCAATCGTATTTGTGGAAGCCTCAAGCTATGTAGGAATTCATACTGCATATTTTTATTATTAATTTGGGTTGAAAAATCTATAGGATACCAGAGGTATCCTCACCTACTATCAGTTCTCTGATCTCTGCCAAGAAAAGTAGTAAGATCATCTCCCAAAATGGGAATTTTTTCTTCTTCTTGATTCACGGTCAAAGTAAGAGGAATATCGTGGCCACAGCCATGCCCTCCACATATGGCTCCTTTTTATGTAAAAGGAAATTGGATAAGGTCATGGAAGAGTACACATATATCTTCTCCTCACCCATATGGGTACATTTTCACTCTCAGGTCAAGCATTCTAGACCCTCAATGTACTTATACTTAACGGGCAAATATATTATCGCTCCCTTATGAAAAACAAGAAAATCAAGTGGTAGATCCATAAAATAATACATAAGGGGAACATCCAACCAAGTTCCTCACCCCATGGGAGCACAATTATACTTGTGCAAAAGAAGGATGGGACTTGGAGACTCTAAATTGATTATCGATCCTTGAACAAAATCAGAGTAAAGAACAGGTACGCAATTCCATAAATTGAACACCTTCATGACCAGCTCAAGGGAGACAAGTACTTTAGTAATATTTATTTTAGGTTTAGCTATCACCAAGTTCCGATAGAACCCATGGATCTGTGGAATATTTCTTTAGTCCAAGGCAGGTCTTTTCAAGTGGTTGGTCGTGCCCTTTTTTTTGACGAATGCCCCTGTAAATTTTAAATATTGTAGCCTTTAATGAACTTATATATCTCAATGATATCCACATATTCAACAAGAGTTGGGAATATCACTTGCAACATATTCAGAAATTCCTCCATACTGTGCGATAGCACCACCTATGTGTTAACTTGGAAAAATTATTCTTTAGCATGGAAAAGGTCCAATATCTAGGTTACATTATTGATGGGAAAGGTGTGCATGTGGATCTATCTAAAACTCAATTCATTCAGGATTGGCTAGCCCTGACAAGTATCATGGAGCTTCAAAACTTCTCGGGCCTTACTAATTTCTACCAAATATTCATGTTGGGGTTCTCACATATCACTTGGCCCTTAAAGCAAACTACCAAGAGTGGGGTAAAATAATTTTTTTTTTGTCTAAGTCGCAATAGAAGGAATTCATTGAACTAAAGCACTACCTTTTCTCTACACCAATCCTCACCTTTCCAGACCTTCAAAAACCATTTGAGATTGAGAGAGATGCCTATAAGTATGCTATTGGTACAGTCCTCACTCAGCAAGGGAATTCAATGTCATATCATAGTGAGACAATATATGATAGTATTTGGAGATACCCCACCTATGATAAGGAGATGTATTTCATTATGCAGGCCTGTCGAGAGTGGAAACAACACATTCATGGGAAGGAAATGATCATCCACGCACATCACATACCTCCTAAACTTATGTAAATAAGGGAAGTTACATAATTATTTCTATCATAATTTTCCACATATATTCAAGAATTCCATTAGAAAATTAAATACAAGAAGTGTAGCACCAATCATATTATATATTGCCTCAGTTGGCCCTCGATTGTGCCAATGGCCACTGTTATCAACTCTTAGGGGCACGGAACCTCTATATGGTCATAGCTATGGCACAATGATATAGAATTCACCACCACATTCTAGATGATGATGGAAGGAAAACATGTTCTATACTTCCACCTCTATGATGCATTGTAGTGCTGCCTAGGAAACCTTTGTTTTCCTTCAAGCAAGCATGCCAAGCTAATTTTGGAGGCACATTATAGTCAGGTAGGATGGAACATTGGCATGGAGAAGACATGGGAATTACTAAAGAAGTATTTTTATTAGCCAAAACTTCATTAAGATATTCACAAATATATGAATTCCTGCATTACCTATGCATTTTCCAAGCCAAACATTAAGAATCAAGGCTTGTAAAAACCTCTTCCTACTCCTAGAAGACCTTGGGAGTTCATTTCCATTGATGAGATGTACGTCCTTCCTTCTATCAATCATGGTAATGAATATTTGTTTGTATTTATTGATAGATTTTATATGATGGCCATATTGGCTATCTACAAGAAGAGCATCATAGTAGAACCCATTTTCAAGCTATTCTTTGAACAGGTGTGGCTGCATTTTAGGATCCTATAGGTCATTATATTATATCAAGATAACAGGTTCTTAAGAAAATTCTAGCTAATTCTCTGTCATTATTGGAAACCAATCTCACCAAGTCAACTGCCTTCCACCCCCACACTAATGGCTAGAGAGTGGTTCATCAACAAGATGATCATGCATGTATTACACATGTACAACTCTAAGAATCAAAGACATGGGATGAGAGCATCCCCTATGTTTAACACAAATAAAATATATCTCTCCATATTTCAACTGTCCACAACACCTTTTAGGTGGCCTGGGATTTCAACCATTTTTTACCCATTGATGCTGCAATGCCCCTTGCAACTACATAGGAAAAATCCATAGATATTCAATCCAATGTTGAAAAATATACCAATTTTATTGAATGCATCATCTTCGAGCAAGTTCATGATATATTGCATAAAGCTAATACTAAGTACAAATACTGTCATGATTACACCCGGGTTCCATAAAAGTTTCAGATGGGAGATAATGTTTGGTTGCATTTGCAAAAGGAACACCTTGCAAGGGCTCATTAGAAGCATTGGTCACTCTGGTATGGACCTTACACCATCAACAAGGTTGTGATTGATAACACTTTTGAGCTTAGTATCCCCCCATTCCTTGGCCTACACCCAATTATGTTCAATGTGGACCTCTTTTGACCATCCTTTCCACCATTTTTGGAAACATCAAAAATTGTAGAGACCCTCTTAGATTGGTTAAATGCCCTGTAAACCCCAGAGATGGAAAAGGCTTTTACATCATTCCTTGCTCATGTGGGGCTCCATACATTGGTGAAATTGGTTTCTTGATTAATCAAATTATTTGTGAACACATAACTGACATTAAGCATGGAAGGTCTTGTTCCTCTTCTTTAGAAGAACATATAGAAAAGACTAACCATCACATATGCATCGAAGAGGCTAAGGTCATTGCTAGGATTGACCATTTTCATCACCGTAAGTTAAGGGAGACTTTAGAAATTTAAAAAGATATTTCAATATTAATAGAGACAATGCTTGTAGTATTAGCAGGTGTTGGATCTCTACCCTATATTCCTATGTATCGATTAATTATTATTAATTAAAATTAATTAATAAATTTATTTAAGCACCATTATGTGATTCAATTTGTTCATCCTATTTTATTTTATTTAATAATATTGTTTAAATTAATTTTCATTTTAATAATTGTATTACTTACAAAATTTATAATCGGCACTATATACAAAGATAAATATAATAAATCACAAACCATTAAAATAATTAATTTTAATATTTATCAATCTTCGACCATAGACTAAGCACCTCTCGTTATACACACACACACACACACACACACACTAAAGTTCAAATATTTTTTTATTATAAAATATATAATAAAATGAAATTACTAAAATTAAAATTAAAATATAATAAAAATTAATTGATTATAATAAAAAATATTTTTCCTTCGTAGTCAAACTAGCTTTTATGTTCCAACTACGATTTAACCCTTCTCTACATCTATTTAAGTTTAATTCCTTGATCTTGTCTCTCATCTCAGCCTCTCATCTCGTCCTGAAGATGAACCAAACTAGTTGGTTCGAAACACGTCGAAAAAATCTTTCTCACGCGATTATCACTGAAATATTTCTCCGTAAAAATTATGGATCAGAGAAGCTAAAATTCAGATATAAAATTGTAGAGTAGCTGACACCAACAGAGCTCAAACCAGATTGCATTGAACAAGCCATAAATATTCAGATCCTGGACACATATATTAACAACACCTGCCAAGAGAGGTTCAAACTATATTAGATTGTCAAAGTAGGTGAGTTCGTGCACCAAGGAAAGTGGCTGACTTGGGACCAAGTTCAACTGAAGTTTCGTCACCTCATGTTGGAACTAAATGCAATGGATATCATTGATTCCAAAGAGTAGAGAACTGGTCTGGGTGGATGTTGGTGGCCATCCACCTATTCCACTACCTCAAAACATGATTTTCCTATTTTGGCAGTTTTAAGGTCTTAAAATTCTGAAGCCATTATGAGGTCTAAATAGAGTTTTTTAGGGAAATGAGAAAACATGACGTTTTAACTCATGTTTACAGTTGAAGTTTGTCCTCCTCTAATATAAATTTCTAATGGGCTATTGTGCGCACCAAATGGAGATCATATGCCAAAGCTACAACCTCGGGAAGTTGACATTCTAACTTACCCCATTTGGGCCCATAAGCTTTTGGCGCTTCATCTCCTAGGCTTAGGGATTTGATTTTTAGGGTTTTTCGTTGTTTATTCATGATAAAAATTACTTTTATGCTCACTGTAACATAGTTGATGAAGACAAGTAGACATAACATCTCTTCTTAGAGGTAAACTACCAACGTTTGGGTAAGCTCCATGACATAGTTTCAACATTTGCTCTTTATTAATTGAAGTTCATTTTCAATGTATCTTTGTGTTTTTTTTAAATCTATATTTGATTCCATTATTTCATAAATATGGATTATTTATGAAACATCATAAATTTTTTTTTGACCTATACTGTAATAGTGAAAATGTTAAGTCATTGATATATATTTCTTTATCACCATTATTTAGCGTATGTGTTTTGTTACCCTTTGCAAAGGATATATCATTCTTGGAATGAAAGGAAAATTGTTTTACATATTGAGCCACATTAATATCATTATCTTGAAGGTGACTCTCAATACTTGGGATGTGGTAATTTCCTAGAAATATAGGTTCAATTTTCCTAGAAGACTAGGCTTGATCAATCTAAAATTCAAACATCCACACTGACCATTTTCACTAGTAAAGTGTTTTGTTTATGATTATAAGCTATATTTTCGAAGAAATGTGATACCACATGCCCATACTCAAGACATTGTTTAAAAAAAAATTAAAAAAAAATTAAAAAAATTAAAAAAAATTGTAATCTAATAATTATGCCCAAACTTTATCCCATACTCCAACATTATTTTATTAATAACTTCTTCACATAAGTGAGCATATATACTTAGGTGTTCGAAACAAAATGGATAATTATGAAGAACTGTGAAAAAATAGTACCCACATGGAGCTGAATCAAAGATTCCAAGTAAGAATTAAAATACAGATGGAAAATCTTCACAAAAGACCAAAATTTTCCAAGAATGTAATTCCTCAATGTTGAATTCTTAGTTCAACTGAGAGGGGGGGGGGGTGGATCAGTTCAATACATACATGAGATTTTTAAATTTTCATCAGCTTATTTACAACTTACTTCTGTATTCAACCTTATTATGTGAACAGTCTTAATGTGTTGCAGCAAGTATTTAATTAATGTGACATTAAACCTATTATGAGAGCAATAAACATTAAGCAGATTTGATAAATCATCTCAGCACACAGGTAACACAGATAGAGACAGCAGATATAAGTGGAAACCCATAAAGGGAGAAAACCACATCTTATTATTTTTTTTATGCAAAGGCAAGCTCCAACTCCCTCTCACCATTGTTTTTCTGTAGGCACCAACCTACAGGAGGCTCCAACCTCGATTCTGCAAGCTACAACTTGCAAGGAAGTTCCAACTCCCTTCAATTTTATGCAGGCACCAACCTACAGGAGGCTCCAACCTCAGTAAGCTACAACTGACAGCTATCAAGCTTCAAATTGATAGGGAAGCTCCAACTTCCTCAATTTATCACAAGAAGTGTTTGCTGATTTACCTCGGATATTAGCTTTGTTCTATAGCATTTCTTTCTGCTCCTCTCTTCCTTATCTTCTCTACCTCAATATTCTATATTTTTCATTCTCTATTCTTAATCTCTCTCCTCTTATTCATATCAATTTGATATTATATGTAGAGTTCATTACATGATTGTTTGTATTTCACAAGGAATTTGGAGTGAACAACCATGACTCTTTGACTTCTGTCTTCTCATTCCTTTGTCCAACTCATTTAAAAATTATAAAAATCTGTACAAATTTACATGTTACAGTGGGATTTTTCTTTTCCTTAGGATACTTTCCTTTGCATCACACACAATATAACAAAAATATTTACATTTTCAGTTACACGTTTCAATACCACTCAGCTCCTTTTCTGAACTTTGGCTTTACTGGATTTGTCTTTTCTATTGCTGTTGAGCGATTGTTCTGTATACTTTCGTTTACTGCAATTGTGTGCACCTGTGCATGTATACTTGTTAAACCTGAAACTTATTTTTACCTCTGTTAGACCTATATTTCCTCTCTCTCTGTGCATATAAAATGCATTCAGCAAATTTGTACTCAATACAACTGTTGATATGGGAAATTTCAATACTCTGTTTACTCCTTGAAGAATCTATGGCTTAAACCATAGTTGAATCAACTATGACCAATATATTTAGCATTGGTTAAATGACCAGGTTTCCATACATCATATATATGGTGACTTTTTCCTTAACTCTCCCTGTATTAAAAAGGTTGACCTTGCATTCTAACCTTCAACACTTCTTTTAGTCCGCACTCTGGTTACAATTTCTGAGCTCGACCATGGCAAATATTACTAACTTAACTCGATCTAAACTTCATATCTTAATCTATGGCTTGGGATCTTATATTCAACTCTGTATGGTTTAAAAAAATAAACCTCAATGCTCCAGGCATACGCGGAGGCAACCTTTGAGTAGACCCACTTTATTAAATTAAATCTCAAAATTACATTGGATTCACGGAGCTTAATTAAATTGACTTTCGCTCTCCATTTTGTTCACCTTGCAACTTCATTCATACAAATAACCCGACATCCATAAAGATTTACCACGCAATATATATGATTAACCTTTGCCAATGTAACCAAATTACACATACCTCGGTTAATTCCACAACCTTTGTTTTACAGTCCCAAACATCATAATTTGAGTTGGGGCCCAGCGCCAACGACCTTCCACATCTGACGGCTGATGACACGACACATCACTTTGGTTGATCCAATGGATATCGCTCGGTGGAGATGTTCGAACGATAACATGTGATGGCGTGCAATGGAGGCAGTTTTCCTCGAGCCCTTGGAGCCACGTGTCAGCCAACCTGTGGAATCGCTCTGAAATCTGAATCACTTCTTATTCCGCAAGGGCGGTGCAATCAAACCCATCGGGTTTTCTCCAAACCACGTTCACTATTCATCCTTCATGGTTCCGCTCTCATGGTTCCGGTTATACTCCTCAATACACCATTTCAACTTAACTCTGCCCACTTGTATTTCTTCTGCACCTCTGTTCTACAACCTCCATCTTCGACTGAAACCCTTCCTCTGTATTGTCTCGATTCTTGAGAATATATCGTCACTATTCCTCAGTCATTCTATCTAGTCACTCATACAACTCAAGGTCTAGCACACAGTTTAACCCCTTGAACCACGATCCCTCTAAATGGTTCTACAAGTATGGCTAAGCATAACAAATGATTCTCAGTAACATCAATTTATTCCAATTACACAGAGCTCACATGGTTCATAATTTCCACATAGTGAATCTATGTTCCACTGATATTTCAACGGCCTATCTACACATAACTCCATCACCGAGGTTCGTACTGGTCACAAGGATTCATCAGGAATATATTCACACATGGTTAAATCGACAAGGCACAAATATACTCGATTTACACAATCAATTGACCCTTCTCCTCTATTTTACTGTCCTATGCAGCCTATGCAGTTCTCTAAGCAGGTCTGTGCTCCTTGATGCTGTTCCTTACCTCTTTTTTTGCCTCCTCTGCTCCTTGAATGATGTTTCAGGTGTTCCTCCTTTGTCATCTCCTTTTCCATCAATGACAACATTTCCAACAGTCTCCCCCTTTGGCATTGATGGCAATATACTTCTTCTGTTTTCTTTTTAGGACCCTTCCTTCTGTTGCTAGCTCTTCCTCCCCCTTTGAAATGAATGGCAAGGGGTTTCACATTTCTTAGTGTAGACTTAATCCTTTGATCCTGTGTTTTTATCCTTTTTCAACATTTCGTACATTTCCTCTCTCTGAGATCTTCTGACTTTGTACCCTACTACTCCACACTGTGGATTAAATCTAAAATACTGACCCTTTAGCCTTTTCATTGACTCCTTTATGTTGGATGTATTCTTTCCATAATCCTTTGATCCTGAGGACCTGTTTCATGCTTCCCTTGTTGGCTGATCTCCCCCTGGAATGATATTTTCGTTTCTATTCTCCCCCTGAAACTGTGCTTTCTCTTTATATCAGAGAGTAGCATCTACAGATACTACCCCTATTTTATCTGTCAAATATTCAAATGGTTCTCTAGCAAGAGGTTTGGTAAATATATCAGTTGTATGTTCTTTTGTCGGTACATATTCCAGCTTAACTATCTTCTAAGCCACTTGTTCTCAGAGAAAATGATACTTAATTGGGATATGTTTGGTTTTTGAGTGAAGTATAGGATTTTTAGATATACTTATAGCACTTGTATTATCACATTTTATTGAGATAGGTTCATCAGTGCTCACCTTCATGTCTTGGAGGGTTTGCGTCATCCATATGACTTGTGTACAACATGCTGTTGCTGCTATATATTCCGCTTCTGCTGTAGAGAGAGAGATAGATGTTTTTTTCTTGCTTAACCATGCCACCAGAATTTCTCCTAAATAGAATGCACCTCCACTTGTATTTTTCTTGTCATCCACACAGCTGGCCCAATCTGCATCTGTGTATGCTGTCAAAGTGAAGTTTTATCCTTTAGGATACCAAAGCCCATATAGTGTTGTTCCTTGTAGATATCTGAATATTCTTTTTACTGCAAGAAGGTGATTTTGTTTAGGTGCTGCTTGATATCTCGCCACTAGTCCTATTGCTAGCATGATGTATGGTCTTGATGCTGTCAGATACAGCAGACTTCCTATCATGGATCTGTAGATTTTTTGATCTATATCAGCAGATCCATCATGAGCACACAACTTACATCCCATGATCATGGGAGTTGACACAGGTTTGCAGTCCTCCATTTTGAACTTTTTCAACATTTATTTTAAGTATTTTTCTTGTGAGATGAATGTACCTATGTTCTTTTGAGGAATTTGAAGTCTTAAGTAGAAACTGAGCTCTCCAATCATAGACATCTAAAACTCTGTTTTCATCTCATCAGCAAATCCTTTCGCTAGTTCTTCTCCATTGCTTCCAAACATAATGTCATCAACATATACTACAACAATCAGGAGTTCATTTTCATGGGCTTTTATGTACAGATTGTTGTCTACTCCACCTCTCTTAAAGCCTTTTCTTTGCAAATATTTATCCAGTCTTGAGTACCAAGCATGAGGAGCCTGTTTTAGTCCATATAGAGCCTTCTTCAGTCTGCACACATAGTCTTCTTTTTCTGTTTACGAGAAACCTTCCAGTTGTTCCATGTAGACTTATTCTTCTAGATCTCCATTCAGAAATGTAGATTTCACATCCATTCGGTATACCTTGAAGTCTTGGTAGCATGCAAAGGCCAGAAAAATTCTGATGGCTTCCATTCTGGCTATAGGAGCAAATGTTTCATCATAATCATGTCCTTCAATTTGTGAATATCCTTTGCAAACTAGTCTGGATTTATTCCTGATTACCTGTCCTTGCTCATTCATTTTATTCTTGAATACCCATTTTGAGCCAATGATATTTTTCTCAATTGGTTTAGGAACTAGTTCCCAGGTATTTTTCTTCTCAATTTGGTCCAATTCTTCATTCATTGCCTTTATCCAATACTTGTCCTTGCTGGCTTCTTCAAATCTCTTTGGCTCTATCTATGATAACATGGCTATGTATACCTCTTCTGTTTGTTCTGTTAGCTGCTTTCTTGTCTAGACCCCTGCTTTCTTGTCTCCTATGATATGATCTTTAGGATGATTCTTATGAGTGTATCTTGAGGGGGCTTTCGAGCTCAGCTCTACGTCTTCTGTTGTCTTGCTTGTTTCATCATCATTCTGGTTTTATTCTTCATGGTTGTCTGATGGACTACATCAGTCTGTATCTCTTGTATTGTTTAGAAGTTCTTCATCAAATCTGACATCAATACTTTCAACTATTTTTCGAAGAGTCTTGTTGTAGCACCTGTACCCTTTACTTTTGGAGTCATATCCTAGAAAAATCCCTTCATCTTCTCTTGCATCAAATTTCCCAAGATTTTCATCATTATTCTTTATATAACACTTGCTTCCAAAAATTCTAAAATGTTTGATTGAAGTTGGCTTTCCATGCCATAGTTCATAGGGAGTCTTGTCACTACTTGGCCTTAAGTGAGCTTTATTAAGGATATGCACCGTTGTATGTACTGCTTCTGCCAGAAGGTTTGAGGAATATTACTCTCTTGCATCATGGCTCTAGCAATTTGTTGAATAGATCTGTTTTGTCTCTCTGCTACTCCATTCTGCTGAGGTGTCCCTGCAATAGTAAATTTTTGTTTTATGCCGTATTCATTGCACAGATCTGCAAAGTCATAATCTGTGAATTCACCTCCTCTGTCTGATCTGATGCATTTTACCTTGCATCCTGTCTGATTTTCTACTAAAGCTTTGAATATTTTGAATTTTTCCAGAGCTTCCGATTTATTCTTGAGAAATGCAACCCATTTCATTCTGGAGAAATCATCTATTATCAGCATGAAGTAGGATTCTCCACTTGGTGTTTTAGTTCTTGCAGGTCCGCATAGGTCCATGTGCACAAGTTGTAGTGGTCTTCTTGTTGATAACTCATCTTTGGCCTTAAAGGATGTGCGAGTCTGTTTGCCTAATTGACATGATTTGCATATGGTATTGGAAGGCCTCTTTATTTCTGGCATGTCTCTGACAGCATTCTTCTTACTTAGTCTGATAATGTGATCGAAGTTGAGATGTCCCAATCTTTTATGCCATAACCATAACTCCTCAAGTTCGCTAAGATAACATGCTTCATCTTCCTCTTTCACAATGTAAACATTACTCTCTGTTCGAACACCTTTGAGTAGAGTCTTACCTGTGGTGCTTGATCTAACTTCACAATCTTGTGCTCTAAAAAGAACTTCGCAGCCTTTATCACACATTTGACTGACACTCAGCAAATTTTCTTTCAGCCCATCTACAAATAGTACATCTTGGGCCTTACCTCTGCCATTATCTAAGCTGACTGAGCCCTTTCCCTTGATTTTTCCTGATTTATCATTACCAAAAGTAACATTACCAGTTTTCTTTTCATCAAAAGTTATAAATTTTCTCCTGTCTCTAGTCATATGTTTTGAGCAGCCACTTTCCAGATACCACTGGCTTTTCAGGTCTTGAGTAGTTAGAGCCAAGTCACATTTATTCACCTTATTTATCCACTTGAGGCATCCTTTTGTTTGGTATATTTTGAGAGATGATGAATCACATCCTTTCATAGCACATTTGGAAGACATATGTCCAACTTTATTGCATACACAACATTTGATCATAATTTTTGTAGAGTTGTGAGTATGAACAAAATTTCTTTGATTCATAAACCTCCTTGAGGTGTTGAACATCAATCTTTGTCCATAATTTCTACATTCAATAATTTTATGGCCAAATTCCTTACAATAAAAACAGTAACCATAGAAATTATTTGCATACCTGATGTAAGGTTGTCTTCTCCACTTGGCTGCTTGAGACAGTCTCTTCACTATTTGTATCTTTTGCTGGTTTGAATTACTCCTCCTTGCATGGCAGTATGAATCAATGTGTCCCATCTTGTGGCAGACATAACAGGTGGCATTCTTTATAGAAGGGAAGAATCTCCTTTGATGGCTTCCAAATTTGACATACTCAGGGGCATATGATATTTTTTCAGTTGTCTTAATATTTAGTGCATTCTTTGTTACTGGAGGTTTCTTCTGATCTCTGTCTTCCTCATTACATGTTTCTTATTTTGTAGGAATTATTTGAGCTTCTTCATCATCCTTCTTTTATTTTAAAAAAATAATCTCTCTGTTTTCCTTTTCTTTTCTTTTACTTGATTCTCCTTCATAGCCTATTCCAGTTTTTATCATAGGAGATCTTTGAGCAACCAGAATTTAATTCAACTTACTAGAGCTTGTTGTTTGAGAAGAATTTATAACCACTTTCCTTTGAGCATTTTCTAATTTCTTCCTTAGACATACTACTTCTTCTTCCAACTTCTCTTGTTCTTGAGTTTTCTCCTTGATTTGCTTAAGTAACATGTCCTCTATCTTCTTGGCTTCTTCAAGCTCTATATTTAGCTGCATAAGGACTTCTGAATTTTTTTCTTCTCGTACATACTTGAGGAGAATGTCCTTTTATTTTCTGCATTTCAGCTTGAGTCTATCAATCTCTTCCAGAGCACTTCTTAGCTCCCCCTCAAGGTCGACTTCACCTTCTTCTTATTCATATTCTAGCAGGAGACCTTCAAGTTCTTCTATGGTTATCAATAAGAATTTAGAGGTTCCTTCTTCACTTGAAGGTTCATCTGAGTCTTCAGATGCACTATTGTCTTTTTGAGCATAGAAGGATTTTCTGCTGAACTTCTTTCCTTTCTACCAGTTTTTTGATGCATTTTTCTCTGTTTCTTGAGCCCAATTCCTTACTTTCTTGTGAAGACACTTAGCAGCATAGTGTCCCACTCTTCCACAGTTAAAGCATTTGAAGGGAAGTTTACCTTTGTATTTACCTGAGCCTCTATCCAATTTCTTGACAAAATTTTCCTCTTCTTCATCCGAGCAAGAGCATATATCTTCCACTTCTTCTTTCTTCTTTTCTGTTTTAAAGTATTGATGTGAGATTTGATGAAGAAATTCCAAACAATACAAGAGATACAAATTGCTGCAATCCATCATAAAACCATGAAGAAGAAAACCAGAATGATGATGAAACAAGCAAGACAACAGAAGATGCAGAGCTGAGCTCGAAAGCCCCCTCAAGATACACTCAGAAGAATCATCCTGAAGATCAGAACATAGGAGACAAGAAAGCAGGGGTCCAAACAGGAAGGCAGCTAACAAAAAAAATAGAAGAGGTATACATAGCCATGTTATCACAGATAAAGCCAAAGAGATTTGAAGAAGCCAGCAAGGAAAAGTATTGGGTAAAGTCAATGAATGAATAATTGGACCAAATTAAGAAGAACAATACCTGGGAACTAGTTCCTAGACCAATTCAGAAAAATATCATTGGCTCAAAATGGGTATTCAAGAATAAAATGAGTGAGTAAGGACAGGTAATCAGGAATAAAGCCAGACTAGTTTGCAAAGGATATTCACAAATTGAAGGACTTGATTATGATGAAACATTTTCTCCTGTAGCTAGAATGGAATCCATCAGAATGTTTCTGGCCTTTGCATGCTACCAAGACTTCAAGGTATACCAAATGGATGTGAAATCTGCATTTCTGAATGGAGATCTAGAAGAAGAATTCTACATGGAACAACCAGAGGGTTTCTCTTTAATAGACAAAGAAGACTATGTGTGCAAACTGAAGAAGGCTCTATATGGACTAAAACAGGCTCCTCGTGCTTGGTACTCAAGACTGGATAAATATTTTCAAAAACAATGCTTTAAGAGAGGTGGAGTAGACAACAATATGTACATAAAAGCCCATGAAAATGAACTCCTGATTGTTGTAGTATATGTTGATGACATTATGTTTGGAATCAATGGATAAGAACTAGCAAAATGAATTGCTGATGAGATGAAAATAGAGTTTGAGATGTCTATGATTGGAGAGCTCAGTTTCTACTTAGGATTTCAAATTCAGCAAAAGAACACAGGTAATTCATCTCATAAGAAAATACTTAAAAGAAATTTTGAAAAAGTTCAAAATGGAGGACTGCAAACCTGTGTCGAATCCCATGGTCACGGGATGTAACATCATAATTCATGTCATTGCAGAACAAAGAAATGTTGAAAAAGTTAAAAATGGAGGACTGCAAACTTGTGTCAACTCCCATGATCACGGGATGTAACATCATAATTCATCTCATTGCAGAACAAATAACATCATAATTCATCTTGTTGCAGAACAAACATTAAATCATGAATTTATCTTTGAATCGGTTGTAGGGAAAAATTGCAAGCCCTCCATAAATGGATCATACGGAAAATATTGCTTTGCTTGAAGTATGAGTTGTGATTTACTCTTTTATTGATTTTCATTGGGGATTTTCACGAATACATATTGTTGTAAGGTATTTAGGGATGTGTGCTTGAGTTATTGAGTTATTTCGGACAAGGTGAGCGAAGTTGTCGAGGTGGAATGATATTACAACATTTGTAATGTTGGAAGTGATATTTTGGGTTTTCAATGAGGTTTTGTTATATTTTATGATAAAGTCGAGTTATGTACACAACAGGTTAGGATGAGATATGGTTGTAGATTTCATGATTTTATATTTTTGGTGCTCTTTCAAGTATGTATAGCAGGTGTAACTTTATCATACTTTTTATTTTTAACAATACTTGAGTCTATAGACAATGCCTTATCAGAACATTTAGTTAATTTTCTTCTTCAAGTGTTTATCAATATGCAATGGAAATAAACATAACCATAAACATCAACTCCTCATACAAGTACACCCATACATACTCGGGAGGGGCAACTTCCTTAATAAATGAGTCCGCCCAATATCAATGTTTTTATAAATCAAAATACATCAATTACAACTATGTAGCTTCAATTACCAAGGCTGCATACTTTCTCTTTAAAATTTACAAGTTTACAAAATTCTACCCAGTGTCGTGCAGGGGTTGACCCTGCTGCACGATGCCTGGTCATGATCGTGCACAGGTTGACCCTAATCCACACACCAGAGTCATTGTTCTGCATGAGATAACATGTTGTGCGTTCATCTCGCTCGATGATCTCTTGTTGCATGACTAGCTTTCAGTCAGGCTGACCTCAGTGCACTTCCCTGCACATGCTCTATAATACCTCAAGCCACCAAAACTTACAAACTTCGTGCTCTCCCTTTCTTTTCCATAGTCGGGTATACACAATGCTGACACTACAGGTCAATACACACTATAGAACATTATTAGGTTTGGCCTGACTCACGCGATGCTGCTGCAGTCGTGGGAAATGTTGAGATTTAACAAGATGATGATCCTAGTGAAAATTAAGTACCTACACTAGGTGGGGCCGGTAGGCTACTTTTAGGTGTATGTCTATTTTTAGAATAGTGAGAAAATTATACTTATAGCGGGAGTCTATTTGTAGATGGTTGAGAAAATTCTATTTATGGATGGAGTTCTATTTTTGGAATGCATGTGCGAATTCTGTTCGTAGATCACGTGTCTAAAAATAGAATGCATGTCTATTATTATTATCTCTTAATAATAATTAGACAATAAATAATAATCTATTCTCTTGAAGCACTTGATTTCAATTAACTGATGTGGCAAACCAGTTGACTGAAGGAATTTCGAGTTCCAAGGTTGGTTGGTGGGATATGCAAGTGAACTTCATTGTAATTGAGTGATACAAAGTTGTAACAGAGTTGGATGTGTATTTTTGCGAGTTGTAAAGTAGTTTAACTCAGTTAAGTGAGTTAAAATCAGTTGTGCTAATTATAGCTAGTTGTAACTAAAGATACACTAGTGAGACATTAGTAAATTAAATATTAAATTAATTCACATGGAGTGTTCTCACATGCAATTGAATATTTACCACTGTTAACTACATGCATGTCAGATCCAGTGGATACCCAGTTGAGAGATAGGTGAAAGGGATAGTTTGACTATCAGTTGTGACATTAGTGGGTGCACACTTGCAACCAAACAAACATTGGAGATGCCAATGAGGATTGCGCAATCAAGGCAAGGCAAGATCAAATTCATTTAGGGATTGTGATCAAAATGGATTATGCAGTGGAGGGAGGCTATCAGGAGGTAGTAAATTGGTGCATGTATATGCCAATTTTTGTATGACAGTGTGAGACGATTGTATATTGTAGTGAAAGCTCTTGGATTAGAGTTTTGTATGAGATATTTTCATGATCCATGACATATACATAATATAGGACAATGGGGTTTTTAGCTTTATGCTTTCCCGGTAAAAAAATCTATGTTATGTGTGACTGATCTTTCTTCATGTGTTTGCAATTGGCGAATAAATTTCCTCAAATATTTAAGTAGAAGGATTATATATTTAAGAGTGGCATATAATTTTTAGATAAAGAGAATCTAGGCAACACATAATTGTATTAAAATTTCTACATGGTATCGGAGCAATGAAGATTGCAATATTGAAGCAGTAGCTGAGTCTTTTGGTGGAAACAATTCGAATTTGCTTCAATAATTTCTTGGTTCGACAGTTTAGTAAAAATCAAAATGGATTTCAATGGTTTTAGGTTAGAGTATGCACTCGAGGGAAGATCGAACTACATTTCATGAAAAGATAGGATGGAGCGGTGCTTGAAGATAATGGTTTGAAGGAATTCATTGATAGTGATGTTCCTAAATCCACTTCAACGGATGTTGCATTACTTGACGCCTAGCAAAAGAAAGTAGCGAAGATGAGAAGGATTCTATTGGAAGGTGTGTGAGACCATATTGTCTCAAGCCTTCATGGGAAAGCCGCCCCATTTTCAATGTGGAAGGCTTTGACAGATATTTTGCAAAGCATCAACGACCATAGGAAATTGGCACTGAAGAATAAACTCAGAAAGATCAAGATGGAGGAGGGCAACAATATTCCTAAGTATCTCACAAAGTTTTTCCAATGTCGAGATGAACTGGGGAGCATGGGAATCACGTTTTCTGATGATGGTTTGGTGAGTTTGTCTCTCTTCGTACTTCCTAAAAATTGGCATAGTTATTAAGACTCTGTCAATGGACGGAAAAAAATGTCAAATTGGGAACAACTGTGGTCAGATCTAGGGCAGGAGGACTTCAAGCAGGACACCAGAGATGGATCTTCATCAAAAAATTATGATGAAGAGGATTGTGTTTTGGCTGCCAAGGCAAGGAAAGGGAAGGGGAAGAAATCCCATTCAAAATCCAAGTCTAAAGAAAAGAAGTTAGATTTTTCCAAGGTGAAGTGTTTTCACTGTCACAAACGTGGGCATCTTGCCACTAACTTCCCATAGAAAAAGAAGAACAAGAAGGTTATTGAAGGTGTAGCTAGTAAGACCTTTGCCTCGCAATTTTAACTTTATTTCTCTTTGATCGCATTCTTGGTTTCAAGCATAATGGGATCGATGTGGTATCTTGATAGTGGTGCTTCCTTCCACATGATAGGAGATAAGGAGATTTTCAGTGACCTGGAGGAGAAAGATCTCTAGATGCATATAGAGATGGGTTACGATAGACGATATAGTGTGACCGACATTGGTACAATC
Organism: Pinus albicaulis; assembly: GCA_034641835.2. Taxonomy (NCBI): domain Eukaryota; kingdom Viridiplantae; phylum Streptophyta; class Pinopsida; order Pinales; family Pinaceae; genus Pinus; species Pinus albicaulis. Next base: position 1,036,931,135 of record CM076574.1, on the reverse strand, counting down.
ACCTTTGAAAGGGATTGAGGTAAACCATTTCTATTGAAAGATGTTATGCATGTTCCAGGGCTGAAGAAAAACTTGGTATTAGTCATGATGTTGGAGGTTAGAGGTTATGACGTTGTTTTCAGTGATGTAAAATATTTCCTGAGGCATAAAACAATGGGTCAAACCAAGAGGATAGGGATCCAAGTCAATAATTTCTAAAATTTTGAGGTAGATGGCTACGGTGCAATGGTGGGCAAAGAAGAAGAAGTGGTCAGCCGAGATGAGGGCGAATTATGGCACAAGTGATTGGGCCATCTTCACCATGGTGCCCTAAAAATTTTGTAGAATATTTCTACTGGACGTCCCAAGGGTACACTTGCGTAGTTAGATTAGTGCAAGGGATGTAATATGGGTAAGTATGTAAATACAACCTTTCATGAAAAGGAGAATCGTGTTTCGGTGATCTTGGAGAGAGTTCACATAGACGTGTGTGGACCATTCTTGGTTGTCTCAACAGAAAAACACATGTATTATGTTATTTTTGTTGATGACTTTTCTCATAAATTCTTGACCTTCTTCATGAAAAATAAGGATCAAACATTCTCAAATTTTTGTGAGTTTAAGGCATTTGTTGAGAAAGAGTCGAGGAAGAAAGTGAAGGCTCTGTAGAGCGATAATGGTGGAGAATACATCTCGAACAAATTCAAATACTTCTGTAGAAAAGAAGTAATTCGAAGAGAACTCATAGTGCCTCATAACCCACAACAAAATGGGGTCACAAAGAGGAAGAATAGAACAATCGTGGGTGTTGCATGAGCTATGTTGCGTGATCAGGGCCTACCAATGCACTTGTGGGAGGAAGCATGCAACATTGTAGTTTATGTGCAAAACCATTATCCTCATAAAGTACTTGGCATGAGTACACCTGAAGAAGCTTTTACTGGTAAGAAACCGAATGTTTCTCACTTTAAGATTTTCATCTCATCTGTTTATGTGCATGTGACCAAGAACACCAGGAAGAAGTTAGAGCTGACTATTAAAGTTGAGATATTTTTGGGTACACAGAAGCACCCCATAATTATCATGTGTACTTGCCAAACAGTCGGATGACTGTGGTGTGACCGGATATAAAATTCAATGAGGAGAAATCCATGAAGTTGTAGCTTGAAAGGGAGCTAGACTTACATGCAGAGGAGGGACTTTTGGTTCCGAAAGATGAGTCTCTAGATGTGGATCAGCCATAGGAAGGAGGTTCATGGAGTGGAGGAGACCACTCACGCAGAGCCAAACATCAGAACTGGTAGAAGGTGTACCACAGAAGATGAGAGGCTGAAGCTTGATGCACCATAGAATGTAGGAGTCCCTACTTCATAACGTAGATATGGACAGTCTCCTAATCGATTCACTAGATACATGGCTCTCATGAGAAAATGTATTGTGGCTGGGCCATATTGCTTTCAAGAAGCAGTGCAAGAGCCCACATGGGTAGATGCAATGGTGGAGGAGTATGACTCCATTGTCAGAAATAGTGCTTGGGAAATTGTTCCAAGGTCGGTTGATAAATCAGTGGTAGGTTCAATATGGATCTACAAGGTAAAGCAAGTTGCTGATGGGAGCGTTGAGAAATACAAGGCCAGATTAGTGGCTCAGGGCTTCTCACAGACTGTGGGGATTGATTATGAAGAAACCTTTGCACTTGTCGCATGGTATTCTTCCATAAGGACCATCCTTGCTCTCTCAGCACAGATGGGCTGGCACATTCATCATATGGATGTGAAGACTATGTTCCTTAATGGGATCATTGAGGAATAAGTGTACCTTTAGTAGCCTGAAGGATTTGAGATCTTCAACAGTGAGTCGCATGTGTGCAAACTCAAAAGAGCGTTGTATGGGCTGAAGAAAGCACCCTATGCTTGGTACACTCATATCGACAACTATTTCACTAGACTTGGCTTCACCAAGAGTGAGGCAGATGCAAACATACACCAAATTGAGGTGGAGGGTAGGCTTTTAATCATTGTTCTTTATGTTGATAATTTAATACTGACTGGTGATGAGAAGCGGATGCACTCATGCAAGGAGGACCTTGCAAAGGAGTTTGAGATGAAGGATATGGGTCTCCTTCACTATTTCCTTGCATTGGAAATATGGCAGCGAGAAGGTGAAATTTCTACATCTCAAGGAAAGTATGCAAGGGAGATAATGGGTGTGTTTCAAATGGAGGGCTGCAAAGCCATGGATAATCCTCTTCCAGGAAACTGGAGGAAAGAGAACGCTACATCTAGAGAGGTAGTGGATGCTACTATCTATCGATAGTTGGTGGGTTCGCTCATGTATTTAGTAAATAAAAGACCAGACGTATGCTATACGGTGAACCAGCTTAGTCAAGAGTTGGTTAAGCCTACCAAGCTCTTTTGGCAGGCGGGCAAGCATGTCCTAAGATATCTTAGGGGCACATCTGAATATAGCTTATGGTATAGATAGACAGATGAGGTGAAGTTGCATGGCTTCACGGATGGAGATTAGGCAGGAAACCCAGCGGACAGAAAGAGCACACAAAGAAGGGTCTTCAGTATTGGATCTACAATTGTTTCTTGGTACAACGAGTAACAGAGATTCGTGGCACTTAGTTCAATGGAAGTGAAATACATGGTAGCAAGTCAAGATGCATGTGAGGCTATCTAGATGAGGAAGATCCTGGTCAATTTTTTTGGTTCTAATTTAGATCCTACAGTGATTCATTGTGATAATCAGAGTTGCATTAAACTCTCGATTAATCCTATTTTTCATGATAGCTATAAGAATATAGATATCTGGTATCATCATATCAAAGATTGTGTGCAGTGGAAGATCATGTTGCTTCATTACATTCCTACGGAAGATCAGGATGTAGATATTCTGACGAAGGTGCTCACCAGGAGAAAATTCGAATACCATAGAGACAAGATCAGGGTGAAGGATAATCCCTTTATTGTTGAGAGGGAGTGTTGAGATTCAACAAGATGATGATCATAGTGAAAATTAAGCACCTACAATAGGTGGGGCCCGCATGCTATTTTTAGGTGTATGTCCTTTTTCGGAATGGTGAGAAAATTCTATTTATAGTGGGAGTCTATTTATATATGGTTGAGAAAATTATATTTATGGATGGAGTTATATTTTTGGAATGCATGTGCGAAGTCTGTCTGTAGATATCATGTCTAAAAATAGAATGCATGTCGATTTTTATTATCTCTTAATAATAATTAGACAATAAATAATAATCTCTTCTCTTGAAGAACTTGATTTTAGTTAAATGATGTGGCAAACCATTTGACTGAAGGAATTTCGAGTTCTAAGGTTGGTTGGTGGGACATGCAAGTGGACTTCATTGTAACTGAGTGATACAAAGTTGTAACAGAGTTGGATGTGTAGTTATGTGAGTTGTAAAGTAGTTTAACTCAGTTGAGCTAATTGTAACAAGTTGTAACTAAAGATACACTGGTGAGAGATCAGTAAATTAAATATTAAATTAATTGACATGGAGTGATCTCACATGCAACTGAAGATTTACCATTGTTAACTACATGCATGTCAGATCCAGTGGAGACCCAGTTGAGAGATAGGTGAAAGGGACAGTTTGAGTATCAGTTGTGACATTAGTGGGTGCACACTTGCAACCAAACACACATTGGAGATGCCAATGAGGATTGCGCAGTCAAGGCAAGGAAAGATAGAATTCATTCAGGGATTGTGATTAGTAGGGATTGCGCAGTGGAGGTAGGTTGTGAGGAGGCAATAAATTGGTGCACGTATATGCCAATTTTTGTATGACAGTGTGAGTCGATTTTATATTGTATTGAGAGCTCTTGGATTAGCGTTTTGAATGAGATTGTTTCATCATCCATGATATATACATAATATATGATAGTGGGGGTTTTAGCTTTATGCTTTCTCGGTAAAAACATATGTGTTATGTGTGATTGATCTTTCTTCATGTGTTTGCAATTGGCATTAAATATACACAAAGATTTAAGTAGAAGCATTCTGTATTTAACAGTGGAATATAATTTTTAGATCAGGATAATTCAGGGAATACATGTTTGTATTAAAATTTATACAGGAAACTACACTAATTATGTGGTGACCTGACTAACCTGAAACACAGATACCTAGTTTTCTGGTTTGGCAAACTTCAGCCCTACGCTTCCACCCTGTCTGCCCACTGCCTTGCCTATGTTCGTTTGCCTTTGCTTTAAAGCTTCATGAACAATGATTTTCTTGAATGATTGATCATTGATTATTTTTATGAATTCTCCACCATTGTATATGTATATGTCTATCTGTGGTCCTGTCTAGCCAAGGGTCTTGAATCTACACAAGTTGGCCCACTCCAATATATGTCAACTTGTCCACCATATGTGCATTGACCTGCCTCTGTTATATTTTATGTTGATAGGATATATGCCCATCGCATAAGTGTTGACCCGTTGGTTGGTATCTTAGGTTGCTCGAGTCACTTGGGTTAGCTCGGCCGCCCGTGCCTGACACGCCAAACTCACCTAACTACCAACTCCGCTGATGCACCCATTCACCAAACGTACTTTCGATCATATGAATTTTCCCAATTCCCATGACACACTTAAGGGGTGGGCACTCGCCTACATGGCACAGCCATCGCACATGTTCCTAACTTGGTTAGTATGGGTGCTTGTTGCACATGGGAACACCCACTACAACTCGATCGAACATCGTCAAGTGTTGCCCCGTGTTGTCGCACATGCCCAAGTTAGTCAATATGAGAACCTATCTCACATGAACGTGCCCACTATAACTCAATTGTGCATCTCCACAACTCAGGGTCTTGGCATCCTCCACCACTCTAAAATTGTTATCATCCCTGACAACATCATCATATCATCGCAAAGTATCGTTGGCTCCAACATACCCATGTTCATGCCACCAAATCTATTATATTTCTCCAAATGTATAAAATATCATGTCAACATCCAAATGTATCCATCCTGACCTACTATATGCTCCAAATCACTCTATAACTCTGCAAGAAAATCATTTTTTGGATCCCCCTGTGATTGTGACTATTTGGGTAGCTAATCCAATTGTAACATCTCCTCCACAAGAACACATGCTCCCTACACCATCATGAATGTCAAAGCATCCGATTTTCAAGTGTCCATCTCCCTCTACAACCTGCCCATAAGGTTAAGAGGACTCACTTCCATGAGCATAAGACAATGAGCCTCATCCCCATGTCAATCTAAGAAGAGGGGGAGGATGTGAAGGCCGAAGGCTCTCCCTCCTCCTAAGCTAATAACTGAATCCGGCTATTTGGATCTTCCTCCTTTAATATTTGCATGTATGATTCTTGGCATTCACCTTCAATCTCTAGACTTGCATTATCCTTCTCCTTCATTTCTTCCAGCCTTCTTGTAGAATCCAATATGCTGTCAGACAATGTTTTCACAACCTGTGCCTGCTCCTTGAGTTTTTCTTCTGCAACAGTCAACCCCTCATGGGGTTGTTAATCTTGTTTTATGTCCACCACATTCATATCTTTAAATTTACACCCAGTTGAATCACCATCCATGGTAGGATCACCTATAGGATCATCTTATTGCCCATTGTAAATGGACACTTTCTTCACATGTGGAACCATCATATCTTTGAATTGCTTCATAAATTCCATCCCAAGCACAACTTCATAGTCATCAACCCGCACAACCATGAATTCAACATCTCCATGCTAATCTCCTACATGTACCATGGTTTTTTTAGCAATACCAATAACATGGTTTGGGGTGAGTTCACGACTTTCAACCTAGATTGTATTAGTTTGAACCTATTTCCAACTTTGTTGGCAGTACCTTCCCCGACGAATTTATCATTTGCACCACTATCAATCATGGTGAGTAGTGTGCCCTGCCCAATATTCATGTTCACATATTCGATGTTATTCCTTTCATGATCACGCATAGGGACGACTTCCACAGCTACTGCACTTGCAATATCTTCATCATCCCAACCGTTGGTTCCTCTTTCTTCTTTCTCTCATATTTTCCGTTGCTTCCAACTTTGGTCTAGAAGGAAAATTATTCATCGTGTGTTCATCTCCACACAACCAACATTTCAAGGGATTCTTCATCTTCGACTTGGAATTCGGTCTTGAATATTCCTCTTTTGTTTTATTTTCCTTCGTTTTTCAGGCTTCTTTTTCTTCTCAAACCCCTCATCATAATTTTCAATCAGCCTTTCAACTACAGAAAAGGATTCCTCCAATTTATTAATATTTTGCCTCTTAACCTCATTGTATTCCCAAGGTTTCAACCCATTAACAAAGTTGAAATTTTTTTCTTTCTCCGCCATGTGAGGTAATTCCAAGGTCGTACCCTCGAACTCACTTTGATACTGTTGAAGACTTATTGTTTGTTTAATGTACATAATCGTAGTTCTTGCATCCCATGTCTCATCTTGTGGGCTAAAGTGACCCTCCAAAGCTTCCTTCATCTCTTCCCATGTAGTGATATCATCACCTTCACCATGAGAAATGTGGTCAAGCTTCCTTCTCCACAACATTTTCGCATCCTTCGTCAGAAATTTAGAAATTATCTTCACCTTCGCTTCTTCATTAGGAACACCTAAGTGATCAAATTATTTCTCCATATCCCATAATAAGTTCCCAAGTACCTTTTCATTCCTCATCCGATCATATGAGTCAAGTTGTTTTACTTAAACATGGGCAATCCCTCCTATAGGTCCTTGCCCCAAATATTTCTTCAATAAGGCTATTTCATCCATAGCCTCTTCTAACTTATTTTTTGTTTTAGAAATATCTTCCATAAAAAGATCCCTTACTGCTTCAAAATCCTTTACATATTTCTTTTTCTCGCCAAATTACCACTCGGTGTACTCATATCATACTTTAAGTACCTCGTGGCTAGCTCTCATATTCACATTCTCTATCTGGAATTCCTCATTCTTTGCCTTCAAAGTATGTGCTATCAACTCTAATTCACCCATACGATCCAAAAACTTCTCCATGAAGACTTTTCCCGGGACTGTGGCTAGTTCCTCAGTAATTTTACGTTCATCAAAATTCCCCTCCATTTATCTTGCTTGAAATTGAGTCAATACCATATACTATCGTTCAACTTTGGCTCTCCAATATACCCCTATCAAACTACTCCTATGTATCTCACTGAGACCTTAATAATATTTCCAAGCTTCAGCCTCAACTGCAACCCTGACTATTGTACCTCTCATCTTCAATCTCCAATCTCCCACCAAAGCTCAACTCGCCTTGAATCAAGCTCTCATACCAAGTTTCATGACCCTATACTTGTGGTCTTTTAGCCATGTATAGTGAGTGCATAAATACCACACTTTTTCTTAACAATAATTGAGTGTATAGACTATGCCTTATCATAAAAATTATTTAATTTTCTTCTTCAAGTATTCATCAATATGCAGTAGCAATAAGCATAACCATAAACATCAATTCACCATACAAGTACACCCATACATACAAGTACACCCATACATACTAGGGGAAACTCCCTTAATAAATGGGTTAGCCCAATATCAATGCTTTTATAAATCAAAATGCATAAATTATAGCTATGCAACTTCAATTACCAAGCCTGCATACTTTCTCTTTTAAAATTTACAAGTTTACAATATTCTGCCCAGATTAGTGCATAGGCTAACCCTGTTGAATACTTTGTGGTCACGATCGTGCATGGGCTGACCTTTTTGCACACACCCGGGCTACACAAGCGGACTTGTTTTGCATTCGACCCGCTCAATGATCTCTTCTTGCAAGCTTGTCGTGTAGTCAAGATGACAGCGTTGCACCTTCCCTACACGCGCTCCGCAATACCCCGAACCACCAAAACTCACAAACTACCCACTTGCCCTTTCCTTTCGGCGGTCGGGTATACACCTGCCGAAATTGTGAGTCACTATATGTTGTAGAGTGTTGTCGACTTTGGCCTAACTCAATAGATGCTACCATAGTCGTGGTCACCCGTGTGAATGCCGCAGTGACCCAACTGACACGAAACACATAAATCTCATTTTTCGGTTCAACAAAATTCAGCCCTGCACTTTCGCCTTGTATCCTTGATGCCTTTCCCATGTTCATTTTACTTTTCTCTGAAGCTACCTGAACAATTATTTTCTTGCATGCTTGTTTGTTGATGATTGTTGTGAGTGCTCCACCATCGTATATGTATACACCCATCTATTCTCTCGTTCAACCATAGGTTACGACTGTATACGTTCAACCCACTTCAATATACATTGGTCTTTACACCATGTGTGTTTTAGTATTCCTCCGTTATATTTTATGTTCATCGCATATATTCCCATCGCATAAGTGTTGACCCGTTGGTTGGTCGCTCAGGCCGCATTGGTCAGTTGGGTCGGCTTGGCCACCCATGTCCGACGAACCCAAATAACCTACCAACCAACTCGACCGGTGCACTCGTTAACCAAATGCACTTCCAATCACACTACTCTGCCTGGCGCCTATGACATGCTCAAGGGGTGGGCACTTGCTAACACAGTGCGCATGTTGCACATTTGCCCAAGTTGGTTAGTGCATACGACCATCGCACATTAGCGCGCCCACTACAACTTGGTGACACATCATCAAGTGTCGCCTCATGTTGTCACACATGCCAGAGTTAGTCAATATAGGCACCATTCACACTTGGGCATGCCCATTATAGCTCAGTCACACGTCTCCATAATGTGAGGACCTGCCATCCTCCACCACTCTAAAAATGTTTTTGTCCCTGACAACATCATCTTATCATCGCAAAGTATCATCGGCTCCAACAAACCCATGTTCATGCTACCAACTCTGTTATATCTTTTCAAATGTACAAAATATTGTGTCAGCATCCAGATGTATCCACCCTAACCTTCTATATGCTCCAAATTGGTCTATACCTCTGCAAGAAAATCATGTGCTGGATCCCCGTGTGATGGTGGCTACTTGGGTAGCTAATCTAACTGTAACATCGCCTCCACAAGAACACATGCTCCCTAGATCATCATGATTTTCAAAGAATCCTACTGTCAAGTGCCCATCTCACTCCACAATCTGCCCATAAGGTGAAGAGGACTCATTGCCATGGGCAGAAGACAATGATCCTTGTCCCCATATTATTCTAAGAAGAGGGGCAGGATGCGGGGGCTAAAGGCTCTCCCTCCTCCTAAGCTAATAGCTCAAACCACCTATCTGGATCTTCCTCCTCTAACCTATGCATGTATGGTTCCCGAATTTCACCATCAATCTGAGGACTTGCCTCATCCTTCTCCTCCATTGATTCTATCATTCTCTTCAAATCTAAGATGTTGTCAGACAATGTTCTTAGAACCTGTGCTTTCTCCTTGAATTTTTCCTCTGCAACAATCAACCTCTCATGGAGAACTTCATCATGTTTTATTTCCATCACATTCATAGATATCAATTTACACCTATTTTAATCAACGTCCACGATAGGAACACCTATAAGATCATCTTCCCATCCATCGTAAATTTATAATTTCTTCATATGTGGAACCATCATAACTTCAAATTGCTTCATAAATTCCATCCCAAGCGCAACTTCATAGTCATCAATCCACAAAACCATGAATTCAACACATCCATGGAAATCTCCTACATGTATCCGTGTTTTTTCAGAGATACAAATAACATGATCTGGGGCAGACTTCACTGCTTTCAACTGAGCTTGGATTGGTTTGGACTTATATCCAACTTTCCTGGAAGTATCTTCCCCATTGAATTTATGAGTTGCACCACTATCAACTATGGTGAGTAGTGTGGCCTGCCCAATCTTCATGTTCACATACTCAAGTTTATTCCTTTCAGGATCGTACATAGGGACAACTTCCACAGCTACTGCAGCCCCCAATATCTGCATCATTGCAATCGTTGGTTCCTCTTTATTATTACTCTCAAATTGTATCGTTTCTGTCAACTTCGGTCTAGAAGGAAATTTCATCACTGTGTGGTCATCTCTGCACAACCAACATTTCAAGCGCTTCTTAATATTCAACTTGGCATTCAGTCTTGAAGATTCCTCCTTTAGTTTATTTTCCTTTGATTTTTTAGGTTTCTTTTTCTTCTCAGTCCCCTAGTCATAATGTTCAATAATCCTGTCAACTGAAGCAAATGCTTCTTCCAATGTCTTGATATTTTTCCTCTTAACCTCATTGTCTGCCTAAGGTTTCAACCCATTAACAAAGTTGAAAATATTTTATTTATCTTCCACATCTGGTAATTCCAATATCATACTCTCGAACTCAGTTTGACATTGTTGAATACTTCTCGTTTGTTGAATGTACTTAATCATAGTTCTCGCATCCAATGTATTATCTTTTTGGCTAAAGTGACCTTGCAAAACTTCCTTCATTTCTTCCCATGTAGTGATATCATCACCTTCACCATGAGAAATATGGTCAAGCTTCCTTCTCCACCTAATTTTCGCATCCTTCATCAGAAATTGAGCAACTATCTTCACCTTTGATTCTTCATTAAGAACAACCAAGTGATCCAAGTATTTCTCCATATCCCATAAGAAGTTCCCAAGTACCTTTGTATTCCTCATCCCATCATATGAGCCAGGTTATTTTAATTTCACATTGGCAGTCCCTCCAGTTGGTCCTTTCCCAATAGCTTTCTTCACTAAGGCTATTTCATCCATAACCTCTTCTGAATTCTTTCGCATTTTAGAAATCTCTTAAATACCAAGATCCATTACTTCTTAAATGTCCTTTACATATTTTGTTGTCTCACCAAATTGCCACTCAATTTACTCATATCATACTTCGATTTTCTCATGGTAAAATCTCATATTCGCATTCTCTATATGGAATTCCTCATTCTTTCCCTTTAAATTATGCACTATCAACTCTATTTCACCTATTAAAGTATGCACTATCAACTCTAATTCACCTATAGAATCCAAAAAAAAAATCCATGAAGACTTCCTCTGGGAGTGTGGTCAGTTCCTCAGTAATCTGAGGTTCATCCACATGAACCTTGATTTTTCTTGATTGAGATCGAGTCAAAACCATATACTATCGTTCAAATGTGGCCCTGTAATATGCCCCTGTCAAACTGCTCCTAAGTGTCTCACTAAGACCAAATAATAAAATGTCCAAGATTCAGCCTCAAATGCAACCTTGCCTATTCTACATCTCAACTTCAATCTTCAATCTTCAATCTTCCATAAAAGCTCAAATCACTTTGAATCAAGCTCTGATACCAAGTGTCATGACCCTATACTTTTTTTGCTCTTCCAACAATGTATAGCAAATGTGACACTACCAAACATTTTCTTTTTAACAATACTTGAGTGCATAGAATACGCCTTATCACAACACTTAGTTAATTTTCTTCTTCAATCATTCATCAATATGCAATGGAAAGAAACATAACCATAAACATCAATTCACCATACAAGTACACCCATACATACTCGGGAGGGGAAAATACCTTAACAAATGAGTGAGACGAATATCAATGCTTTTATAAATCAAAAGACATAAATTATGTCTATGCAACTTCAATTACCAAGCCTACACACTTTATCTTTTGAAATTTACAAGTTTACAAAATTATGCCCACAGTCGTGCATGGGCTAACCCCTTTGCATTCTTCATAATCATGGTCGTGCACAGGTTGAACCTACTGCACACACTCGGGTCACTATTCTTCACGAGTTGACCTGTTGTGCATTCGAGCCGCTCAGTGATCTCTTGCTGCACAACTATCATGCAGTCGGGCTCACCCTGCTACACCTTCCCTCCATGCACTCTGCAATACCCTAAACCACTAGAACTCACAAACTACCCACTCACCCTTTATTTTTTGGAGTCGGTTATACACATTCTGACACTGTGGGTCACTATGGGTTGTAGATTAATGTCGGTTCTAGCCCGACTCACCCGATGTTGCTACAGTTTTGGGCACCTATGCTAATGTTGCGATGACCCAACTGACCCGAAACACATAAACCATATTTTCTGGCTCGGTAAAATTTGGCCCTAGACTTCCACCCTATCTTCCTGTCGCCTTGCTCATGTTCATTTGATTTTTCTCTAAAATTGCCCGAACAATTATTTAATTTAATTATTTTTCGTTGATGATTGTTGTGAATTCTCCACCATTATATATGTATACACCTATCCATGGTCTCATTCAGTCATGGGTCATGACTCTACATGAGTCGGCCCACTCCAATACATGTCGGCATGTCCACCAGATGTCCATTGACCTACCTCCATTATATTTTTTTTTCATCGCATATATTCCCATCACATAATTTTTGACCTGTTGGTTGGTCGCTCAGGTCACTTGGGCCACTCAGGTCATCTCGGCCTCCCGTGCGTGACTTTCCAAGCTTGCCCACCCACCAACTCCACTGATGTGCTTGTTCACCAAACACACTTCCAATCGCATGACTTCGCCCCACACCTATGACACGCTCAAGGGGTGGGTGCTCGCCAACATAATACTCCTGTGACACATGTGCCCGAGTTGGTTAGTATGGGTGCATGTCACACATGGGCACGCCCACTACAACTTGGTTTCACATCGTTAGTTGTCACTTCGTGTTTTTTCACATTCCTGAGTTAGTCAATACTGGTGCCCTTCGCACATGGGTGCACCCACTATAACTCGATCACATATCCCCACAACTTGAAGTCCTGATAGTAGAGAAGGAATTTGATATGGTTGAGGCATAACAATTAAGATGGGAAAATGAATGAGGGTACACAAAGGCACATGACCACTTTGTATTGAGACATCATAATGGTTCGCTAGAAGAGTTGTGGCATGACTGAGTTGGGAAATTTTTGCAAGGTTTTGACTGTGTAGACGATGTGGGAAAGCCAATATAGTTATGGAACAAATTTGAGTGTGTTTTACATGAAAGTAAGTGAAGGTTGAAATATGTTAATGTAACTTATTGAAATATTGTTGAAGTTTATAATGTGAAGGTGGGAACCTGTGAGGCTTTCCTTGTCCTTTTATAATCTCGTGCACATTATACGTTGATGTTTATTTAGCTTTGTGACATTATACTATAACATTATATATATATATATATATATATATATATATCTGTGTGTGTGTGTGTGATTTTATACTTGTGAACTAGAAGTGAAGTGAATTAATCAAGAATTTTACTTTGGTTAATATTGCATGTTAATTCCATGAGAATAATATATCTAGCTCACAATAGAAGCACAAGTGCTAAAGGTGTAGTCTAGGTGTAAGTATATATAAGTTATTCAATCAATTACAATAACCACGTTGGTGCCACATGTCCAAAGGCATCAACGCGCCTTTGCTCGGGGGATGTTGTAGGGGTGTGACAATTTGTATCAAATCTAATTTGGAGAAGCTTGATCCATGTGAGATGGAGCCTCATATGAAGTAAAGAGGAGAGAGCAATAAGATTCAATACCAAGAATGGGTTGGGTTACTTGCTTAAGTTTTTGAGAGGTTTGGGAAGTAAAATGATGAGCTTGACAAACTTGAAGATGCTTATGACATATTTATTCGATTTGAGGAGAATATTAAAAGTCGTACTTCAGCTATGGAAGTGCAGAAAGAGATGATTGTAGTTTTATGTAATGCAGTCAACCAAATTTCATCTCATTCATAACTAAGGTTGAAGGTGAAAGAAATAGAATGTTATGATGGTACGAGGAATAACAAGGTGCTTGGATTATTTTTTGGGAGGCATAACAATGTTTGGATCAACTGGGATAGTGCTCGAATGAGGTCAAGGTGAATTTTTCTACCTAATTCTTAATAGGGAATGTGAATTAGTGGTGGAGAAAAAGGGAAAAGAAGGTTTCCTCACCTCAAATGAAGGAAGACCCTGCCACATGACCAAAATTGAAGGAAGTGTTGTATTCTTAGTTTGTACTGCAAGATAAAATTTGGGATACAAGGAGAAAGTTAAATTTTTGGAGGCAGGTAAGAAGTGTGAAGGATTACATTTGGGAGTATTTGAGTCTTATGTTGGAGATTTAAAATATGGATGGGAATTAAAGGCTATTTAATTTCTTGGTAGACTTACAACATTGGGCTCGGACAAAATTTAAGAGACATAATGTGCAAAATATTGAATAAATTATCGTTGTTGTAGAAAATATTATGGATATCCATGCATTAGGAAAGAAGGAAGGGAAGGAGCATGATGAGAAGAAGAAGATGTCAAATAATGAAAAATAGAAATATTCAAAAGAGGATGGACCAAAGTAGAGTGGTAAGGAGAGGAAGTTTCTTTTGTGTTGGTTGTGTGTACATGATCCCATGGTGAAGAATTATTCATTGGAAGAGAGATCAGGGAAGAGTTCTCACCCTTCTGTGGGAGTGATCCAGGTTTTGGGTGCAAATTTTTGAAGGAGGCTACTTCAAAACATGATCCAAAGTAGACTAAGTTGAACAATGTGAAGATTTATGTGAATGGGAGTTAGTCAATGGCTATGGTAGAAATTTGGGATACAAATAACATTTTGACACGATATTTGGCTAGGAGATTAGTCTTGAAGATCGTTCTTGTCTGTACATCATTCAAAGTCCTGAATTCTGAGGGTATGAGAGTTATTGGACAAGTTTGTGTTGTTCTAAATAGATTGGTATTTGGAAGGGGAAGCTTGAATTCATGATTATCAATATGGATGACTATGAGATTGTATTTGGCATCAATTTTATGGTTAGACATATATTTTTACCAGCACCTCATATGGGGAGATTGTTTATTATTTCAGGAGAGGAAACGATGGTTATCCTAACTATTACAACCATGGTAGATGGACATATGATGATGAATATCCATATAGAGGGAGGACAACTAAATGGTGAGACTTCTGATACATTGGATCATATGGATTCCATACTCATGCAACATTCAAGGAGGATGGTTAACTGGGGAGATGGGTTTCTGAGGATGTTAGAGAGACCTGAGATGGTTAATGTTGTGAATTCCATGATTGAGTATGGGAAGGTTCTACATATGATTATGGTAGAGATGTTGAGTATGCAGATGATGTTGAGAATGTTGATGCATCGATTTTGAGCATGTGTGAATACCTAGACCAAGATGATGGAGATAGCAGGATCACAAATATGCATTAGGTTTAATATTATGTAACATGGCATATACATACTAGAAGAGAATTCGAGGAGTGTAGTGATAATAAGGAGATAGATGGTTGGCTTGATGATCTAGTTTTGGAGAGGTTGATTGAGAAGAGTGAGGGTATGATTGGTTCCTATCCCCCTCTGCTGAGATACATTTCACACATATATGGAGGGCTCATACAAGAAAGAGATGGAATACTTTTAGGATTGAGGAGGACATCTTCAGTGAGGAGAGACATCACAACATTTGCAACATTGGAAGCAATGTTGTGGGGCTTCACCAAGGCTTTGTCAAATTTTGTGACATGTGGAATTGTGCACATAACATAATGAGAAGTGGCCATGGGAAAGGCACATGATACACACAAGTTGCGATGGATGAGATGGGCGACCAAAACAGGCCATGCAAGATGAGTGAATAGGAAAGGTCATGCAAGAAAAGAACAAGAGAGGAACGATTTTTCCTAACTGTACGAATGGAATGGTTGACCTAGTCGTGCGTCAAGTTTGGGTGATACTATAGCACGAACAAGCCTTGATGGTCCACAAAGGTATCTTGTGACTTTGTGTTGAGACATCATGGGGCTTAGCTAAGAGAGTTGCGGTATGACTGAGTTTGACACGTTTGGAAAATTTTGGAAAGTGTAAAGTGTGTGAGAATTCTAAGAGTGTTGTGGAACGAGTTGGAGTTTGTTGTACATGAAAGTAAGAAAACGATAAAGTATGTTAATGTAACTTATTGAAATATTGTTGCAATTTATAATGTGAAGGTGGGAAACTGTGAGGTATCACTTGTACTTGTAAAATCTGGTACACATTGTACATTGATGTTTATGAATATTTGTGGAATTATATTATGGCACATCTATATATGTGGATTATTGTATACTTATGAAGTAGAAGTGAATTGAAGTAATCAGACATTGTACTTGGGTTAATGTTACATGTTAATTATGTGAACATAATATATCTAACTTGTGACAGAAGTGAAAGTGCTCAAGGTGTATTCCAAGTGTAAGTAGTTGTAAGGTGGTCAAGCCACTACAATGAACCATGCTGGTACCACACATCTAGAGGCATTGATGCACCTTAACTTGAGGGTTTCTATACGGGTGTGACAATTGTATTCCTTTGCAAAGTGATTCAAAATGTTTAACTCAATATTGTCTAATTCAAGATGTTAAATTTTTATTCCTTTTTAAAAGCATTAGGAATTCCATTACGGAATTCAAGAGTACGAGGTTAGATCTATATTAACTTTGAACTCCATCCCTCTCGGCACTTGGTAGATCCAGGTTTGAAATTAATATTATAACCTAGTATAAAGAGGATATGGTCAAAATATTCTACTCTTGATATAAGTTATAAACAAATATTTCAATGTCCATGTTAAGTAATATGATTTTACATTAGCTTTAAAAAGAGATAAAATAGTTAAAAGAAAAAAGAAAGAAAAAAAATATATAAGATTTATAGTTCTTAGATTTTCTCAAAATATTTCAATGTAGGATTTAAATAAACTATTTCAATATCCATATCCATATTAGCTAATATATTTTTAATCTCAACTTCATATATCTATATATTGAGATAAAACAAGTTAATATGTGTGTATGTTTTGACTATAATAGAATATTCGAATGTAAAAAAAAAAAATGAATTGAAATTAATAAGTAATTCCTAATAAGGGAGTGAAGTGTAATTTATTTAATTATTAATATATAATTTATTTGCATAATTTAAAAAATACTAATAAAATGTAAAAAATTCAATGTGAATTATAAACAAAATATTTCAATGTCTTCATTATCAAATGTGTATATATTATATATGGTGAAAAACATTGTGTATATATTATATAATGTTATGGGAAAATTAATTTTTTATTGTAAAATAATTTCAAATATTGTTATTAATCTACAATTTGGCCATTTTAGGTATATTATATGATTAAAAAAACTATCTATATATTGTATAAAGTAATTGAAATACTAAATTCTCATGGTAAGATTATTTGAATAAATTATTCTACATATTGACCCTTTTTTAGGTGTGTTTTATGGTTAAAAAGAGAAGACTATGTAAATATTATATGAACTAATTGAAAAGGTATAGATCCATCTTAACCAGGGATATATCAAGCCTCAAGTGATATATGAAGCCTCAAGCGGGATCCAAACTCCTGATGTGCAAACAATTTTTCAAAATTTCCACTCTAAAATATGTTTACCCCTCAAAATATTTGATCTTTGATGGTTGATTTTTTAATTGTTCATTATATGAAAAATGTGATCTTTGATGGTTGATTTTTCAATTTTTGATTGACTATGACATCGTTTAAATCTTTATGTTATATTTTGTTTGTCTAAACACTTAGATATTACATATTATGTATTAAATATGTAAGATACAATAACATGGAAAGGTATACACTTTGTACAACAAATGTAATAGTGAATCACAATTCCAATATAGATACAAAATATGAGTTACATAATAGCTCTTTAAATAGTAAGACAATCCCTCCAAAATACCTCAATACATTCATATATCAAAATCACATACACAAAAATAGATATATATTCATCCAATGTATGTGTGTCCCCTTTGTTATGGCAATCATTATTACAAAATATTTTAACCTTATATGACCCACTAGGGCCATATCATACACATTTAACGACATATATGCCCCATTTCGATCATTACATTGACACTCAAATTTTTTAACAAATAAATATATAGTACAAACATCACTAAGATCTCTTTCACCAATAAGGTAAATTATTCTTTTCCTACATGCATTTTTATGCAATCCTAATCGCACAATCCTACTACATTTTTTTCTGTAATGTTGGTTTTCATTGTGATATAGAATAGTGTATCCTATCGTCGTGATTACAAGCCCACAAATGGTGAATATTGATGGGCCTACTAGCCTAAAAATGGTAATTATTTACTCCCAAAAAATAATGATGATTCATGGTCATACTATATACTATGATTAGAAATGGTGATGATACATGGTCATACTATGCGATATAGCTATAAATTGTCATTATTTTTGTATTAGTACATCTTCTCAATGTTGTTGGGTCAATAGGTTGATGACTCCTCACCATTTTCAATGTCACTATATTTCCATGAATCATCATTTTTCTTGGGATTAGATTCATGACTATAGGAATAAACCTTGTGCAAACATTCCCTGATAATATTGATGTATCAACATATACCTAGCTTTAACATTGATAACATAACATATAAAGTGTTTTACTTACATTGCACTGACAAGAAGTAAAATGACGTTTAATGACGTGTTTGCCATTATCAACGTTGGTCCGGCCATTGCATTACTGGCTTATGGATTCTTTAACAAAGGCTTTGTGCCAGGCCTTTGTTTTGGTGCTGTAAGTATTGGCCTATGTTTTGACTATTGCTACCATTGAAATTCATAGAAGTACTAAATTGATAGTATTCTTTAAAGAATGATGTGATCACTGTAAATTTAAACCAAGTTTTATTTAACAGCTATGTCAAGGTGATTTTCAACAGTAGTATGTTAGTCACTCTATTATCAACCTACCGTGCATTTTGAAAAATTCCTCAGGGGCTTGGTATCACCATTTTTGGGATGGCATATATGTTTTTCCACGATGGTCTTGTTCATCACCTCTTTCCTGTTGGGCCTATTGCTGATGTTCCATATCTTCTTAAAGTAGCAGCTGCACATCAGGTTTGTTCCTAATTTCCTTATCATAGCTCTATATATCACTTCATTTATCTGTGAGTTAGACATAGATTTCTTTCCAGTACGTAGCGAATCTCATAAAGAATTGTTTAAATGCCACTGCAGCTTCATCATGTAGACAAGTTTAATGGTGTACCATATGGTCTTTTCCTTGGACCAAAAGTGAGTTTGCCTCTTCCCTTATAACCATTTGTATCTTTGTATTTAAAATGTGTTTAGATTTATTCATGCGTGGTCTTAGGTGAAGATGTATTGATAGTTTATTTATTTTTTAGTTTCACAGGAACTGGAAGAGGTTGGAGGCCGTGAAGAGCTAGAGAAATTGTATAATAGTAAAATAAAGGGCCTCCAAAAGCTTTAGTGAAGGCTCTTACTTTCCTGCTTGTGTTATTTGGCACAAATTTTCCCATTTTATATCTACGCTCATAGGCAACTCCATTTTCCTTGAGAGCTAAATTTGTACACACTATGAGAGTAAACTTTGGCATGCAAATTAGTATCCCCATGTTAAGCTCCATGACAGGGGACTGTGTATACTTTGGTCGGGAATCCTGCGTGAAGGGGTTTGTGTTTCAATAACCAACCATATGGAATGTGGAGTACATAATCTGTGAATACACCTTGAGTCTCAAGAAACCATGCATGTGTAAGAGTAAGAGTCTGCCTGTAGCCGTAATCACATTCTCTGTAAATTTATTGAAGTGGTTAGTCGCATTTGAATCACGCCTTGGTGTATGAATAGAGGAAAGGTAAACCATATACAAGAATCGATATAGCCAGCCACTGTAATTCTCTGTTTCGAACTCTGTCCAAACCATAGGGACCTTCGTCGTCTTGGCACATTGACAGTGATTGAATGCCTGTCTGGTGGAGAAATCTCCTTACGAACAAGTCTGGTGGTTTTTTTTCTGAATGAGCCGCGTCGAAGAGGTTGAATAAAGGCCATGTTAAAAGAACAAAGTATAACCACGCTCTGTTTGTTAAAGGATAGCGAAATCTGTCTAAAGCTTAATCCTTGTTTTTTTGAAGAAATAAACATTGTTCAGTTAATTGGATGACCGATGGCGTGGCTTGTTTCTATTGGCGAGATTTAAACTGCACACATAGATTTTGTTGTAATGACAACGGTGTATTGAGGAGTTAGACGGAACCATGAGAGCGAAACAAGAAATGAACAGTAGAAGCGGGTTCATCGCGCGAGTTAGAAAGTGGTAAGCAGTATTTAGGAAATCAACGCAATCCCATAAACTGGGTGATGCGTGTCCTTGAGAAGTTTCGAAAACCCACCCTCATCGCGAGTTAAAGCCCATGCATTTAGCCTACGCAATATTCGTCGGATCATCTGAAGCAGTGCGACGTGTGTTGTCCGCCGTTGGATGTGGTAGGCCCATTAGTGCTGGGGGACATGCATATATATGCATTGATTGTTACTAAAGTCTGTGGGGTTAACAGGGTTGACGTGCGGTTACATTAAGATAATTTTATGTGTGAAGTCGAACCTCATATAAGGTCCCGGGTTATAAAGTGAATGGGCGATGTTGCGGCTAGTTAAGTATGACAGAGTTCCTCTTAATCAAACCCGAACCACGGTATTAACCAGAGTGAGGTCGAGTCTTTAGCTGCAAGTGAAGTCCAACATTTGTTGGGTTGTTGCCATAGCACTTTCGATAGCAGAGGAAGGCTGCAACCTATATATTGATACATTCCAGTGCATATGTAAAAGAAAATTGTATATGCTAGTGGGGAGTAGCGTTTTAGTTAATGGAGAGAGTCTATAAGGTATGGTAGGCTCATGTCAAGGATGTGTATGAATATGACCTTGACCATTGGTTGAGAATAGAGCTCCCATGAAAGAAGAGTGAATCTGACTGTGTTGTATGAGATATTACATACATATAATAAACCTAGAAATTAATATCTCAAATCTCTGAGATTTGAGATATTGAGCTCTCAAATTTATATGTTTAATTTTCCAGACCCCGACATAAGAACAAGTTGAGTTTCCAGATTGTGAATTTGATTGGATAAGAAATTTTGGAGGCATTTTACACATAGATTGAGGTTGAAATAATCTGAAACTATTAATTTGGGTTTTACCCGTCATCAGTTGTCAAAGGGGATCCTTAACATAAGGGTAGGTTAGAGCAATCCTAATCATCTAGCTCATGCAGATGAGAAAAATCCCCTACATGTATACTACATTAAATATATTTTTTAGCAGATCACATAGTGGTCCAGTCCCTGTTTGCAAGGTTTGTAAACTTTGGTTGAACAAGCAATAACCAGTTCTAAAATAATGCCAGTGTATTAATAATGAGGATTTTTTTGTAAAGAACCTTTTTAAAATCAAATCACACATCAGAAGAAAACGTTGCAGCCTGTTTGGAAAGGAATTTTGGCTATTTATGTATCAGAAACAAGGATAGCAGATCAAAACATTCATTATGCTTGGTTTTTGAAACTAGCAATAAGTTCAGAAATTATATTCATCATGAAATCAAGTCATTGATATTGAAGATGATAGACGAGAATTAGATTGATGAGATATTTATGTCCATACTCGGTTTCATGAAGACCTAAAAAATTGCTTTTATTTTTGATATTGGCATGTATGGTTCACATGTTAGAATTTTTACCCCAAAATTTTGAAAAGGTGCTTTTGAGGGACCATAGATGATCTGGGAAAGATGGTACTATAGCATTCTCTTTATCTAATAGAAACTATGTTCACCCTTTCATGTGGTTACTCCTCCTCCAAGCAACTCTTTCTTTTATGTGGTTCCCTTGCACCTCCCGGTGCAATTGCTAGTGTATGTTATACTTTGAATCTAGTACAGATTTCAGGATTTTTCATAATTGCAGACTCAAATCAGCTAGAAATTTTCAAACTTCTTATCTTGAAGACCTATACATTTTTTTTTGCAGATCTTGAGACTTCATACCAAAATTGCAGACCTTAGGCTGAGCTCAATTTTGGGGTAGTTCAGAAAAATTATAAAAGTTATCTCTTGCAAAATAGCGGATCTCAGTCACAACAGGAAGTTGGTCTTGAAGAAGTATTTGAGCAGGAAATTTGGTCTCTTATTGAGATTTTTTATTTGCAGACCTCAAACCTCAAATTGTTACAGATTTTGGGCTAGTTTTTGCATATATTTCATCAAGGAGTTTGGATTTGTGCACGGTTTGGAGATCCTCTTAATAGATCTATTTTTTTTAGTAGCCTTACCTTCAACAAGAAGAAGACCTTATTTGGAAGAAGACATTGGGCTTGGTTGAAAATAGAGTTTGGTTCTTCTTGAATTAGAATTTAACTCATATTTATTAAAGATATTCCTTGCATTATTGTTAATCTGCGGATAAAAACATTATTAAAGGATTGCTAAAACAAAGGAGAAAGTAACCCTTGTTGAAGACCTTATTGAA